>CAUJNA010000569.1:42500-167500 GCA_963377175.1 Effrenium voratum | reverse complement strand
CCTGGCGGTGAACCCCTGGAACATCGTGCGCGCCTACAACTTGACCGCGACTTCGAGCTTGCCGGCCAGCAAACCGTCCACCTGCACGATGGTGTAGTAGCTGAGCAGGGCGGCTGCGATGCTCGAGGCCGTGAGCGGTACGCCGCCAGCGCCGAGGTGCTGGTTGGTCGTGAAGACGTCCTGGTCCGGGCCCGTCCGGTAGGCCAGCAGCGCGCCCGCGATGGCTGCCTGCGTCTGCGTGTCCTGCGCGCTTGCCGTCCGGTAGTCGGCCAACAGCGCGTCCACCTGCGCCGAGGTGTAGTAGGCCAGCAGCGCAGCCGAAATGGCGCTGGTCGTCTCGGCGTCCTGCGCCGCCCCCGTTCGGTAGTCGACCAACAGCGCGTCCACTTGCTCCGAGGTGTAGTAGGCCAGCAGCGCAGCCGCGAGGGCCGCGTCCGCCGCGATGGAGTAGCAGTCGGCCGTGATGCTCAGCGTGTCGTCGCCGTTGGCCAGCGCAGCCGAGAGAGGAGCCTCCAGATGCAGGTTGCGAACGACGCTGCTTCCGCGAACGAGCTCCCAAGTCGTGAAGCCCGCCCAGGCCGGCGCGTTAACAACTCCGCCGCTGCCGGAAAGCTGCAGGGCGGCGAGCTCCGCGAGGATTGCGTCGAGGGCGCTCTGGAGCGTGGTCTCGCTGGCTGAGAGCGCGGCGTTCGTGGCGTACGAGGCCAGCAGCGACGTGTCGGCCTTGGCCCCCTGGAGCGCCGAGACGCTGGCGTCCCGGCTAGCAAGCTGCGCTGCGACGAAGGCCTCGGCGGCGAGACCCAGCAGGGCATTTGCTATCTTGGTGTCTACCTCCAGCGGCGTGTCCAACCCGTCCGCCGTGGAGAGCAGGGCGGCCAGCGCGCTTGCGTCCGCCTTGCCGGCGAGGGCGGCGTCGAGAACTGCCGTGGTGACTGCGTCCAGGAGGGCGGCTGCTATCTTAGAGTCCACCTCAGAATAGTGTCGACGGCCGACAGCAGGGCGTATGCGGTCAGGGCGCTGGCGTCTGCCTTGGAGGCCTGCAGCCCCGAGATGGAGGCGTCTCGACTTGCGAGCTCGGAGGCCAGCGCTGCGGCGGACACGACGCCCAGGAGAGCGTTGGCCACCTTGGTGTCGACCTCCAGCGGCGTGATCCTTGATGCGATGTCGAGGGAGTGGCCGCACGCTCGGCTCGCCACGCACCACCACACTCCACTCCCACAACGCCACGGCTCGCACGCATCGCACGCTCGGTACGCACGATCACGCTACTGCATTCGCACGCTCACGCAGCTCGTCACGCACTCAACCCACGCAGCTAATGCACGCACGCACGCACCCGACTCTACGTGACGAACGACACTGTCATCTATTTCTGCATATCTCACTCACGCACTCACCCACCCACTCACTCTCTCACTCTCTTCACGCACTCACGCACTCACTCACTCCACTCACTCACTCACTCACTCACTCACTCACTCACTCACTCACTCACTCACTCACGCACGTCACTCACTCACTCACTCACTCACTCACTCACTCACTCACTCACTCACTCACTCACTCACTCACTCACTCACTCACTCACTCACTCACTCACTCACTCACTCACTCACTCACTCACTCACTCACTCACTCACTCACTCACTCACGCACTCACTCACACTCACTCACTCACTCACTCACTCACTCACTCACTCACTCACTCACTCACTCACTCACTCACTCACTCACTCACTCACTCACTCACTCACTCACTCACTCACTCACTCACTCACTCACTCACTCACTCACTCACTCACTCACTCACTCACTCACTCACTCACACTCACTCACTCACTCACTCACTCACTCACTCACTCACTCACTCACTCACTCACGCACTCACTCACTCACTCACTCACTCACCCACTCACTCACTCACTCACTCACTCATTCGTGAGCAAGGAAGAATCAAAAAGCATTTTTCCTTAGCTCATTTGCCGCGAAGGGAAGACCGGCAAAGTCGGAGTATGCAAAGTAGGGTTCGGCGGGGCCGGCTCGATCGGTGGCTGCGATGGGGCGCTTCTGGGCTTCGGGACCGCCTGCGGCACAAACCACAAGCTTCAAACCATCAATAGTACAATTTAACAAAACAAGATTCTTGGCCAGCGTGTATTACTTCCAGTGTCAAGAGACGGCAAGGTGACGTCCCGTGGGACGCTGTCCGCCGAACCCTCCAGCTGTGTGTACCCAACCACGTAGAAAGGTGTATACGGTCAAACCGTTATAGCCGAACCCGTGTAAACTGTTGTAAGGGATAAGGACCAATAACCACGATGGTGATCCTGGCAGCTGCGGCGCGAATGAAGTATTTTCTTTCCACTCTCTATGGTCAATCACGTGCGAACGTAGTTCATGCAAGACCTTGAGCCCTACTTGTGACTTGAGCCAAATGGCAGTCAATGGAACATTGTAACCAACAATAACACAGACCTCAGAACAGCTTGCCAATTTAGGCACGGGGCCAGGAGGGTTTTAACATCCCCCATTTGGGTCGCATCGTTCATCATGCGGTCCAAACATCACAACACGTTCCAATGGCCACGGCTCCGACTACGAAACTGTGTCGAACACTCTTTCATTCACTATTGCTACACAGTCCATTCATTGTGAAACTTGCCGGGTTCGATTGAGACAGAAACATGCATCCGCAAATCGTAGCACATTCCCATACACAGATGCAATAGGCATTTTGCCTCGCACAATCACGCAACCATTGGAAATCCCGGCTGCCGCATTTGCGCATCGCGCAGCCGTCATCCAGAGAAATGGGTTGGCCATAGAAATCCATAGCAGCGCGTAAGCCATCTGTATATCATCGGCAAAGAAGATTTGGCGAGCAATTATGCAAAAATAGCCATTCCAGATACCACGAATAATTTATAGGAAAAGAAATCATCCACGAGGTAATAGTGCCCATCCATGAATATCCGGAATGTCATAGCCGTCGGAATATGTAGATGTATACACATCCATTCTCCTTGGACGCATGAAATCATATCATGTCAAAAGAAATGTTCCATCGTAACGAAATCGATGAGACGCAAGCAATGGATGGGGACTCGCCCGCATCATGCTGCAATCAACATCGGAGTGAATGTGTGTTGCTGCTGATGGATGCACCATACCGCATAAGCACTGATAATCCACATCTGCATCACGCATATCGGTCCCCAATGGACAGCCTGTTGATGCGTCGACGGAACTCTTCGTCCAAATTCTGTTGGGCTTCTCGTGCCCGGACGCACTTCTTGTAATGCTCTTCTGAAAGCCAGTGCCCCTTTCGGAGACACCAATCCAGCAGGGGTGCGTCGCATTTGTTCGGGTCAGTGGCCGCAATAATGGCGCTCACGTTGACCGAATAACTATGTCTGCCAATGTTCAAGCCTGCCCTTGTGAACGATATATATTTGCAGTTGAAAGCCAGGGAGAAGCATCTGTAAACAATATCACCCACCGGGTGTATGCGATCCTTGACCAGGAGCTTCATCTCGTCTTTGGTGATGTCGAGGGTCTTCGCTGCAATCCACAGTTTGTAGAATATGTATAGCCCCTCGCATTTGGACACCAAATAACGGATGTATTGGTTGCGCTCCTCTATCGTCCGGAAGGTCCTGGTCCGAACGTTCTGAGATTGGGTAACCTTTTGTTCCGTTGATGGCAAAAGGATCCCTTCCTGATCAATATCAGTCATGTTGGGGTAGTTCCCGAAGTCGTTGTGGTATGGGCAAGAGAATTTTCCTTCGATCGCGGCTTCGATCGTTCTCTTTTCACCACCCTCGAACATCCCCCACATCTTTGACATCTGCAGTGCAATGACTCCCGCCATGTATTGAGCCTCGTGCGGCTCGTCCAGGCAGATCGCCATCCGGTGGGAATTAATAATATCCCGTGATGCCAGGTCATTGTCGCGGTACTCCCAACCGCCGTCTTCTTCTTCGGACATGTAACCAGATGTGTATCCTTGTGTGTCCATGTCGTCGTCTTCGGAATCGTTTTCCGTCCCATCACCCTTTTCCTGTGCCGCCGCGTTGTCGTTAGCCTCATCTTGCGCTCGCCTGGCGTCACCTGACACATTGGGTTTATGGTCGCCCCCTTCGTCATCGGAACTGATGTGGATGCAGAATCTCCCGGTTGAGATTAATTGCGCCCCACATTCCAGGCATACACAGAAGCACGTGGGAATTGCGGTTGCACATGACGGACAAATTCGGCATCGTAGCCCCTCCCATGTCTCGAAATTCAGGATGATGGCCTTGCTGATCTCGTCCCTGATTTCGTTGGTTAGAGCATCAAACTCCTCCAGCTTGTTTTCCCGAAACAGTTTGCAGGCACGATCCACCATGTCTTGAACGTAGTGTAGATTGTCGGCACCCGCCTCGGTCTCAGGCATCCCCTCGATGATCTTTGCGACGTTCTGGAGGAACATCGCGGCCGACTCCTGAGAGGAATCAACGAAACCCGGACAGATCTCATTCTCAACACACTTTGAGTACGCTCGCTTGACGCTCTCGTACTCCAGGCATTTCCCTCCGTTGCTTTTGCCAATGCAAATGGATTTGACCTCATAGAACGGGATCACGTCAAAGACCATGAAAGTCCCGTTGGACGCGACTCCAGCCCCGTATCGCGCGAGGGTCGCACTGGGAATGTAGATGATCGCAATCGGACCTCCAGTCCTCACATTTCGTAGCGTCGTCTTACGTTCATCTCATCCCATGGAGCAAATGCCCCGAAGTGCAATGCCAGCCTGTTTCCGCCATCAATTCCGCCAAGGACTAGCCCACAGCGAACAATGCTTGGCAGGTTCTCAGAATGCTCCTCCGAAAGAATCACCCATCCTCGCAGAATACCTATTTGCCAGTGCGGATGAGCTCATGAAGCCAAAGTCACTGTGACCAGTTGTGACTCGGATGCACCAAGGCCTGTACCATCCATCGCATCTGTTGAATATCGTATCGATGTCACCCCGATCCAGGCCAATGTAGTTCAACTCTTCTCTGGCGGCCCTCATTTCATTCGGGCTCATGATGCTTGGAAACCTTGCTGCTAGGACCTGGAACCTTGATTTCTTGTGTCCAGATTCCTGCCACTTGATCACTTCCATGATGCCCATGTATCGTTTTGCTCTCGAAGTTGCAGGTGGGAATATGTCGTTATTCCGGTCGTCTATGACTGCGTCAATGTCGACCCATCCAGCTTCATCACATCTGAAAGCACTTCCTCGGCAACTGCCGATCTTATGTCGAAGGACTCTGCATAGATCGTGAGATAGCTGATTTGCTTGATCTCTCGTTGTAAACACCGAGCGATCGTCGCCGATCCTGCAGAGCGGAGCGCCGTCGAAGGGAGCGACGCCGAAAATGATGTTCTTGCCAAGCTGCATCACATCGACCTGCTCCAGGACAGCACCCTTAGTACCTGGGATCTACCATAGACGTGTACGCCCGTGGCACATGCACGTTGCTCACGTCGCCGAACTTCGGGATGTAGCATGGAATGGTGTCACATCCCCGCTCTAACGTCGTCTTGAACGTCCTGTGATCCCCGCACGGATTGTAGGTGAGGTCCACACCACCACATTGTAGCTCTCCCCCTTCAGCCGTGTCGGTTATCTCCACCAGGTTGATGGTATAGCTATACATTTCTATTGTTTCTTTCCCCTTTTGTCCCCCTTTCTTGCGTTCCTTGGATGTCGATGAGGACGGTTCTTCAGCATCCCCCATTTCTTCATCCGAGGAAACGTGATCGCTGCTGAGAAGCTCACGGATCTTCTTCATCGCCTTCTCGTTTCCAGCAGCCTCCTCATTATTCTTGCAGTCGCCGTTGTGGGCCAGGTTCGCGCACTTTGCACAAATTCCCATTTCTCCCATGCACTTCTCCATTGAGTCCAGGAACTTGAGTGCGGCTTTTCGCCCATCAATCACGCGCTGCTTCTTCTCCTCTTTCTCCTCTTCGGGCTGAGAGCTTCGGCTCTGGTCTGGCACTGGACCAAAACCATCGCCTTCACTCTCCGTTGCCTTCCTCTTGGATCCTTGGCTGGCCTGCTCGTGCGGATGCCTGGGCTTGATCGATTTCATGATGTCCAACACCTCTTTTGTGGGCGCCCCGAGCTGGGCGGACGGCTTGTTCCGCTTTCGGTTCTGGCCCGTCGTGTGTTTCACGTTCCCTGCCAGGTGCCGCACGATGGAATGCTCGAACTCCCTCTTGATCTTCCATGCGTCTCTCCACAATGGAAGTTCGTGCTGAAAGTATGACATCACCTCGAAGAATCCCAGTATCATCTCGACGACGTCCCCCAAAGACTCCTCATTCGTAGTCTGTCCCAGGAGTTCATACATCGTCCCTTGATCAAGCACGCTCTTGATCCAAGATGAATAGGCCACGTTGCCAAGATCTCTGTCTATCACATAGATGGAGGCTCTCTCCTCAACCCCTTCGGAATTCTTGCATATGATCACATCTCGGGCTGCACAACTGCTTCCCGTGCCCGTGACCCTGAAACTGCGCCGCCTGATCAACCGTCATGCTCACGAAACCCACGTGGGACAGCTCCTTCTTCAGCTTGGAATGCGCCAGTTCCCGTATAATCGTGGTCATGGCCTGAACATTGTTGACATTCACCATGAGATGTCGGAGGTCCGGGATCGCGACCTTGCACTCCGCGAAAAGTCGTGTGTACAGTTTCCTCCCCTCGGTTGATCTCACAACACCGTTCGTGTCTGCGCTCCAGTTCGCGCAACAGTTCACACAAGAAGTAGGGTTGAAGGTCGAACTTGACCCGAGCACCTTCGACTTGTTCCTCTGCATCTCTTTCTCACAAAGTTCGCATATGAACTCCTTGAGCTCGGAAACCGTATACCATCGAAGACGCTGATCGTTGGCGTCACTGTTCCCAAATGCATCTTGTCCACCGTAACCTTCATTTTGCCGCTCTTGCTTCCGTTTTGACTGAGCAGTGAAGGTCGGTTTGTACTCGAATTTCACCTTCGACTCCTCCATGTTCTTTGGGATATTGAAGCGAAGGTCGGGCTCGCTTATGCATATCTCCTCCAGCTCACACACAAACGCATGGCTCGGCGCGATCACATCAATGCATTTCTCCGCCAACAGCCGCTTCAAGAGGAAATGTTGCAGGTTCGAGCTCCCGGGGATCTTGTAGTTCTTGCCAGTAGGCGCGTGGGCAAAGCGCCACAAGCGGTCGTTCTCGGTCACCAACGCGCCTGCCGCCTTGCAGATCTCGCTCACCTGGTTGGCGATCGTCCCCAAGTCCCCTCTTCCACCATGGAAAGCTACATCGCGATTCACGCATACCACAACCATGCCCTTGCACGTGTTGACGAGATCCGACACCGTCTTTTGCAAGGAGTCGATGATGGGGTTGGCGGTCACTTGCCATCCGCACCCCCTCATACACACCCAGTCGTAGAGCGACATCCATATGTGCACCGACACAGGCGAATCATCCATGTCTCGCCTCCGTCGTTCGACGATGAGCTTTTCCAGTCGTTCCAATCGGGAGATGATGTTCATCGTATCTGTGGGTGAGGAGACTGGCTCACTCGACCCGTAATACGATCTCTCCTCGATGTTCGTCCATCCCTGTTCGTTGACCATCATCTGGAAGGTCTTCGTGCTCCCTTTAGCATTGACGGCCCTCAGGGGCCAATCCAGGACCAGGAAGCTCTTCTTCTGAATCATCATGTCACGTATCGTTGCCCCACCAATGGGGCCCCTCCTCTGCTCCCTGATGATCCGGATCAATTGTCCAGGTTTGTTGTCGGAGAAGAACTGGATCAACGTGTTGATGGCTTTGGCGCCCGGAAGGCGCCAGACATCAAGCATCCTGTTTGAGCACACAAGAATGCAGAGAGCTGAAGCCATGCTGCATTCCCTTTACTGACATAGGAAAGGATGATCTTTTCAGCACTGGTCTTCTCTTCAAAATGTACCAGCGATGAGGTCAGGCTTCTCAGCATGCACTCCCAGTATGTCGCGTTCTTTCCATCTGCGAGACATGGCCCAAATACAGTTTGTATGATTGGGTACCCGGTGTTGGCATCTATGTTGAACTTCACGTTGACCGATGCGCCACCCAGGGTGATACCTCCCTCGAATGAGGTGTATGTATCGTGCCCAGCAGTTGCGCTGATGATCTCCCATCTGTCATCACCGCTGGAGTTCATGCGGAAGATGGAGTCAATAATCTCGTTGTCAACCTTGTTGGCAGCGCTTGCATACGACCCTCCACTTGAAGCTCCTTGCTGGGGGTTTGACCCACCAGAGGTTTGCTTTCTTTGCCCAGCGCTTGATGTCGACTTCTGCTGTCGCTCCGTCCTCTGCGGCGGCTCAGTCTTTGATGAGCCCATCACCCGCCATGTTGGTTCTTCGCCAACTGCGAAGTTCTCAGGGTACCTTTCCAGCTCCCTGTCCGCCTCATTGTAGGTGCAGTAAATATTCTGGTCGAAGCCGATCACGTGCTCCTTCTCTGCCTTCTTCTCAATCTCCTTCAGCCAGTTTACCCATTTGCGCCGATCCTGATTCTCAGCAGCCCTGTCGGCTGCGTGTGGCGCTAAGCTGATGGAGTTGATGTTCATTGCAGGCAGCGTCGACTTATAGATCATACCGATACACCACATGAAATTCCTTGCCCCCTCGATCTCCCGATACAGGTCCTTCAACTCGGACTTGTCCGAACGGAAGCAGACTGTGTATGAATGATCCGAAGCGTGCCTCTCCCCGACCAATGGCTGCAACCTCCTCATGATGAAGGAAATGCACATGAGTGAGTTAACCGCCCCGATGCATGAGTCGGAGATGTCGCTGGGAGTTGATCCGCAAATCATCCAGCGCAAGAGGTTGTGCTGGTGAGCGCTTTCATCCCTCCTCATTGCATACGCCAGGTTCTTCATTGACGCGCGCAGCTCGTTCTGGTAGGCCAATCCGAGGTCCCAGTTCTTCTGGTAGTCGGCCTTCATGCCCCGACCATAGTGGTCAACCTTGGGAGCTTTGATCGCCCAGCGTAAACACTTTCCCCCAGTTTCGATCTCCAGGAAAGCATGGTGGCCTTGCAGGAATGAACCGTATAATTCAAAGCCTGCTGAGGTGAGGAAGAAGCGAAGCCATCCTAACACCTGAGAGTATGTCAGGGGCAGGAACTCCTCGCCTGACGCACCTGCATCAAAGAAAATGCAGTCTGGCTCAAAACCTGGCGCCTGAAGTGACACTGAGCAGTCCTGACGCAAAGCAAGCCACTCCTGCATCCAAGACCATTGACTGTCCCCAAAGAAACCCAAACCAAAAGCGGCAAAGGGAACCCCGGTGCGACAGGTCTTGGTGCGATAGCTGACAGCCCGAAGGACGTCAGAAGTGTAAAGAATGGCATGCCATTGCACATGTTGTGCATCTGAGTACCTCAGTGAGATCCATATTGCTAAAAGCAAAGCGCCTGCAACGGAACGCATCCGGTCAGGACCTGAACGATCCAAGACATACTGCTCGAGGCGTACCACGAAAGCAAGGGGCAGTGGGCATGCTTCCTTCCGCTCATGATCAAGCGGCTGAGTGGCAACCCTGAAAATGCCAGAATATGTATCCGGAAAACGGAGCCCCAGCGTCTTGACACCCCATCGCACTGCCTTCAGTGTGTTCATCGGGCAATTGGAGGGTCCCGAGTCCCCCTCGGCCATGCAAAGCAAAGCATCCATAACCTGAGCCGAGGTCAAGGAAATAAGATCCAACTGCAAATCCCTGAGCACATGAAAGAAAGAAAGCAGGGAGTGTAGGTACCTGAGCAGGGTTGTGTCGCTGCGTGAGGACAGTAGCTTGTCCACCAAGAAAGTGGAGTAGCGGCTGAACTCAATATCTGCCAAGACCGTACTAATCGGCTGAAGCAAAGATGCCAGTTGCTGCCATAAGAGTCTGACCTTAGGCCCATTAAGCGCACGCAAGTCTGCTTGACGTACCAAAGCACTGCTCGAGGGCCTGACCGCCGGGGGCGCCGCAGTGTAGGGCCCAGGCCGTGCTTGAGGAGCAGTGGGCAAAACCGCTGGCTGCTGAACATCCTGCAACACATGCGGAAAAGCACGAAACTCCGAGGGGTACCTGGAATACATTTGCGCAGACTGAAAAGCAGGTTTTGGCAGTGGAGAAGCATCCCGTGAAATCCGAGTGCTGGTCGGGCCCCAAACGGGCGCAGGAACAGGATTGTCGCACCTAGGAATCCACGAAGGCCTCACAGGTGAGGGCCCCGACACTCCATCAATTCGAAAAGGAGCCAATTCTCGTCCGTGTGGCAGAAAGGCAGCTCTGGCTGCCTGCTTAGGATGTGACTGTAAAATGGGTGTTGAACTCCTTCGTGAACGCCAAGGCATAATGGTGAGCAAATGCCAATGCAGACTCAAGTGCACCAAATAACCAGGCCGCAAAAGTAGCCACAGCAACGAAAAACCAGGCAGGGTGGCTAAAGGTCCAGTCGATGATGTGCAAAGACCAACGAAGTGCAACCCAAGGAAATTGCAACGCAAAGCACAGCCGAAAATTCCAAAATACGATGGATAATCGCGTTCAGTCTCAAGCGCAGAGTGTCAAAACGCCCAGCCTGAAGTTCCCTGTCGGATTGCAACGTTTGTCCCAAAACCAGGACGTGCTGTTGAAGCAAAGTAACCTGTTCCACCAAGTGGTCCAGCTGATCGTTGTGGTTGTCCTCAGTCCCAACTTCAGACAAAGGAGGTTCCCAATCAGGATCCTCAAGAAATTCAATACGATCCGGCTGATCCATCCATGGCAGAAAATCAAGGAGCAAGTAGCTATGATGTCACTTGAGCCAAAATGGCACATACATGTGTGCATGTGCCATGGAAAACAGAAGTGAGTAAACACACTACCAAAACTGCATTATTGCCTTCCTGGGGGTTCCGTGTGCCACCCCTGGAAAGTTTGTCAGGGTGCATCTTCTAGTAAAGTGGATTGATAAGGAATTTGGTGGTTTGGGACAGGAAGCAATCTAGAAAATCTGGACATTTCTGGCTGGACTCAAACGTTTGAACCCTCAAAAATAATCAATTCTTGGAAGGGGATATGTTTCTGGGTTTCGGGCATTTTTTTCTGTAATACCTTTTTTTGCTTTCCGGGAGAGTGAACAATTTTGAGTTTTTCTGTATTCACTCCCGTTTTATTTATCGCTATCTAACATTACGCCACTTGAGGAGTGCTAGATTCCACCAAGACGGCGAATGGCTCTCTCTCCCTCATTCTATACTTCTCTCTCGCTTTGAGACATTCAGCTGGGCAGGCACACTTGGGCTCACTCGCCATGGAGTCGATGTACCCCACCTGAGAAACTGAAGGTTTTTCACCTTGTGGCGCATCACCGTTCATACAAACAATCCAATGTGGAGAAGTGGCCTCTGAATCTAGTCTTGGCAATGTTCCTAATGAGTCAAGCCCATGGAAACGATGGCCTGGGTGAGATGCAAAAGGTCTCGGAAAATCGGCCAACAAACCCCCGCTATGCGCTGCAAAGCTAAGCGTCAGCCTCTAGTGTTTGACCAGGAGTTTGGAGGTTTGGCGCCTACATGTCCTCCAGAACTGGCAACAAATAAAGTCAATTCCGCGCCCCTCACCAACAGTGGGCTGGCAGCCCTTGCTTCCTGACATTGCAGACTTACTGCGGGCCCTACCAAAATCTTTCTTTGCGGGAGGAGGTCAAGCCTGTGCAAGCCAGGCACGCGCACATGGGCAACATACACATGTCCTGCTGAGCTATTACTGAGCGAACATAAATGTGGCTGCTGGCCGCTCGCGTCGTTTCAATACGGCCGCCGCAATCGCAGAGAATGTCGGATCCAACTAGCAATCCCACACCAAGAGCCAAGGTCGACCACTGTGCATTAACAATCAAAACTGAACAGCTGCGAGCCTGCCTGGACCTTTCCACCGATAGGAGGGTGTGGGAGCAAGACAGGTCCGGCCACTGGCCGTGGTGAGTCAGTTACGCAGCCAGCGGCGCGAGCCTCAAGGTCTGACATGTCACACTGCGCGGGCCGGCCGCGTTGTCAGCAGAGCTTGTCAGTTCTGTCGCAACTGTTCAGGTCGGACACTGCGGACATGGCTTGTGACAGCGCATGGGTGCAAAAGGGCAGACGTCGCTTTGCGCCCAACAACCTTGAACCATGGGGAACAAGAACCCCTTTTCAACCCTGGGCGCCGTGCCGTTGTGGCGCCCAGCACTTCCTCGCTCGCGCCTTGCGGCAACAAGCAACGCCCAACCCCTGGCGGTTGAGCCCGGCGTAGTGTCGCCATGGCATGGTTGCAAGCTCCGCGCAGTGGTGGGGATGGTTGTGGAACATCACCATTTCTTTCACAAACTAGTTGGTCCCATCCCTATGACCGAACACCCCCTTGTTTCCTGTAACAAGTTATGTTTCTACTACGCTTGCGCAATCACAATTCTGGCGCAGGGGGTAGGGGGGAACACACGCCTGACTTGTTTATTAGGTTTTACACATGAGCAGTGTGTACCAAACTGGCTAGACCTCTTAAGCTGCGGAAGGTCAGTGGCTCTGCCAACTGGGGCGCTTCAAACATGTAGTCAGGCCAAGTTGTTTGTTTTGAGTGCCAACTCGACCCTCCGGGCCTGACTTTTTCTTGCAGGCTAGGCACTTGCTTGCAGGCTAGGCAATTTCCAACTTTTCCGGGCCAACTGGATTCTGGCTTTGCAGGCCATTTCGGAATGTCGTTTCAAGCGAGATTTCTTGTGTTGTGTTCTGTGCACCTTTCAGTCACTGCGCGGAGTCTAAAACACAATTGCATTGTTCGAGGCGCCCAACAGAACATGAGCTAACAGTCACATGGAACCCCAAAAGAAGATCTCTTAAAGCAATGTTCCTCCAAAAAGATGCCATATTAGCGGAGCGGAGAGCCCAAAAATGGAGAAGCTGTAAGCCTACGCAAGTGCATGCTGTCCTACCGGAGAAATCACTGAACGTATCGATGACCGCCCAATTGCCGCCTGCGACGGAAGAGTCAGCTCAGCTCATTATGGAGCCAGAATTTTTGGGGGCCTCTCCTCAAGAGCAATCTCACAGACGACGCACGCACGCGCCGCGAGCCACTCAACAACAAAAGGGTCAGAGATGGAGCAAAAGGTCAAACACTTCAAGAACACTATTTCCTGAAAGGACCCACAGATGGACGTCTCTCTTTCTCGACCCCTCAGTTTCTTCAGTCACAGAAGTCATAACGCGAAGTTTCTAATCTTTACCTCCAAACTTGAGATCTTACGGAGAAGATTGGAATTATGGGGTTCTTAAGGGGGGGTAATTTGAAACCTGCAAGCGTCCGCTAAATCTGCACAACGCGCTTGTTATGGCCAGCTTTTTGATTGAGTTAGCCGCCCAACATTTGGACATGACGGATTTGATCAACTCATCCGCCTTGCCTGAGCTCTTCGTCTTGCAATCTGGAGTGCAAATCCAGTTTAGGCAATGAAGTCTTTACTTAGACGACACCAGGAAGCTCCAAGTAAGAAACGGGGTGACCGGGACCACCAAAAGAGACAAGGAAGGAAACTTATTCAAAACCAAGGCGCGCCGGGCGATCAAAGGATTTCAGGACCGCCAGACCGATGGCCCTGAATGCCGGGAGCACGGTCTCGACATTGACACCAAGTGCAACGATAACAGCGCTACCAACGCTTCCGCTTACAGCCATGGGGATGGAGCAGTTTCTGAGTGGAGGACGAGTGCGCAGCTGAGCAAGGGCGGTACTGTCACTGGCAGTGTTGTCACTGTGTTGTTGAGTTTCACATGGCCTGAGCTCACTGAGCCTGACCCCACTGATTTTCCCATCGGACGGAGCTGCGCAGGCCACAGCCACAACGGCTGCTCAGCGCAATCCGGCAAGGCGTTCTGTGTTGAGTGACCTTACTTAATTCCAATGTGAAGCGATTGAGATATTATTTGTCAGATTCCTCCAGAAATGAGGTGTTCAGACTATTCGCGCCGCATTGGGGCCAGGATGAAAGAAACAGGCTTCTGCCCAGCGCTCTGGAATTTTCTAGGCTCATCACTAAGGTCCTGCGGCCTGGCGCCAACTCGGGCTGCACGGTTTTGGAACCGCCGCAAACTGGACTCGACCTGGAAGGAGCCGCTGATTATCCAGTCTCAGGCAACAACGCCCAAGGTAGACAAGCGCACACGCACGCGACAACCCGAATATGGCTGTCCAATCCGTTAGAAGAAGAAAGCCTACACTCCCGTTCTCCAGCGCATTCTTCAGTCCACGAAGGCCAAGAAGATCCGAACCGCTAATGACTTGTCTGCCACACAGGCATCCACACAGAGACTCAACGTCCTAACGTTGAACGTTGGCAACTACGAGCGAACATTTGTATATTCTGGAAAAGGAAGCGGGGTGACAGATTCAGTACTTCGTGGCAGTATCCAAAACATTCCAGCGAATGTGTTTTGCGTCCAAGAAGCAGACGGCGTCAAACATCCAACCAACATCCGTCCACAACATAGAGGCTGGACGCACCGGTGTCGTGCTTTTCTTTGAAAGAGCAAACATCTTTGCGAGGGAGATGAAACAGCCAGAGTGGACCTTGTCCAAAGGTATGCAGCCATGATTCAACCCTCATGCCTGATTACTGGAGGGCATTTCAGAGCTTTGCTTGGTAGCCTCGCAAATTCTGCTACTCATGGCCCTGACATCCGTAGTGGTGGGAGATGCGGCCTTGAATGCACGCCTGTAAATTGGCAGCCAGTACAAAAGTGAAATCTGGATTGAAGACAAGTTTTTTGGTTCAGCACGCTTCTATATGCCGCACGCACGCCTGGACAATGTCATCCTGCGATGCTTTTCAAAGTGGATCTCTTGAAGTTCATCAGTTGCCATGATGGGACATGGTTGGGATGTCCGTGCTTATCATCGTTTTTGGGCTGGATTTTCTGACCAACCAAAGCACAGCCGTTCTGTCTTTGGAGCCTACTTGGAAGTTCTTGCGGATCTTGGCCATGATTTCTGTCCCGAAGCTGCTGCGACTTGCCATGAGAAGGTCATCAACATGTGCAAAACTCTTCCCATGTAAGTTGATTTAGACTTTCCTCCTTGTAGAAAAGGTCGGTTCGCGCACAAGCGCGAATGCTGGCTGCTTCGCTATTCCTGATGCCTTCTTGAGGATGGAGGAAGCGGTTGCTTCTTCTTGACCTTGTGGCCATGTGAACGCCTTCGCCAGTCCTTCCCAAGTAGTAAGGTCGATGTCGGTGTAGGAGCGCTTCATGACTTTGTCAGGGAAGTACACCTATGGATGTTGCCAGTCTTGGTCTGGGTGGGCCCTCTTGTCCTTCCGCAATTGTTGGAGCAATGATTTTTGGTAGAATGCCACCCGGGTTAGTCTCATCCTTATCGGTCTTGGAATCCTCGTGTGGGAATCATGTTGTTCTTTATGCTTGGAAAAGGAAGCATTGGTTCTCAGATTCTCAACCACACCTTACGTTCTTGATGCGGGCAGAACTCTTCGAGCAACTCTCTCTCTCTCTCTCGTTAAAATACGTCGTTGCTTTACTACAAGTGCAAGTGTTGTTTATGCTGTCACAAACACAAATGTAGTTTCCCAGCATGCACTCTTCTGCTTGTAGACTCAAGGCCTGCGGTCGAGTAGTGTACATCATGCATGTACAAGGGACAAGTAGTACAGCGTGATATTTGACACGGCCCCTTGGTTAAAAGACCCTGTAGTGTCTTTTCAACCATATCCAGAAAGGGGAAAAAGTGCAAAGGGCTCAAAGTAGTTTTGACTGCAAAAGGATCGAAAGTAGTATAACTACAACTCTGCTGGCTGTAGTCCACTGACTCTCAAAGATCAAAAAAAGCTGTAGCATGTACAGGCTGATCTCAGTAGCTCTCCTGCTCAGGCCTCAGTAGTGGTACTGAGTGGAGTTCATGAGATACATCCCGATGTAGTTTGAACCTGGAGGTCCAAAGTTGTAGTGAAGCTGTGGTGCTGCTTCACTGATGTAGCATCACCTGTAGTTAGGTGTGCTTAGTCCAATGCTGGACTCTGTAGCCTTGTTGCTGAGTCAGGGCCTCCTCGAAGACAAGTGTAGTTGATCTCTGGAGGTGGAAGCGGTTGTTGAAATGTAGTGAGGAGTTTGTGCAGTAGTAGTTTGTGTTGCGTGGGAAGATTTGTGGCAGTGAGTAGTGTGAAACCGTAGTACGTGGAACTCTTGTGCATGATGGTGTTGATTGCTCTGTAGCGGTGATCCTGTAGTTGTTGCGGTTGGTCGTAGTAGCTGAGTAGTTCAGGAAGGTGAAGAGGCGTGTGGTAGTTCCAGATGTAGTTGTTGGACAGGTTGAAGGTATTGGTGATCTGGTTCATGTCGTAGTTGATCCTGTGAAGTCGTTGGGGTAGTTGCCGAGTGGGTAGGTGATGTTGGCCAATGATTGACACCATGTGACTCAAGTAGTCACGAGAAAAGTTGATGAGGTGGCCGCTGCTGATGTAGTGTAGCATGATTTCTTGAGGGAGATGAAGTCGAACGATGACCATGGAGTTGGTGTGCGATGTGGTGAGGTGTAGTGAAGTCAAGTTGTAGTAAAAGAAGTTGAACGCTTCTGAAAAGCGTAGGCTGAGTGGTAGTGAATCGTAGAGGGGCATTCGTAGGTCTGATGGCAGGTTGTGGATTGGCAGTTGGTAGTCGAGGTCTGGCATTGGCGTGGTCTGCTGTTGGCTGAGTAGTTGATACTCCTCCAAGGTCAGCCCCACATAGACCTCGGCGTAGTTTCGTCCCTGATCCACAGGCGGAGTGTGGAAACTGTCGTACTCGACAGTAGTGAGGTGGTTCAGGATTTCATCGGGCCTGTAGAATGGTGCATTGGTCGGTAGTTGGTGGTTGAAGTGGTAGTTGAGGGCATTGTAGGCCTCAGGTGGCGGAGGTGCCACAGAGCCCATGCTGCTGGAATCTGTAGTGGATGGTTGGCTGGGTGGTGTCGAAACTCGGTCAGGTGTAGTAGTGCCAATCTGCTGTGCTGGCACAGTAGTCTCAGGCGCGGTCGTAGTCGCATCCATGGGTCCAGACATTGCTGGTAGTGCGATCAAGCAAACGAGGTGAGACGGGGCAAAGTAGTGAGCCAAATGGTAGCTCACAAAAAAACACATGCGGGAATGTAGTAAAACAAAACAACATGTAATGTTGTCTCAAGCCGCCAAAAGACGCCAAAGCGTGTAAGTGCAAATTACTGGTGGTTACAATTACTCTGACTTGTAGTTACTGTTACTATTACTTACATGCAAGTAGTTACATATGGCCATATACAAACTGTTGTGGTTGATGTGAAATAGTTGTGAAACAGTTGTTCGTAGTGCTAAACGCGTATGCCGATTCTCTGTGTGAGCCTCTGTAGTGTTTCTTTGCTGATGTATTTTGTGAACAAGTCTGAGCTGTTGTGTAGTGTGTTGATTTTGAGGATTCTGATGATGTCGTGCTTGATGAGGTCTTGTGTGTAGAGAAGTTTAAGGTCGATGTGTTTTGCTCGTTTGCCAGTGCCTTGTCGTGTAGCAATGCTCTTGCCTGCTGTGGAGTCTGTGTGGATGCGTAGGTTTAGCTTGCTGCAAATGTTGGTTTCAAGTAGGAAGTTTCTGAGGTGTAGTCCCTCATTGACTCCTCTGCAAATGGCGTAGAGTTCAGACTCTGCTGAGCTGAGTGCTATTGTAGCTTGTGTTCTGCTGCCAAATGCAACTGTTGTTCCTAAAAAGATGATGTTGAAACCTGAAGTTGATTTCCTGGTAGTAGGGCATCCTGCCCAGTCGGCATCGACATGAACGTCGAGATCCAGGATGTTGTTGGTGTTTGCTCTGAGTGTTGTTGTTGGTTCTATGGTGAATTTGTAGTGCTTGGTGCCGTGCAAGTAGCGTAGTAGATGTTTGACTCTCTTTTGTGAAAGTTCTGTAGGTGCTGTGAGGTCTCGTGCTAGTTCTTTTGTGGAGTATGCAATGTCTGGTCGTGTGTATGCTAACCATTGAAGTTTGCCAACAATCCTTCTGTACCTTTTGTGTTGTTCGTGGTCAAGTAGTGCTTCATCTTCTATTGTTGGTTTGTACTGTGCAATTCCTGGAGTGTTCACTGAGTTGCAGTTGTTCATTCCAGACTCCTCGATCATGTTGTCGATGTAGGAGTCCTTTAGTCCAAGATTGCAGTAGTTGCCAAAGTGGTCGATATTTCTTCCAAGAAATTGTTGTGGTTTGCCAGGTTCGAGGTAGCCGATGTGCTTGAGTAGGACCTGCTTCTGGATGGCCTCGAAGGTGGAGTCGACAGTAGTCTTGTCACCAAGTACCAAGAGGTCATCCACGTAGACCATGATGTAGCAGTCGCGAGTCGCATTGGTGTAGACGTTAGGTTCTGACTTTAGTCTTACAAAGCTGAGCTTTTGTAACACTTCAGCCAGGTAGTCCTGCCATGCTTTTGTGAACTGCGTAGTCCATACATGGCTTTCTTTAGTCGCCAGATTTTGTCCTGTTGTGGACAGAGTTCTTTAGGTGGCCAAAGGTAGACGTCACGTTGTTTACCGTCGTGGTCTTTTGCGATGGGTGCGTGTAGAAATGCTGTAGAGACGTCACCTAGTCGCGCTATCCAGTTTGGTCGTGACATTTGTAGTGCGAGAAGTGTCCGGAGTGTCGTGAACATTGGTGTAGAGGCGTAGACGGAGTCTTCGTCCTCGATCTTCTCTGTGTAGCCTTTTGCGACGATTCGGCCTCGTACTCCTGGTCCTTTCTTTCTGTGTACCCATCTTGTAGGTATCGCTTCTCTGACGACGTTGTCGTCGACGGTAGACGCATCTACTTCGTCGTAGACGTTATGTAGCTTCATTTGGTTGGACTCGTGTTTCATTCCTTCCAGTATTTGTGTTTCGTCGTAACCTTCGTTGTCGAAGACTATGGGTTGGTCTTCTGAGGTGTCGTCGTTTGTGTAGGGGGTGATGGATTTTCCGTTGGGAAGTGTCACTGCGTTAATTTTCTGTCGTAGTGGTGGTGGTTCTTTGGTCGCTTGCTCCGTTGATCTGATTGTAGTGTCCTTTGAGGTCTTCTGTGCTTTAGTTGGTTGCATTACTTCTTCCGGAGTTAAACGTCGTAGTGTTTGTCGAGGTGGTGCTGGTAGTGGTGGATGTTGTCGTCCGGTTGGTGAAGTAGCCATAGGACTATCCGGTAGTGGTCGTGAACTTGACGTCGATGTTGACGGAAGTCGTGGAGGTGGTGTAGTGCGTTGTTGTTTTGTTGCGGGTTCCGCAACGATGTCGTCAGTAGCGTTCGTTTGTTGTCCGAAATCTTGCGTGGACCTTCTTTTCTCTGACGGTTGTAGTTGCGTATCCAACAGTGTTGCGAACGATGGGTTGTAGGTGTTCCGTCGTGGTGCCCATGGTGTGCCGGAAACTTTGTTCAACAGTGCGAGGTCGTATTTGAAGTCCGGTTGTAGTCTCCGTACTGTTCGTACCTTTTGTACGCCTGATTCCGTTGCGACGTAGTTTTCTCCGGTTTCGGAAACTTTTCCGAGCCAGATGCATTTCTGCATCCGTAGGTCTGCTTTTGGAAGTTTCTTGTGTTGTGGTGGAAGGTAAAGTAGTGTCTCGCCAAATTCGCAGATTGCTCGCTCGTAGTTTCTTCCCCAGCGGCGTTCAAAGCTTGTGTAGCCGTCTGAGTGAATGACGTAGCGATTTACCGTCCATGCTGCATGTCGTACTATCCAAGGTAGTAGACAGTGCTTTGTGGACATCGTCATGCCGTAGTTGCTTTCAACTTGAGCCTTGACGACGCGGATTTGTCCGAGAAGTGTTCTATGTAGTCGCTCAACGCTTCCTTGACTGTTGCTGCTGTAGGAGGGTGAATGTCGTACAGTCATTGAGCCAACTTTAGATGCTGTTGCTTTTAGTAGTGTATTGAGTGTGTCTTCGTTGTCGCTTTGTAGTATGCCGTGTGTTCTTCCGCATTCAAAGATGAATGCTTGTAGGTTGTTGATCATGTAGTCCATCATTGATGGTTTGTCCGGAACCAATACCGCCATGCACAGTTGTGTAGTAACATCAACTGCTGTTAAGACTGGTATGGTCTTCGGATCTTGGTGTGATTTGATGTAGGCAAAACCCACTTGGATGATGGGTTGTCATGATTGTTGTTTCTTGTAGTTGTCCTGGCGTCCTTTGCCTTGAACGCAAATGGGACACCAATTTCTGTATGGTAGGTGTGTCAAGTTGTGTTCTGCTATTTGTTGTGGAGTGGGCTGCTGCGGTTGTCGTAGTCCTCTTGCTCTGTGTGCTTCATGATGCTCGTGTTGTTGTTCCTCATCGTGGTTCTCCTGGATGTACTCGTAGTCTTTCTTCACGGTGAACCTTGTTGTTCCTTTCCATTGAAATGGTAGTGCTGCGTTGCCCATGACTGTCCAGTCATCTTTGCGTTGCGAAACTTCTCCAAAGTGGTTGTGAGTGATTGTAGTTCTGTGAGGTTCAAGTGTGCTGATTGGTGGATGTCCTGGTCCATCTGTTGGAGTGAATAGAGTTGTTCTAAGTGTTGTGTGGTGTCTTATCCAGTATTCACCTTGTCTTTCCCAGTAGTCTTGGTTGTCCTCCTGTGCTGTGAGTGGTCTGTGGATTGTCTCCTTTGGTTGTGTGGTGTCAAGATTTGTAGAAGGTGCTGCTTTAGGTCTCCATATCTTTTGTGGTGCTCGTAGTTGGATCTTTGATCTGGTTGGTGGTGTGTCCATTAGCCGTTGTGGTTGTGAGCTCTGCCTTGTTGGTGTGGTCTTTGATGTTGCTCTGCGTGTAGGTGTTATCTTTCTTCTGAATCTGGTTTCTCCAGTCCAGTTGTCACCTTCTAGTCTTCGTTGTAGTTCTTGCTTGGAAAGTTGTGTTGGGTTCTCTTGTAGTTGTTCTTGCTCTTGCCCTTGTCTGTTGATGATGGTTAGTCGCCAATCATCTAGTTCTCCTTCAGGTATTGGGCAACCGCTGTTGTGTGGTGTGAATAATGCTTTGCGTGGTCGTTTGCGTACTCTGACGGCGTAGTCACCATCAAGTTTCCAGTAGTCAGTGTTTCCACCAAGGATCTGTCGTAGTCCTTGGTCTGTGTGGGTGAGTGGTGCAATTTGTTCTTGTTGTTGTACTGTTTTCTCCGTAGGTTGAATCACAGCAATGGATTTTCCATTGTCTGTAGTCATTGGGTAGATGTCGAATCCTGTAGGGATGTCGATCTTCTCTGCTCGTAGGTAGAAAAGTCCTGAGTGTCTTATAAGGTGTGCTTGTTGTTGTCCATGTGTGATGGTGCAGTGTCGTGGAGTGAAGTCAAGTCCATATCCTCTATCAAGTAGTCTTGATGCACTGAGGATTGGATACTTCACATCACAAACGTAGTAGGGTATCATGATCCTGAAGTTGTCCTGCTTGTAGGGAACGTACTTGATGCCGTAGACAGGAATCTTCTTGTTTGTAACCGTGTAGAGTTGTGGAGCCGATTCTCCACAAGGTCGTAGCGGTAGGTCTGGTGCGTAGTCCTTCGGGCAAACATGTGTAGATGCTCCTGAGTCGATCAACAGGTGGTGGTATGACTTGAAGTTGGAGTACATGATGTAGTGTGTGATAGTGTCCTCCATCTTCTTGTTCCTTTGTTGTTGTCTTGCTGCTGCTATGTCAAAGTGTGGCTGTGTGGTGTCTTCTTGTAGGAATTGTTGAAAGCTCTTGCTGTGGTCGTTCCATGATGTTGTGTGTGTTGTTCTCTTGCCAAGTAGTGATTTGGATTTGCGCTTGTGTAGTCGTGAGTTTGCTTGTCTGATGTGTCCAATGGTAAGGTGTGACTCGTTGATGCCTCCAATGTAGTTTGCTGTGTCCTCATAGCTGTTGTCATTCCAATCCCAGCTGTTGTCATAGTCGTAGTCGTTCCAGTTCTCCTCCATGTAGTTCACCTCGTGTTGTCCTTCTTCTCCTTCGTAGTACCAGTCCCAAGTGTCGTTCACATCCTGAGGTAGTTCTTCATTGTTGTCATGATCTGCTTGTTCTTGTTCTAGTGGATGTAGTTCTTCTCCTTCTCCTATGTGCCATACTGGCACTCTGCAGTCTTGTGCCCAGTGGCCAGGCTTGCCACATCGATGGCATGTTGTGTAGTTGTTGTTTCCTTTTCCTTTTGATTTGCTGTAGTTTCCTTGGCCTTTGTAGCCTTTGCTTGATCCATATCCTTTGGATCCTGATTAGCCTTTTCCTTTGCTCTTGTTGTATCCTCCTTTGTTGTAGTTTCCTTTGCTGCCTTTGTCGAATCCTTTGTAGTGGCCTTTGTTTCTGTACTTGCCTTTTCCTTTGTTTCCTTTGTAGGATCCTTTGCCTCCATATTTGCTTTTGCCTTTGTAGTTTCTTCCTTTCCTCCAAATGTTGTCCACGTCCATGGGTGCTGTTCCACCATTGTAGTTTGCGCCAACCGCTGAGCTCGCTCTTGAGAATGCAGATATGGTCTTGTAGTAGTCCAGGATGACAACTCTGATCTTGTTGTAGTTCGTGGTCTGTCCAGCACGTAGTTGGAGATGTTGTTGAAGCGGTCCTTTGGTCTTGTTGAGTAGCATTGCAATCTTCACTCCATCTGGTAGCGCTGTGCCGTCGTCTTTCTCGTAGCGGTTGATGTCATACTCCCACTGTAGGAGTTGTTCTTCAAATTGTGCTTGATTGAATGTAGGTTCCAGTAGTTTGGCGAGGTAGCCAACACTGCGTGTTCCTACTGGTAGGCTGAACCTGTTGTGCAAAAGCCGTAGTGTTTCACATCCATTGGCATTGTAGCGGTTTTGTCTGACCACAGTAGCTGCTGCACCTTGGCAGATGTTGATGAGGATGTAGTGTAGATCTCGTGAGAGGTCTACTGCTTTTGCTGCCTGTGTAGGGTCGCGTATGTGGGCTCTGATGTCTGCATCTTCAATTTGTCTTGTAGCTGCTTGCGCTAGTTGTAGTACCATGTCGGAGTCTCGGTCGATGAGTCCAAGGTATGCTTGTAGTTTGAACAGCCACTCTTCGTACTGTGAGTAGTCACCAGTGAAGAACGGTGGTGGCAGTTTGTATTTGTGTAGCCTTTGGACGTCTTCCTGCTCCTGTGTTGTTCCCGTAGTTGTGGCTCCTATTGTCTCCTCTGCTGTGGGCCCGTTGTCTGCTCCTGTAGTTGGTTGTGCTGATGCTGCTGCTGGTTCTCCTGACATGTCGTAGTAGTTGGGCATGTTGTTGCCTGTGCAGTTGTAGTACTTACTGCTGTTACTGGAGCTCCCCCATGTTTAGGATCTCAGCTCCGCTACCACGTTAAAATACGTCGTTGCTTTACTACAAGTGCAAGTGTTGTTTATGCTGTCACAAACACAAATGTAGTTTCCCAGCATGCACTCTTTTGCTTGTAGACTCAAGGCCTGCGGTCGAGTAGTGTACATCATGCATGTACAAGGGACAAGTAGTACAGCATGATATTTGACATCTCTCTCTCTCATTTTCCCTTTTTCTTTTTATGTGGATGGCTCCTGTGGGGTCTAGGTAAATGATCAATCTGTCTCGAGCGGCATGTTTCTTAGTGATCATGATCTTCCCGGTTGTTTGCTCTAAAGGCGTCCTCGTCGCGAGTAAGAAAATAAGCTCAGGTGATATCTCCAACAGCATGCGGTGCGCTGTCGTGAAAACCTGGCGCAAGCCTGGTGGAACTTTGCCTCTGATTGAATTCTCGTGGAACCTTGGGCCGCCCCTGACCACCCCGGAGCCTACCGGCTGAGACCCCAAAGCTTTCAGCTGTTGAGAAAAACACATGCCATATGTGGTTTGAAGTCATTGTCGGGGAATTTTCGTGCAATGTCGTCCGGAGCTGAGGACCTGCTTAAAGCCCGTGAGGTCCAGGTCCTTCCGAAGATGAGGCTGAAGGTTCGGGCACTTCGGTTTCCCTTCAAGAGCCTCTTTGTACATCTGTGTCCGTTGAGATGTTTTCTCATGAGGAAGAGGCTTGGCGTTCTTTCTTGACAAATCTCTTGTCCACGCTTCGGGTTCTTCCTGAACCTGGACGCACGAACGTAGATCTCCACGACGGGCTGGTTAAGGCCAGCGTTTTCATTGTAATCGGCCGCCTGTGATTCACCTCCGAAAGTCCTCATGAGGAGGCTCCTTCTTCTTGCGTTAGTAGACGAACGCTAAAGCTGCTCTGACCTTGAGTGTGTCGAATAAAGCAGCAATGAGCATGGAGGCCAACGTGCGATCTGAAGCTTGGTATTTGCGCAATGTTCACCGGGGTCATGCGGTAGCACTGCGGTAGATACTCCTGGATGCACAGGATCAGTGAGCAAGCTCTTCCACCTGTGGGGCCCGAACAGGCGAAACTCATCACTTTTCTTTCTTGCGTCTCATCATCGCCCCGGAAGTTTGGCTCGTACCATGTTGAGATGGTCGCAAACGATTGTAGCTCACTAGCCAAGCACAATTGACTTCAAGCGGCTGCGGAGGCAGACACAAAATTATTGAGTCAAGAAATTATCTGAATATGGAAACGTCAAAATGGGATACAGACGTTGAAGGCTCATCTTGGCAAACTTCTTCTCAAGTTGCTTAGATGGAAAAATGGGAAGCCTCGCGCAAAATGTTCTCTGGGTGTTGTAAACGCCATGGCGGCGGATTTGATCAACTCATCCGCTTTGCTTGAGCTCTTCGTCTTGCAACCTGCTAGGCAAAACTTTGAGCGCACGTGCGCAAGATCATGCATCTGGCCACTGTGTTACTCGCCTTGCAACCAAACGACAAGAACCCCTAATGGCATTAATCGGCATCAACTACACAACAGCTCATGAGCAAGAACCGGAAGGAAGCCACCAACAAGAGAATACGACTTGGAATGCAAATCCTGGTTAGCAAGTCTTTCACTTACTCGACACCGAGAAGCTCCAAGTGAGAAACTTAACCGGAGGATGGGTCTGTATCAAAAGAGAGCCTCAATACCAAGGCACGTTGGGCGCTAAAAGGATTCCAGGAGCGCCAGAAGAACAAGCAACAAAGAGCAAATAAAGGGTGGAGCATTCTGATTTGAAAACAGCATTCCTTCAAGGAGAAGCCTATGACGAGACCAGAGATAGATTTGTCAGATAAACCAGCTTATGGGCTGAGCGACGCGCCTGAGCGTTTTGTGGAATATTCTGGACCTAGCACTAAGGTCCTATCACGTGATAATGTTGGTGACACAGTCTTCACACCACCGCTGTCCATCATACTGGACTTGAAAGGAGGCTTCGGTTATCCTGCGCAGTCTCAGGCAACAATGCCCAAGGCAAACAAGTCTATTCACGCCCTCCATGTTGGTGAGGTAGGCGACAGCACCTTCGGGAAAGACATCAGCCAAGATCTGCAAGGACTTCCAAGTGGGCTCTGCTCCCAGAACTCAATCTCGTATTGTCTACCAATTTCCGGGTGGGCAAGGCCGCATCTCCCACCATTCGGGCAGCAAAGAGCCATAAAGAGTGTTTCTCTTAGTGAGATTTTTGCCTCTTAAGAGCAAGACTCGATTATTTGTCGGTTGCCGTCCACATGTGATTTTCCTTGCAGAGGACCGAGACCTTGAAAAGGACTCATCGCACTCTCGAGGATCACGATGTCCACCACAGTGGCAGAGTTGCATGACTTGGCATATGCCCCTAGATGTTCATTTTCGCGCTACGCAGGCAATTTGGTTACAACAGCCTCCGCAACCCATCAACTAGAACAGAAGGAAACAATGCACTTCATGCACATGCTTGGAAGATAGGGTGAGCAGATGCTGTCTTCGTCGTTGAGGCCCTGGCACACAGGCTGCGCCTGAGGCATTTTTCATCCATGCTCCATCCATTCCCCATCCGTTTTCCATCCATTCTCCATTTTTATGCAACCCAAGTTCCATGAGATTCCACACACGTTCCAGCCGTTTCGTGATTTTCCAGACCACTTGCCATGAATCTTCCACCCATGAATGCGGGCTGCTGCCGGGAACTTCGCTGAAGTGAAAGGACATGCCGGGCGGCCTTGCCACGCAATGTCGCCCAAAGGAGGCTTTGCCTTCCGACTGACAGCGGCTGCCGCCGCCTGCTTGTCCAGCGCCTTTGGTGCATCATCACTGCCCGCGCAGCCATTGGAACTCGAGTTGGGAAGGCTCCGGCTCCATTATGCATCGACGTTGCGTCGGCCGCGTTTGGGGCCAAGCCAGTCCTAATGGGGCACGCTGTTGGGTTCACCTGGGATATTTCGCTAAACCCATATTTAACCTGTTGGCTTCCCTGATGAAAATATGAAAATACAAGTGGCAAGAAGACCAAGACCAAGTTTCCGTTTCACTTAAGTATGCAGGTGAGCAGGAATTCGAGCTCACAAGCGCCGGTGTCAAGCAACCAGTTCGGGCTTCAAACGTGTTGTAACTTTTGAGTACTCACTTTCATAGATCGAGCGGTGCCAAACCTCCCATCTGCTCGCTTGCTCGTGCTCTAGCCTTTCCCTGCTGATTTGAGCCACGGTCGAAACTACTTGCTGCTCCTGAAGAAAATGTAAAATAAAACACAAATTTGGCGAGGTTTCCCCAAGTCCCTCCCAAATGGATCGCAGACAGCAAGAAAATTCGACCAAACCTCTTTCCTTAAAGGTCAAACGATTGAACCCGACATATCCCCCCATGCGTGGCCTGGGTGGTGCGCTGCGAGGTTCAGGTTGCCGGGGCCTGGATGTGGAATCCACTCAGGAAGGATGTTTGTGTTTGTATTGCGCCCTGAGCATTGTTGCGGAAACGTGGTCCAAAAAAACAGAGTACACTTTGGAAATCACCAACACAACGCCATTTCCCGTGGGTGTAATCGCAGGGTGCAATAGCAAACCTGCTTATTGCCATGATGTCCACGAACTGTCCTACGAACAACTGCTAAAACCTGCTAAGTGGGTTGAGCATCCCAGTGCAGAACATCTGTAACGCTCGGCCCTCCCGGCAGTCCATAAGCTAGAAGACCTCAGCTCACCTCCTACAATCTGATTTGCACGCTACCGAAACGTAACGCCCCAAAATGAAAAAAACAAACGCGCTAGCACTGGGGATGACCCGTGCAGTGAAGCGGCGTTCCCACAGGTGCTGTGAAGTTACAAGGAACATCACTAAAATGAAAAGCCAGGCTTGTATTTTGTGTTTTTGGACGTCCCCCCCCTTATGAAGAGCCAGACAGAACGGAACCTGAAGGGAACTCTGGTGCCAGGCAAGCCCTTTGAGCTAAAACCCGGAGGAGTTGCAACTGATCGAGGACTGGCCGTGGAAAACACTCGGGCCTGTTTGGTTGGTCCGGTAGACTCCAGTTGATGCCACAACACAACGCTCTCTTCTTTGCTCAAGGCTGCCAGGTGCTGGGGCGCTGGATCTAGGGAAGTCTGGCAATCGGTGGAATGTCAGCTGCGGCTGCGGGGCCAAAAAGCGCCAACCCTTTTGGTCAGAGTTGAAAACCCACATAGAAAGCACCCGCATCGAGTGTCACTACCCCGCGTGTTCATGCAGTTCACAGTTCAAGCCAGTTTATTGGCTGGCTCAATCTATTGTTTTTTCCAACCGGTTTTTTTGGCACGGCTTCCTCCGAACGCTTGGCATGGCATTGCAGCACCGATAGTCTTCTTGGAGCTTGTGAAGCCGGCTCCCAATAGTTCTCTTGCGGGCCCAACTACTTCCAAGTCAGAATCACCTTCAAAGCCCACGCAAGGCCTTGGCTCGTCCGCGTTTCTTGAGCACGGATAGGTGCTCTCTTGGGCGCCCTTCACCGCCAGCGTGAGAAGACGCCGTTTCATCTCGCAAGACTAGGTCTGCTTGCTGATCTGGAGGCGAGGCCATGGCTGAAACAAAAACAGTTCTCAGCCACTCCTTCCCCTTCAGTAGGCAAACAAGTCACCAGTGCAACGCGCCTATCTAATCACCTCAAAACCTTGTGCCAAAAACAAGGCTAAGTCGTTGTTCGTGGCCCCGCGCGATTTGGCCGTTACTACGCGGCAACGATGGCTGAATCCCCCACGCCTTCCACGCGCGCGTCAAACTCCAGTTTTATCGCAAAGCCAGGATTAATTGTAATTCCGGTAGTTGAGTGACTCAAAGTCGATGCCCCACTGGGAAAGAGCGTTGCCAAATGAGAGGCCCGAAAAACAAACCAACAAACACTATGTGTTGATTTGTTTGTTGCGGAACCAGCAGCTAAACAAACCACGGCCTTAAGTCACAGCAGCAAGCCAACAGCACTCCGCAGACAGCCCGCTGTCTTATACCGAAACACGCTAGAGAACACAGACTCCCAAACTGTGTAGTCTGTGCGCGCGTGTGCGTGCGCGCGTGTGTGTGTGTGTGTAGGTGTGGGTGGGTGTGTGTGTGTGTGCGCAGCGTGCTGGGCCACGCGCGCAGACTTTTCGGTAGCGGCAGATCGTTTGGGCCCACTACCAACAAAGACGCCCATTTGATCTGGTTATACGTCAAGCTTGGCCATGCCTGCCGGCCTTTCTTGTTGAACCTGTTAAACCTGTTCACCCGGTGTTGCTGTTTGCTTTGTTCATTCGTGATGTTTTTGGGGGGGTGGGTGGGTGGGTGGGTGGGTGGGTGGGTGGGTGGGTGGGTGGGTGGGTGGGTGGGTGGGTGGGTGGGTGGGTGGGTGGGTGGGTGGGTGGGTGGGCGTCTGGGTGTGGGTGGGTGTGGGTGTGTGTGGGTGTGTGTGTGGGTGTGTGTGGGTGTGTGGGTGTGTGTGGGTGTGTGTGGGTGTGTGTGTGAGTGTGTGTGGGTGTGTGGGTGTGTGTGGGTGTGTGTGTGGGTGTGTGTGGGTGTGTGTGGGTTTGTGTGGGATTGTGTGGGTGTGTGTGGGTGTGTGTGGGTGGGTGTGTGTGTGGGTGTGGGTGTGGGTGTGTGTGCGTGTGCGTAAGCGTGTGCGTGCGCGTGTGCGTGTGCGTGTGCGTGTGCGGGTGCGCGCGTGCGGGCGTGCGGGCGTTCGCCAACATCCGAGCCGAGATGGACAAGGTCGATGCAGAGAACAAGACGACAAGCGCCGGCACTCGCTTTAGGATTCGAGATCTACCGTTCAATAGTCAGAAAGATCCACTTTACATTAACGACTCGGAAGTAACCAAACTTCAGGTGGCAATGAAACAGTTCCCGGCAGGAGCAGAGCTTGACATTGAATCCAATCCAATTCACGGACCCTTGCCATTCATAATGGCGTGACAAGATGCGGCACCTTTGTATACCTCACGCGCCGTACAACAAGTCCGCATGTACAACCGCACAATCGGCAACAACTCACCGTCGACAACACCGCCGGATGACGCTTGCGTGTTTTTGTGGCAAGCTCACACACGCTGGGTAAGCTTTGGGTCTTGCCAGCACACATGTGACTGGAACGGCTATACTCCATTACAGTGGCGCGCGCTAGTCTTCTCGCAGAACCACGTGTCATTCAGGAGCACCAATGATTTGGCCCACGCCGATCGACCAGCAGGGGACGTGCCACAGGCACCACAGCCATCGAGGCCAGACCCGCCGGCCACACCCGATGCAGCAATGCCGCAGGCAACGCCTGCGTCACAGCAAACAGGGAGTACATCCGGAACAACAACGGCAGACCCAGCCGGCTGTGCAGCCAATTTCCCCGCCTAGTCGTCTCAATCGACTGGGTGATGATGCTCCAGCCTCCTAATCGTCCCGCAGTTGCAGTGCCTCCGCCGAACACAAAACCAACCTTCACTTCCACCTGCGCCTGAAGATGACGACGACGAAATGCAAGAGGCAGGTACATCAAACAAGAAACACAAGAAGGACAAAGACAGCCCCGGGAAACAACACCAACAGCACCAGCATCATCATCGAACGGTCCTCCGCCACTTCCGATCGCCTCATTAAGAGCAAGTTCGTCACCAGGACTTCCACCTTCAACACCGTCATGAAAGGCACAGCCAGCTGATCCTGGAGAAGATGAAGAACCCTCTGAGGAACTACAAGAAGATCAGGGAGAACCGGAGAGCTCTGATTCTCAAAGAACCCGTCGCTACACAGACTAAGATTCAGACCTGGCACTCCAAGAAGCTCTTTTGTACAGTTCACACATGACCAAAAGGTGTATAGCAACACCAGCTCATTCACTGTTCCAAGAGATATTGAGGGTAGACCATTAATTAAGTCTATAACAACTTCTCATTCTTCGCGCGCTCGACAGAACAACAAGTACGACATTGGGTCAGTGCGCCATTTCCTCAACGATGATGACAGAGCTATGATCACACTGTATTCTGAGAGACAGGAATCCCTCTTCCACCACACAGCAGCTAGCTGGCAAGAAACGTAAGGAAGCAAGCAACACGAGAAGAGGTTAGAACGCACAGTAAACAATTCCTTGAAGGAAGGCAATCGGAGCGCAAATCCTGGTTAGACAACGAAGTATTCGTTTTGGCCAATACCAGGAAACTCCGTTTGAGAAACTTGGTAACTGGAAGATTGGTCTTAACCATCAAAAGGGACAAGGAAGGCAACTTCCTTAAGCGTTGGGCGCTTAGAGGCTTTCAAGATCGCCAAAAGAATGAACAACAACAAAGAGACAGCCCAGCAGCTTCAAGAAGTGGGCTCACATTAGCCGTTCAAGCAGCAGCAAACAAAGGGTGGAACATATCCCACATGGACCGTAAAACGGCTTTTTTAGAAGGGGAAGCCGATGACTATAGCCGAGGCATAACCTGCCAAATTCCACCAGAAATTGATTATCCCCCATATATAGGAGCCCGCGCCGGGACTGAAACGTTCTTGATTCAGCGGGTGGTTGCTGCACCTACGTCTACTACGGCGGGAAGATCCAGTAAGGCCCATCCCAATGGAATTAATTTGGAAGGAGCCGTTGGTTGTCTCATGGATCCAGTCTCAGGCAGACAGGTCCACGGTGTGACGCCGCTAAATGTAGACGATCTTCTCATGGCAGGTGACGATACCGTCAAGCAAAAGATCATGGCTAAGACCCGTAAGGATTTCCAACTAGGTTCCGAGAATACGAACGACTGTGTCTTCGTTGGACAGCAAAAATCCAGTGGAAACATGACCTACAGCACGGAGATTACACCAACGTTCACCAAAATGTAGCCATAGACGAACTCCAAGACATCAACTTCGAGAAACACCTCAAATGCGATGCGCAGCTAAATCCAGCTATGCACGCAGCATGCCGAATTGTGCTTGGACAGATTAGTTGGCTTCAGTCCAGAACCCAATTTCACATTGGTTACCAATTTTCAAGATGCGCTTCAAAGGCCTCATCTCCCACTATTGGTGATGTGGGAGCCATAAACAAAACTGTCAGAACCATTAAGAGCATACCTGTTAATACGAGACTCTGGCCTCTGAAGGGTAAGACCAATTTGTCGGATACCCTGCCGCGCCTTACAGGAACCACGATGACAAGTCATCGCAACGTGCGCGTGTGATTTTCCCTGCGCAAGATCACAACCTTCACAATGATTCGCTTCGCCGAATTCCAGACGATCCTCGTTGGTATTGAAACTCATAAGATCGCTGCATCTACCATGTCCACCACTGTGGCTGGGTTGCACGGACTGATGCGATGATTCGGCGCGTGTCTCTTCATTCCAAGACTCTGGCCAGACATACCTGGCGAACTTGCTGGTGTCCATGTTCGCACTAATGCGAACAATTCAGCAACCACTGCACCAAGAACCCATCAACCTGAACGGACGAAAACCATGCGCCTTATCCAAATGCTGTGCCAGGAGAGCAACCGTGGTCAGACGCATGGCCTTCAGGCTCTGCCAAGGCCGACGAGCTCATCAAAACCGTCATGACTGTGACAAGCATTCTTCCGAAATGTTGATTTCCATCCACCTTTCAGGACAATGTTTCAGAACAAGGCGTTCCTGGTTGAATACTAAGCCTACTGAAGCACACCGTTTCTGGCATTCACCGAAGCGGATATCCAGTGATGACTGCACCTGAATAACCGTGAACCGTTCTGATTTCCTTGCAACTGTATAAACCCCACCAGAACCGTTGACTCAAGAAAAACTACTTTCAAGCACGCTTGACCTTTGTGTTACAACCCCTCGCAACATTTGGCGAGATTTTGGAAGACTGAGGACGAAGGATGCAGGAAGACATACCTCCAGATCCAGATCCTCCGTGGAAGCAGATAAGTCGGAAGATGAAAAGCCAGCGCTCGAGAAGGATGAGGAGATGCAAGATCCAGAAGAACTGAAGGATTCTCCGAAGAAGCCAACAATTGGATCAGATTCCGAGGAAAAGCAACATGAAGATTCCATCAAGTTGTTAGCAAGGGAATCCGATGATGAAGAAGACGAACAGGAGCAACCTCATAAATCTCTTCATGCCACAGACGAACCAGGAAATGAAGAACATGACTATGGAGGCAACGAAGAAGCAGATGAGCAACCGCACCGTCGCCGAGAACCTGTGCGTGAAAAGATCCGGAAAGACTTCCACCAGATCAGCTTTCGCGAGGACACCCGCTTGCGACGTACGCAGATTCATTTGTTGCAGCAATCTCCTGGTTCTACAATAAATGTCATTTCATAAACGATGTCTTCCGACCGAATTTTGCTACGTTCGGTAGAACCGCTGCGACTACTACGATCAGGACCAGGGTGTCCATGGTCTACAATGCTCCAAGGTCTGGAGCCACGTTGGAGACAGATATGATGACCTCAAAGAATATCCTCAGTGTACGAAACCCAACGTGCAACATTCAGATAGACAATTACCAAGGCCATGTTGATATGCCTGTGACACATCATAATGTGAGGGCAATGGCAAGACTCCTCAAGGCCGACAAGAAAAAGATGTGGGTCACTGCAGCCTTCAGGAGAAGATATCCAGAACCTTTACAGCAGTCCTGCGGCATACACCTGATCTGCGAAAGCAGCAGGCATGTTCTTCTCAAAAAAAGGAATGGTGGGAAGCATACGATTGGACACCCTCCAAGGAACTGCGAAGATTCGTGCGTATTGCGGCTTCTGCGCATAGCACCCATCTTTGACATCATTCACGCGACGATGCGCCCGAGATTTGGCAACGAGAGCCAGTAAGAGCGGAGTTCCTCGCAGAGCATCCTCCTGAGGATGAAGCCAAGGAACGCGGATTTGCGTACAAGGAAGCTCTGGAAAGCAAGCCGAAGAGCAAGTCAATGCCGAAACTTTCGCAGCCACATGGGCCTCGAACACGATCTCAAGACGACCGACGAACCGCTCAGTGAAAGAGAGTTCAATTCAAGCATACTCTCTCCTGTCTCCACAGAGGTCGGGATCATCAAGGAAGGATGCGTAACTGACGCCAATGGGAAAGGAAATGTCTTTTACGGAAACAATCAAGATTTCTGCTTTCATCATGAACTACGACAAAATCTTACATCCCTTGCGCTGCTCCTATACAAATTCGATGATGAAGATCAACCGAGTGGCAAAGCACTGATTGCAACCGACAAAGGTGCCTGCCAAAAAGATAATCATGTATGTCAACGTAGACCAGCAGGAATCCTACAAATTCACAGAACGACCTATCTCTTGGAACTGTATTTGCCATTTCACAATCATGCCCGGAAGAAAGAGGAGGAAAGAGTATCAAAGAAACATGGAGCTTCAGAAACCAGCCGATCCTAGAACGGCCTGGCTAAATCAGAAACCATCCTCACCAAGATCCTCTTGGTCCTGGAGTTACAACTGGGACTACAGTAAACCACATTCTGGCACCAGGATGAAGATTCAGCAAGTCGGAGTCATAGTGGCCAAGGACAGATCCACAAGAAGACGACTTTCCTGGCGAATCAACTCCATGAAGCAGCTGTGGACCTCATGAACAAGCTGACGGAATCAGGACGCAAGCCCGACAACAAGAAACCATGGAGACCTCCAATGTTCACGCCACCAACAGGATTCACCAATCTCCAACTTGCCAGCATTGCCTCTCTCACAAGGAAGGCAGAAGGCAAATCTCTGTTACAAGGAGAAGGACAAGAACAATCCAACTTCAAAAGAATTTTGCGATCAGCAACCCGAACGCCGGTATCCGATCAGGATTCCATATGGTGCCCAAGGACTTACATCAAATGATGCTCCGAAAACAAGAAAGGCGTATTTGGAGATCCCTTCCCACATGAACAAGGACGAAAAGAACCAGAACCGATGATCGAACGGCGCAAACGCAGACTAGTAAAGCATCCTTACCCTGAACCTCGGGAATCTAGAGCGGCCTCCGGTGTATCCGGGAAACAAGAAGGAGGGCGACCACGGGACTCTATTGTGCTGGGCTTGATCCGAAATAACCCTCGACATGTACTTTGACTTCAAGAATGTGACGGGACCCTACACCCCACGGTCCGAAAAATCTTCCAGCATGCCGGAAATACTGGCATCGTATTGACACAAGGCATCGGTTGCTTTGTGAGAGGAGATGACACCGCTATGTGCTGACCAAGACGCAGGCGTGGGCCATGTCTGGAGCATACTTCCGAGTGGTGTATGAAATTCTGTCAGATTCGGAAGATTCCAAGGTTCCGCTGAACAGAGAAAAAGACGGAACTGCACTTCCTGCGGCTCCCACTCGAAAGTCAGCACCTCAGGCAATGATCCAGATTGGGAGCTTCCGCAAAAGAAGCACAGTCCCTTCAGCAGGGAGGAATTCTATTTAAACTCGCGAGACAAAGGGTGTCGCGCAGGACTGCCATTCTGAACAGTGGGAGTATACCACTATGAATGCAATGCTACGAAATGCTACGAAGTCGTACAATGCCGTCAGTGGAAACATACGCGAAATCAGCGTGCACGGCAACTGGTGTCGCACCCTGAAATATCCGCCATGCACGTGGCCATGGAAGGAACCGTCAAATGTTCCAACCAGGCCCAGAAAGAGCCATTGAACCATCTTCGCATCAGTACTGAGGTTTCGGCCTCAAGGAGATCCATATTGGAATCTTCACTCATTTACGGCTCGAAAGCTGGACTTGAGCATGATGGATTTTTCGGTGTCCTGGATTGCCTGGTAACCCATGTTTTTCATTGGGCCAAGACCAACCGCATGCGAGATCTCCGGCAACGCCATGACTTCGGACCAAATAAGAACCAGACTGGGGAAAATGTTTCCTGACTGCAAGGTGAGCTCAGGCGAAGATGCAAGTCGCTGACCAGTGAGCAGCTTCTGCTTGGGACTGAAGATACAGATTGGCACCATCCACTCCTCGTGAACCTCGCTGTTTCTGAGCAGCAATATATGCGATGCGGCGGTGAAACGAAAAGAGAAGAGTAAACAGCAACTCACAAGGCGAAACCGCGTCATCTTAATGACAGATTATGATGAAATCCATTTCTGTGTCCAGCTGGCGTTTCCTTTCTTTTCTCTGGGTCACCGGAATTTCTCACAATGATCCTTGTAGTCAGTGTCTTCTTGTTTGTCGTGTACATACCTGAAAATTCTCACCCAAGTCACGTACAGATTCAACACTCGCCTGAGCCCGTGTAAAAGTCGTGTGTCTCCGTGCTTGTGAACGTTTTGGAACCCGAGCCGCTTTAAGGCATAGGGTGCAAACATCCCAATGTGCTATTACTGCACTACTCCGTGTGTTCTAGGCTTCTGAGCCGAGTGATTACATCGCCCAATAGCAGTATTCTTTTGTTTCTGAGATGCCATGAGTGGACAGAAATTTGTGTCCGTGCGCTTCTCATTTGTTCTGTGCTTGATTCCCAGTATGCACTCACGCTTCTCATTTCATGGCATTAAGGCCTGGTTCTTTTACAATCTCTATCTCATAGAGAAAAAGCCCGCTATGCTGACTGTGGCGCCGTTTACACTTGTTCGTGTTGGAACCAAGCAGTGCTTACTCCATTTGGTCATAGTTACCTTCTGCGTCGGACTGGATCCACCCAGGGGCATCCGGGACCCCTTTTTACAGCCTCAAACAGGTCAGAAAAAGTAACTTTCGACGTGCCCCAGGATTTTAACCCCTCTCCCAAACTACATTTTCCGTAACACGGAGGTGCCTGATCGGGCGAGTCAGGTGATTGGACGCCGTTTGCGCACGCTGATGCACCCGTTTCTTTGGGGCATGGGAAGTCATCGGCTGAAGCAGTTGAAGTTTCGTGCTACTTCCTATCCCACGCCGTCAAAACCCACGAACTTCCTAAAAGCACGCCTCATAGGGCCTTACAGGGCCTCGTTGGCTCGGGAAGGAAATCAGGGGGTGAGCTGTGAACCTAGGTGTCAGTTTCAGAAAAAAGGCGGATTCTGGAGAACTGGACAGCCTCTGATACCGAAACCTTGGAATGAACTCATGCTTTGGAACCGAACTGAACTATGACCGAGAGCTTCTCTGCGCGCCTTCCACGTGCCTGGCTTTGACCAGCACTTCTTTGACCAAGGCGCCGCCTGAGTCGCGCCGACCCTGGGCTCCGAACCAAAGCCCAAAGTGTCTTGCCTTTGGCGCGCCTTTTGCGCAACCCCCAAACGGCACCCTCAAAAAAAGCACATACTGCAGTGGTACAGAGTGAACACACTCTCGCGAAGCCGCCGGTCCTCAAATTACTTGGCTCAAACCCTCAGCGCACGCAGAGGTATACATGACAGCTTGACACATGTCCAAACTCCGAATCTGGTGAACTTCTGTGGATTAGTCGAAAAAGTTAACGAGACTACCAGCACGAAATTGCCAGGGGGGGCTTAATGCTTGCCTTTCATACGTTGGTTTCCTTCCAGCTGTGCCTCCCATTGTTTCCAGGGGTCCTTCTGTTCAACAAACTGCCCACGGTGAGAAAGCGAGGGCTCAAAACAACTTTACGCTGTTTGGAAACAAACAGCTCCTACCTCAGCTATCGCCCAATTCCACGTGCGATGTTTACATGATGCTCTATACTTAACTTCAAGAACAATCATCGCCGCGTTCGCCACCGGCCCAGATATACAGATTGCCATGCGACTCCGGCTCGTTCGGTCAAATCTCAAACCTTCATGCGCAACCACTTATATAGGCTGTAGGTGTGTCCAAAAAGGCCAGCAGGAAACAAATCTGCATTCAATTGACTTGTTGTTGTCATTCACGTTCAAGAGCGACCAAGACCTGCAGACTCTTGAACGTTCAAGGCCCTCAGCGGGTTTCTGTCAGAATAGGGGAACCCCAAAACAGCACTTATTCTCTTGGTTTCCCTTCAAGCCAACATGTAAATTGCGCCCTCAACCAAAAAGAACACATACCCAGTAGTGGCCCTGGAGGTTCATTCGCAAAGACAAGTCACATAAACATTCTGCCTGCAAATTTCCTGTGCAGGGTGGTGTGCAGCACGGCCATCTCCTCATCAAAAAGCTTGGCCTGAGGCTTTGGACGGAACGGGTGAATGGGGCGCTGATGGTTTATTTTATGCTTGCACTTTATTTGCATTACACCCGGTCACATGCAAATAAGTTAGTACTTGTGTCAACAACTGGCAACCTGTTTCAATTGGCTTCTGTGGGATGTGACCCAAATTCCGTTCAAAAAGCGTAATAAGATTACCGGGTTGCCCCTAGCGCGACACCAACCCCCACAACTGCGGGGGGAGGCCCCCCCCAAAAAACAACCTTTCATTAAAAGAAGTAAAACAAAGTTCATAACGAACAACAAAATGTAAAATGAATACCACAAAACTCACAAAACTGAACAACCAACAAACACCAACAGAACAAAACAGCAACAGCATTCCTAATATTTCGCTCATGAGTTTTTAGTTCAAAGCAAACAACAAACATCAACTAAACAAAACAGCACCTAAACTTCCTTGGGCCGAAAACCCTCTGAAAGTAGGTTCAAACAAACTTCTTACAATGCTTTTATTGTAAGGTTTATGGGTTAACTGTGTCTATCTAATGCTGGACAGAACACTTGGAGTCCAGTTTCCTCTTCATCTAAATCTAGCTCGTCAATTTCTTCTAAAATACCAAATGCTGAATGATATAAGCTACTTTCAACAATATCAATGTCTTATGTTGTGTCTTACTGTCTTGAAATATTCTACATCTCTGATACCCATCACTGTCAGCAATAGCTGCTTTTAAAAAAGTACGGTGTAAATACAACATCTTCATTATTCAAACACAAGAATTGACGGAATATATATATATATGCTTATTCTTCATATACTCTGGAATTTTTAACGGACATGGGACGCTCTCGAAATTCTAAAATGAAAGTAGTCTCTGCAAAGGTTCTAGCTGTGTGGGACGCTTAAGATATTTGGCATTTTTTGTTTAAGTCTTAATGCCTCATTATGTTTCAACCTAATGTAATCTGGTTCTCCTAACCAGTAAGAAGAAATTCTACCTGTTTCACCTACCTCACTTGCTATATGAAGTCAATACTTCTTTAAGTCAATTTCTATCAATTAAACATAGATATCTGAATTCTATAGCATTAAAGCAAAAAACTTACAGTTCAATCTTGTTGTAAGGTTCATGGGGTTAATCATCTTCATAAGACCCTATCTTAAACACAGGGCATTCTACAGAACTGGTTTGGAACTCAGTGTGTCCTGTGTGTTTCATTCCCGTGTATATATTCAGTAACCTCACTACATTCAACAATTGCTCTACCTAAGTTGACTTCCTCGCATCTACTAAAACGACTTATCACATCTATATTGCCACTACCTATTTTCAAACACATTGTTTCACACAGTCTAAATGAGAACTTACACTCATTGTTCAATATACTCTTTCCAGGAAAGAAGTGACATTTAACATGCAAATATGTTAAACCATCAGTGGCTTTACATTTGTTTTTCTTCCAACAATTTAGGTAGCCTCCTTAAGTATAAACGGTCTTTAAGTTCTTGGTAATGAAGTTTACATATATGGATAATAGATAATTGAAGTGAACTTAACTTGCGTAATTCAACCCTGTTCCCTTCTAATTTACAAGGACAACTTATAGTTTTAGTTTTCGTAGGTTTAACCAAAACATTTACATAAGTTGTATTTAAGAACTCCCTTCTGATATGTTCTTGCTCTATTTCACCAAACATTTTCACTAACATATTAAGTAACTATTCCTTTAAGTCGTTTTCTACTAACTTGTTTTTTGATGACCGTGCGCTCAACTATCTAAAGCAAATGCCCACGGGGTCTGATTTTCAGAGGGGCTGAATGAAATCTTTTGTCTTAATGCTGCAAACCTTATCCTTTTTGGCCTGATACTTTTAAATCACTTGTGCGCTACTCCATTTGGTTGTCATACTTTCTCACACTCTTTGAACGCAAGCTGTCCCTTAACTACGTGCTTTGCTGCTCCGCTACATTTCTTGTGTTCCTTTTCCCCGCCAAAGGTTTTAAAACCGTAACATGTGGGACGAAGAGCGGTAAACCCTGTAATTAGTTTGCTTGCTGTTTCATCCTTGCAAGAGCCTTATACTTGTTAATTCGTAATATCCTTCAGGTCTATCTGGATGTCAGTGTCAGTATAAACCATTCTAGTATTATCTGCGTATTTAGGTTTCATAACACCATTATTAAGCTTATGCATATGTTGCTTGCTGAAATCTAAAACACTCATTCCAATGACAATATGTATGTCTGATTTCATTTTAGGCTTGTTCTCCCAACTCCTACAAAACTCTCACTGAGAATATGACTGTGCTTAATGATGGGTGATAATCACATTTCATACACCTCTGAGTTTAAATGCTAACCGTGGCATTCCCCCATAGTTTTAATGTTGCAATGCTTCCATAGTATCTTTGCTTTTTTCATAGTCAGTTCTCGTACACTCACTCAACCGGCTGTAAAACATAACTTTAGTTAGCGAGTTGTCATCCCCAAGTCTATCATTTGAATTCACAAAGTCATACGGCAAAACTCCTTTCTCTGTCAGTAAGTCCAAACATTTCTGGTGGTAATAGTTCCGTTCTTACGACTATATCTGAAACTACTTTGCCAGTTTTGTTTCGAGACCTATTTACTTTTACCTCTCTACCACCTGTAGTATCACATTTTGCTAATGATACTAATTTACGCAAAGAAGCAGTTGTGAAACAGAAACTATCCTCAACACTTAAACTATCAAAGCCGACATTAAAAACTTTTCACTGCCCTGCGCTATTGCATCTACTTTCTTCTGGTTACTTAACTTTTCAGCATTTTAAATAATTAAATTTCCGAACTAACTCTTCATATTATGAAAACTGGTGTTTTACAATAGTTCATGACAGAAAGCTACATTACAAATGCTATGGGCACAACCTGTATATGTACCCGTACAGTGGCAGCGGTCTCTCACTTTCTTACATTTCCCAGCGTCTGTTTCATTCTTGTAATCATATCTACATGCACCCCCACAAATAAAACAATGTGTAGAATTCCTAGATCTTTCTCATCTTCATCCGTCATATCAATGTCCTTATTTTCTTTCATTTTGTTTTTAATGTCTTCTCTTATCTCATTTATTTCATGACACACAGCTCCACAAAACAAACATTCATGATTAGAGCCATCAACTGAATTAACCATATTTAACATAATGCCACATGGTTTGTGCTCCTGGCAATTGTAAGTTTCAAACTTTCCATCTGTTGGTTTATCTATTTCTTCAGTTAAGCATTCGAATTCAGCTCCTTAACTTTTTCAAGTGATGATTGAACCTCACTTTCAACTACGGCTTAGGCATTTCTATTTGTTGTCCTTCTACTTCCATACAACCATTCACATAGCGCTTCTTTGGGAGTTCAGGAGTTCCGTCCCCAAATTATGGGTATTTGCAGAAACATGAAGCAATGTAGAACTTGTTTTTGACAGTTTATAAGTCTTCTCAAAGGCTTACTATAGACATACTGACTAGCATCTCCTTCATCAATTCTGAACAAGTTAATATGACAGGTACCATCCTTATTTTGCAATGCTCTATGTTTTGCTCCTGCTCTTGATTTCATCCGCTTTCGAAACCATTAATAGACACATTAGGGTTTTGTTCTTCGAACTTATCTATACCATCAGAAATCGCAGGACAATTCATTCCAAGGTTCAAATCGCTGACCACACTTTTTTAACGGTAAAAGTATTCTGGATGCTTCTTTTCATTGGAATTATGGTAAGCACATTCCAAACAACATTTAATACACGTATCATCTTTATTTCGAATATGTATACGCGCTCTTTTCGAATTTACCCACTTTGGAAGTTCAAGATTGATCTGCTCTGGTCGGGTTGTATTTGGTTTACATAATGTGACTGCTTACATTTTTGACAATCATCAATCCTGGTTCACAAAGTGCCATTTCTACAATTCTTGTTTCAATGTCTGGCTTCATGTTATTAAGTGCTTCCTCAAATCATCCTTGTCCTTGTAGTAATCAAACTTTCTTCTTCAAATAACCTGCTTACTCTTGAGGACACAGTAGCTTATCCCTTCAAATGAACGTCAGAAATGGTGTAGGCATTGGCAAATACTGAAAAAAGGGCTTCTTTCCTGTTTTATTTCTGCTTTTTTGTGATTACGTGTTTTACGACTGTTCTCGTTCCTACTCATTCTCTTAATTGTTTTGCTTTGTAGTCAGTAGTCTTCTTTACACTTTCAGGTTTTGCTTTTAAAGTTTTTTGCTTATAGATTTGTCTGGGTTGTATGTGTGTTCATTGTTGCCTATGGCTATGGATTGACATTTTACATCCTTATTTAATTTGTATTCTCCTACATTGCTTCTAAGAATGTACTTTACAGTACCACTGTTTTCATCTGGCGGTAAATCTCTTTTCAAATTCGTAAGTAAATAATTCATAGTATGAATGTTTCCTGACGTCAAAACCAACTCCTATAATTTCAAATAAGTAAAGCAGTTACTCATTTGCTAACATTCGTGTCTCTAATAGTGTCTGCTTGAATTTTCTGAAGTATATTACTTTTGAAGCTTCTCATTCTATCATTTGTACTTTGCAAGCATCCTCGCTCAACTTGGAATGGGTCTCTTTTCGTGTGAATAATTACCTTTGCCGTTCTTGCATGTTCTTACCTTACTTGAAACTTCTATAGGTGGGTGTCTTCTCATATGCTTCTGGCTTAATGTTCAATTTGCCTTTCACTTTGTTCTATTCTCGTCTTTTATGTGCCTCAATGGGTTTCATGCCAGTCGATGAGTGTGTTGCGCGCTTCAACGCTGGTCTCAACATATCCGTCCATTTACTATTTGTACAGTGAATCCTGCCGCCTATTCCCTTTTTCATACTTCTAACAAATCTCTCTTCTGCATTTGTGTGTGTCATTGTTTTCTTTTGGCTTATACCAACACCATCTAAATATTATTGACATCTGCGTGAAACGCTCCGTCATCATCACTGTAAATTTCAATTGGCTCACTCATAGCTCCGAAACATTCCGTCAATGCTTCTTAAAAGATTTGGACTGCCTTGCTCAGGCATCGGCTTTACAAATCCTAACTTACTGAAAGCATCAGTTACATCAAAAGCATAGCGCTCCTCACCTTCTTAAATACTTTCATAGTTGAAATTCTGCTCGAACATAAGGCGCTAAGAGCTATTGTTTTTTGATACGGCTTGGTTTATTAGGTTTATTAGATCCCTTGACTAAGCAGACTTTCCGTGTTGAGTTGATGGCGGCTGTGGGTGCCTTCATGACTCTGCATGGATTCGTGGTGCATTCGGTTTCCAAAGCAGGTGTGGTACGCTTGGAGAGTGATGTGCTTTCGCTTGCTATTGTGCATAAAGAGCCCATGCATGATGATTTCTGCCGGTGCATTGAGGTTTGCGCTGGCATGGGGGGCACAAGTATGGGTGCGTATTTTGCAGGATGCAACCCGGTGGCCGCAGTTGACTTCACACAGTTGGCAACACAAGCTTTGAAAAGGAATCTTTTTCCGGATGTGATGCAAGGAGACATTACGGAGCCTGAGGTTTGGATGCAGCTGCACAGCCAGCATCCGGATCGATGTGGGCTTCTTGCCGGCTTTCCATGTCAGCCATTCAGTCAGCTGGGAAGAGGTGCTGGATTTGATGATCCTCGTTCACGGACTTTTTTCCGGGTTCTTGATTTGGCTTGGGCTCTGCAAAGTGCATTTGTCCTATTGGAGTGTGTCAGTCAGGTGGCAACCCATCCGCAGGTCAAAAAGGCCTTGGATCAGTTCTGTCATGCCATGGACTATCACTGGACTTCCGTTCATTTGCAGCTTGCCAACACCTGGCCATGCAAAAGACAACGATGGTGGGCTATCATTTTGCCTCGTGCAATTAAGCTTCCAACGCTGGTGGACTTGCCGCATGAGCCTAGCCTTCAGCGGGTTGCGGATGTCTTTCCATTTTGGCCGCAATGGCCTTTGCAAGAGGAGCGTCAGCTGGAACTCACTGACAGAGAGCGGGAGCTTTTCAGTTGTGATTCTTATCCGCACGTGCCTTGCACTTTGGAAATGAGTGGGAAGTGCCCGACGCTCCTGCATTCCATGGGCTTTCAGCTGTACAACTGTCCTTGCGGGTGTCGTGCTGCATTGTCGGAGTTTTCTCTGGCTAGCAAAGGATTGCATGGAGTGATGGTTGGATCTTGCTGGACTCAGATTCATCGCAGGCATCTTCACCCCATGGAGGCCGCTATCTTGGTGGGAGTGCCTGGTGACTTTTTGCCTGGGACGTTGATCCGCGAGGATTTGCCGTTGCTCGGGCAAGTGGCTTCGCCTATTCAAGCTCACTGGGTCATGGTTCATGTCTTTGAGGCGATTTTTGGGGCTGGAGAGATTTCCTGTATGGACAAGCATGTCAAACTTTTGAAGCACATTTGTCAGTCACATTGGCGGAGCTGGCCTCAGCCTGACATGTATGTGCCGCGTGCCATTCACGTGCAGATTGATGACGAGGCAGCTTTTGCAGTCAAACTGACACACCCGACCACTGCTCGTGAGTTGCTGGACGCTACTTCGCAATTGGGCCTTTGCGCAACTACTGCGGATTTGAGGGCGGGCAATCGCTTTTTGCTGGCAAGAGACATGCTGACACAGGGATCTTTCAACATCTGCAGCAACAGGGTAGGATTTGGCCTGAGTGACAGGCCCATGCCAAATTGTCCTAGTCTGGAACAGGGTGGGCTGGATGATCTCACTATGACGCAGGAGGGCCAGAAGCTTGTGCAGCAGTGTGGAGTCCAGAGTGTCTCTTTCTGGGATCCCCGGCACGTGACTATGCTTCTTGAAATGAGGCCTGACGTTGCTCTTCGTGATTTGCAGCAACACGGAGCCGATGGAGTTTCTCAACATGTCGGCTTTCTCTGGCACAATGCGCATTGGTTCTGTTTTCACTTCCAGTGGAATGGTATTAATCTGCAGGCTGACTTCTATGATGGACAGGCTAGTGATTTGCCTATTGATGCTCATTCGCTGGCTTTTCGCTTTGCTTCCTTGTTTGGGAATCCTGAATTTCGCATCGGGCATCACCATCTCATTACCCAACAAAGTGGTTCCCACTGTGGGGCTGTGGCTTTGCTACACCTGGGGGTTGTACTGCAGCTTTGGATGGACGCTGATGAGGCCACAGCCTGGCTTTGGCATGAGGTCCTTCTCCACAAGCAGCGCAGAGTTGGGCGAGGCAGATCGGATGATGAGGCTGCAGTTGGTTTTCTTGCGGATCTGCTTCATACCAAAGGTGTTCCAGAAGAAAATGCCAGGCCTAGAGCACTGGCTGCTATCAAGAAGCTTGGGCTTGGAGCTGTTCAGAACGCGCTTGTTGCCAAAGACCCTTGGAGAGCTCTGAAGGAAATCGGGTCGCACCAATCCAAGCCTTTTCAGTTTGTCCTGTACCAGGAGCTGCAGCAACACGTTCAGGGGCGGGTTGCAGATGGCGCCGGCAGTTCAAAAGGCAAGGCCAAGAAGCAGCCAACCAAGAAGGCGCCGGATGTGCAGCTTATCCCGGAGCATTTGGAGCTCATTCCGGGAACCTTTGTGGACGCCAGTGAGAAGACGGTGAAAGAGATCACTGTAAAGGAGGTGGTTTCAAACAGCCGCGGCATTGCGATTGTTACTCCGGAGTTTGCCTTGGAGCTTGCTTCCAACTCCAAGAACTTGAGTGTAGAGGCCTTGGCTGTCTTGACCATAGGCTCTTTGGATCCGCGGAAAATTGCGGCCACTGTTTCCTCGCTGCAGTGGCCGGCTGTATACAAGCCTACAGCTGAGCCTGTGTTGATTCAGGGTACATTGGTGCAACTTGGTGACGTGCCAGTTTCCAGGGCAAAGGTCGACAATGCTCCTGCTGTTCCACATGTCGATACCACTGTTCTCCGGGTGCAGGTCTACAGAGATGCTTTCAGCGATGACTGGGAGAATTTCATGAAAGGCCCGGTGAAGTTCTTGGTTGCCTGCACAACTTTCTTGCAGTATTGTGCTGGAGATGACTGCAACCGAGCATGTCCAAAGTTTCACGCTGCGGTGGATGAGGAGGTTCGTTCAGTGATACTGGATGCATGGTCCTGGAAGTGGCAGAACATGGATGGCAAGATCTGCAAGATGATGCATGCGGATTGTTTTTCGGTCTATCTGCGTGTACCTACCAGCGGAGCCAGAGATATTTTGGCGGTGAGTGGATGGCATGGCATCTTTTTCGAGCCCAGGGCTGCAACGGTGCATGAAATATGTGATTCCTACAAGGTGATCTGGCTGCCGAGAGGAACCACCAGTGATGAGGCCTTCAAGCACATGAGAAGTCTGGATGAAGTTCTGGGTTTGGCCAGGATGAAGTACAAGCTTGGCCTGCGTGTCCTGGAAAAGGATGAGATGTCTGTACTCAAGGTGGTCTATCCCAACTCCACTATGGTACCGTGTCCAATTGTGCACACTTTTGAGGTTGGGCCCCTTCCGTTTGGCATGGGCAAAGAACAGATTGTGCAGCTCTTGGCTAGCTGGAAGTGGAAGGCACGGCCGCTTAGGCCTCTGAGGTCCACCGCTATGGGCAAGTACTGGGAGATTGGTGCAGCTCTTCAACCAGATTCTTTGCTGCAGAGCACTGATCAAGGCGATGTGACTATCTCCCAGAAGACCAAGCCGCAAGCCAAAACTCAGCAAGCAAAGATGATGTTTGCGTCTGCGAGGACCACTTCTTTGATGCGTGGCAAGGCTTCCTCTAAGTCAGACTCAGCTGGTGATCCATGGCAGGAAGGTCATGATCCTTGGGCGGCTTGGAAAACTCCTGGTGGGCCGAGCTTGCAGAAGAAGATTTTCCCGGATGCAGCTGATCAGGGAGGAGGTGAGACCAGAATGAAGTATAGCTGCCTCCAGCAGCAGGTTGATGAGCTCAAGCAGATGGTCGGCAATGATGTGGTGATGGACCATGCTGCTGATTCCAGCAATGCTAGTGCTATTCAGGAGCTTCAAGCGCAGCATGTGAAGTTCAATGCCTGGTTTCAAGAAGTTGGCAACAAGGTTGGCTCCTTGGAGGGTAAGCTTGAGAAGCAGGACGCGCAGTTGCAGGAGGTGCGGCTGGCAGTCAACGAGCAGGCTGCTGCATCTTCTTCCCTACAGAAGCAACTTTCAGGTATCCAGACGGCCGTGCGAGCGGATATCGACCATGCAATCAACCAGCAAACAAGTCGTCTTGAGGCATTGCTGGAAAAAAGAGCAAAGACGAGTTGACTATGCAGGAAGGGGCAGCGACTGCAGTCTAGGCTGCCCTGGTTCCGGTGCATTACTTGGCTGCTTTTTCTTTTGCTTGGTCCTGTGGAGGTGGCTGCGCGCAGGATTGGGGAAGCAACAAACCCGGGGCCCGCAACAATTGAGGTCACCATGGGGACGGTGAATGTTGCTGGACTTACCAAGCGAGTTCAACCAGTGATGGATTTGTCTCCTGGGATATGGGGTCTCACAGAGACTCAGCAGACAGCTGATGGCTTTGCAGCCTTCAAGGCTAAAGTGAGGTATCAAACGCGAGACTCTGGCAGAGATGTTCGTTTGCTTCGAGGAGCTCCTGCCCCGCCGAGGACAATAGACTCCGTTGCTGGAGCATGGACAGGTGTTTGTGTGATGTCGGACTTCCCGCTGAGGCAGCTCGCTTTCCCGTGGAAGGGCTGCGAATTCTCATCTGGAAGGATTTTGACGAGCAGTACGTTTGTGGGGCGGAACCAAGTGATTGGAGCAGTGGTGTATGGGGCGGCTCAATCTCCTACTTTCAAGCACCCTCTCAAGATCACAGGAGATCTTCTGGAAGCTGTGACGCAGCATATAGTTCTGGGAACTCGTGGCATGCGGTATGTCTGCGGGGACTTCAATGCTGATTTGTTTCAACTTGAACAAACATTGCTGTGGCAGCAACTGGGATGGAGGGAACTGCAGTTTGAAGCGTGGCAACGATGGCATCGACCAATGATGAGTACCTGCAAAGGAGCGACGCAGCGGGATTTCTTCTGGGCCTCTCCAGAACTGCTCAGTCATCTGGTGGATGTGCAGGTTACTCACAATGGTTTTCCTGATCATTCGGTCGTGCAGGGGCGTTTCAGTTTCCCTTGCGCAGATGAGCCTACTGCGTTCTGGTCTTATCCTTCGCCTATGCCATGGGAACGGATTGATACGGATGCGTGGCGCTCGCAAGTGAGTGGAAATTTTGCTCCCTTTCGGTGGGACAGGGACCGGATGACTCAGAATTTCAAGACCTGGAGTGACAGAGTGGAACAGTCCTTGCACGGATTCTACCAGGTGGAGCATGGTTCTTTGCCGGCCAGGTATCGAGGCAGAGGGCAATGCCTTGAGCCCAAGCGGGGTTCTACCGCAGCGCGCCTTTGCCGCCCTGCTCGTCCTGGTGAAGAGGCTCTGCAACATGACTTCTTGGGGCGGAAAGTCCACCAATGGTATCAGCAGCTCAGGCGTCTACAAGCATTGCTGCATTCTCTGCGGAATGGTCATTTATCCCCTGGAGCGTGGACTTACCAAGCGCAATGCTGGTCTTCAATTCTCCGAGCTAAAGGATTTGTCGGTGGCTTTCGAGGCTGGTGGAGCGATAGACGGATTCGTTTGCAAGCTTCTCCGGAAGAGATTCCGGACGCTTTACCGTTGCTGCAGATGCTTGAAGATGTCTTTGAGGATTTCCGGCTCAATTTCCGAGCGCTTGAGGCTGAAGAGGTGGGTTTTCGTGGGAAGGTTGTTAAGCTTCGTCAAGAGCAAGTTCTCACTGATCTTTTCAAGTGCATGAAGCCAGATCCTCCTTTGCCTCTGGATTCTATTGTCCACAAGGACTATTTTGAAATTGTGGAAGTGGATGTGGAAGAAGACCTGGTCAAGCTCTCCAAGCCATGCTCTTTACATGGTGATTTCTTCCTCAATCATGAACTTGTGAGCATTCAGCGGTCTCCAGACGACACCAGGGATGCTACCTGGGTGCGGCTAGATGCAGACACTTTGTTGGTGCCGGGGCAAAAGCTTCACGTTGAACGACCTTTAACTGCGGTGATGGAAATTCAAGCCGAGCTGCGCCAGTTATGGGAACAACGCTGGAAGACGCTGGCTGATGTGCCCGCGGATGCTTGGAGGAGAATATATGCATTTGCAGCGCAGCACATGCCTCGCTTGCAGTTTGAATATGCTCCCTTGCAGGCTGCAGATGTCACCAAGGTGTTGAGCAAAGGCCGAGGGCTCCGAACCCGTGGGCCTGATGGATGGCAAAAACAAGACGTTCTCGAGTTGCCCGACATTTTTCTGGGTGACCTGGTAGGCCTTTATACTGAGGTCGAACAACATGGTACTTGGCCTCGACAACTGGTTCAAGGACATGTTTCTTGCTTGGCTAAGGTGCCGGATGCGCAGGAGGCCAAGCAGTTTCGGCCTATAACCCTTTTTTCTCTGCTTTACAGAATTTGGGGCTGTGCCAGATCCAGGTCTTTCCTCCGGCAACTTGCTGGGTCAGCCAACTTTCACGCACATGGCTACCTTGCAGGCAGAAGCTGCGCTGACATCACCTATGCTATTCAAGCTGGCGTTGAATTGGCGGGCGTCACGGGCTGTGCATATAGTGGTGGGCTCATTGACATTGTTCGGTGCTTCAATTGTTTGCCACGGGCTCCTATATCTTTCCTTGCAGAGCGGTTGGGTATTCCGGAGCCTGTCAGACATGCCTGGATGACCTTTCTTCAGCACTCTGAAAGGGCTTTCAAGGTTCGAGGGCAAATTGGCGACTGGATTGGCTCGGACACAGGGCTGCCAGAAGGGGATGCTATGTCCTGCCTCGGTATGCTTCTGGTAAATTTTGCCTTTCACTCTTACATGGAAGCCTTTTGTCCAGCGGTTACCGCGTACAGCTATGTTGACAACTTGGAAATGACGGGTGGTGCCTACGCTGACATTGTGCAGGGATACCTGACCATGGAGGTGTGGACTGATCTTTTCAGACTGGAAATTGATCAGGAAAAGTCTTCCTTCTGGTCAACATCTCCGGCTGACAGGAAGTTGCTCGAGTCCTTGGGCTTCCCTGTGCGATTGGCTGGTAAAGACATGGGCGCCTCCATGTGTTATGGCCTGCAACATCGTAATCGACAGATGCAGACTCGGATCTTGGATGTTCAGCCTTTCTGGAACAAGTTGCGGAAACTCAACATTGCCTTGTGGTACAAGCTTCTGGTGGTACATACAGCTCTTTTTCCGCGTTCTTTGCATGGATGTGCGCAGGTTACGTTTGGATGGCGGTGGATCATCAAACTCCGCACTTGGACCATGCGTGGGCTGCGAGTGGACAGAGCTGGCGCAAATCCCGCACTGAGGCTTGCTTGTGTACTGCCAATTTTGACAGATCCCGGTTTCTATGACTGCTGGACGACTTGGCGCACCTTCTTTCAGCAAATGATGATCAGCAGAGGTCTTCGAAACAGCTGGGCGCGATACATTGAACTGCATGATGGTAAAAGAGGACATGGCCCTTTCACCAAGATTCTTGATTTTTGTGCCTGGTTTGGATGGACAATCTCTGCTGATTTGCTTCTGGGCACAGATTTTGGCTGTTTTGACCTTCTGCTTCTCACAAAGCAACACCTCCGGAAGTTGGTTGAATTTGCTTGGAGATGCTCGGTGGCTGGAGAACTAGGCCACCGTCGGGACTATGCTGGCTTGGCAGGGATTGATTACCATGCTTCCTTTTTCAAACCGCGAAATTTGGATCGCACTGACAGTGCGCTGCTGGACTGCATACGGGATGGCACTTGTTTTCTGAACACCTTCAAGAGCAAATTTGACATCTCCATTTCCTGTCTTTGCGAGCATTGTGGACAAGAGGACACTCTGCAACACAGGGCATTATCCTGTGGATATTATGCAGAAGAGCGTGCTGCTTTTCCGGATTGCGTTGGCATGTGGAGTTCGTGCTGCGTTGCTCTGACCCATCATGGCATTTCCTCAGAACCTGCTGCGTTGAGGGGTTTCTGGCGTGAACTCACGGCACTTCCTGGAATTCCCACACTTTGGCATGGGGCACCGGTTTCAGGCAGTGTTCAACATATTTTCACTGATGGATCCTGCACAGATGCCAGAGTGCCCACACTGGCTTTGGCAAGTTGGGCTTGTGTACATGCAGACGGAGCAGTTGTGCTGCAGAGCGGTCTTTTACCTGGGATGTTGCAGAACAATGCGCGCGCAGAGCTTTATGCAGTGATAGTGGCCATGGCATGGTGCCGTTTTCATGCATGCTCAGCAATTGTCTACACGGACTGCGCGTATGTGAAGGATGGTTACGACTACTTGTGTCGGCATGGCGCCGTTCCATCTGCCTGGAAGGACGAAGACCTGTGGGAGCTGGTCTTGCAGCTTCTTGCTAGTTTGGACGGCATAGTCACACTGATCAAAACCTCAGCGCATGTGGATGTGGCGGCACTTGTTGATGTAGCTGACTCTGACCTGGTGTGGCAGGCACACTGGAATGAGGCAGCAGATGTTGCTGCCAAGTCAGCTCGAATGAATGCGGGCACGGCTGGTTTTCGGAAACTGTATGATGAGCTTTGTGTACAGCATCTACATAACCGCAATTGCAGTCGTCGTTTTCAGCTTTTTCTCCTTGCGTTGGCCAAGAAAGCCCTGATCAAAACCCCTGATCCTGATGATGAAGATTGGGTAGGAGACGATTTCTTTTTGACCGCATCTCCAAATACTGGAGACTTTTTTGACACTTTGCCTCTCAATCCATATCCGCTGCTTAGTCAACATGAGCAGGTGAGGGCTTTCAGTGGCACGACTGCCAGGGCTCTCACGGATTGGATCTCGAGTTTAGATTTGGAGGCCACCATGGAAATGCCTGTGTCTTTTTTGGAATTGTTTGTTGGTTTCCACCTGCAGTCCGCTGTTGTTTTGCCCGTTTTGGTTTCCAATGAAAGGACACAGACTTGGATTGACCCCTTTGCACTTTCTGCCGGTGAGACCCTTCCTCGGACCTTGGGGGCGTTGGTTGGTGTTTTCCGTTTTGCTTTGTTTTTGGTTGCCGATGTGTTTGGTTGGGAGCTGAAAGTGGAGCAGGTAACTCGGCCTTCTTGTGGTATTTTAAGGCTGTTACCGGGGGTTGTGTTTCCTTGGCCTGATGCGCTGGCGCAACGTGTTCACACTGTGCTGGCTGCTTTCTTTAAGTCCAGGCCACTTCGGAGGGCCTGTGATTTTGCACGTTCGTGGCCTTGAGCCGCTTCTTGAAGTGCAGGCTCAGCATCGCTCAAGCTGTGCTAGCTGCATCGGCGCGACGCTGCGTTCGAGTGGGGAGAATAAAATATTAGGTTGTTTCTTCATAAACTGTTTGACTTCTTCCAATGTTATACCTGCTCTCTTTTCTTTTGCCTGTTCATACAACAGTTGAGCACCACCATAACCCTTTTGTAAAATCACAATTTGCATTGTTTTAAACTTGTTCATTACTTAATGCGCTCATAGAATACAGGAAAGCTTTCTTAATTCTATTTTACAAAACAACACATTTTTCTCTCGCTTCCTGGCACTCATCGTTTTCCACAAATATTACAGGTGTAATCGTGGTTCTGCTTCTCTTGGTTTTTTACTTTGATACCCTTGCTTTTTGTTTTTTTGCGGTCTACCTTTTTCGTTTGATGTTGGTACCCAAAACTAGGTTGCTGCAATCTTCTTCATCTTCTGTGCAACCTGAAACCAATCGCTTCCATCACTAAAATGTCTGCTGTAGAAAGACATTTGTGAAATTACCAATATGTCCGTGTCTTTGTTTCCTCACTTTTTTACAATGAATCTTCTGCCTTGGCTACTTTTGGCGCTGCCTTGGCTTCTGCTCCGGCTTCTTGTTTCCATTTGCTCTGGTGATTGGCTTCTGCTTCTCGCTTCTACCTGTCGTCTCGTCCAGAAAGATGCCCTCGGTTGTTCTTCTTGCTCTTCGGATTGAATGGACGGTGAGGACGGCTTCTTTTCTGGGTTGAACAGTTCAAACACACTCTCTTCTTCTCCACCGCAAAATATCTTTCTGCATGACTTTATTTCACGGCTTTCCTCTTGCTTCTCTTCCTCTTTCTCGGTTGATGCTGACGATGATGATGATAAATGAAGACCTTGTAAATCTTCCTGCTGTTCATCAGACTGTTTTGAGTCATTATGCTTGCCATCTCGTGGTTCATCTGGTTTTTCTTTTTCCTCACCCCTGCCTGAAATAGCACCACTGAGCTTTCATTGTTCAACTCTTGTGCTACATGAAGTGCTGTTTGTGCGTCTGCCTCGTTGTTCTCACAGAACTGTGAGGCCGGCGCTACCTCATCAAACATATCAGGGAACAACGCGTGTTGAAGACCTTGTTTGTCAGCTTGAACCCTAGCATTAGGCCGGAGTCTTCTATCATATGTTGATGTCAAATGTTTGTCGTTGAGGGATGACTTCAACTGATTATCGCTTCTTTCAGCATTTCTTAAAATGTATGTCGTTTCCTTGACTCGTGCTTAAGTTTGTTAGTCCTTTGATAGAACTATTGTTAAACTGAATGACTTAATCCTTTGTTGCTGCACTTTTTCCTTTCAGAATTCCCCAACCTTAGTTCTCCAGTCTTCCATTCTTTTCCTTAACAACGCGTCATGCATTTTTGTTGTCCATTTACCACTGTTTATGAGAAGTCCAACCAAAACAAAAAGCCTACCAGTTTCACGTTTGCCTTTACCTTTCTTTGTGTTTGTGTATTCTTCTTCCTGTTCTTTGGTAAGTCCTGCTCCTCTTAAATGTAATTGGAATAGTATATCTTCTTCTTTTACTGCGCTTCCTTTCCAGTGTTTTATGCTAGTTGAATAGTCGTTTCTTTGTGTGTTCTTGTTTGTCTGTGGAGCTGTGGGCGAAATATCAGAGTCCTCTACATCAACTACTAGGTCTTCTTCTCGCTCTTCTTCTTCTTCCCTTTCCTCTTGTTTAGTTGATGGTTCCAATTCTGGCATTTCATCAGCTGATGCCCTTGAACGAACTCCTACACCAGCAGGTATTGAACGATTCGAAACAGCACTTGCCATTTCGTCGTGTTGTTCTTTCCAAAGTCTCGTCCGTGCTTCAAGTTATTCTTTCTGTTTGTTCGCTTCTGCCAGTCTGTCATCTAAAAAGTTTTGTTGCTTTTTGAATGTGTCTCTAACATTATCAATTTTTCCTCCTGTTGTACCTTTAGGCGCTTCTTCCTTGACTGGTCTCTTTGGTTCAGTTCTTCTTTCTTTTGATTATCTAAAGCACCTTTAACTCCCCACTGGCTACCGTATTGATTTTTCTGTGTCTTGTTGCTTTCCGGTCTATTAAATGTTCAATTAGCGGGCGGCTCTCATCTTCTACTACTGTTTCTTTTCAGAATTAATCAGAACATGTCTTTAAGTGTAGCTGTGATTCTAGTGAACCTATCGCAACCGGTTTGGTTGTACTCAGTCTATTTGCTGATTTATCCATAGTATATTAGTTGTTTAGAAAACAAATCAACCCGAAATAGAGTTGAACATGTCTTCTTTATGTTTCGTTCTTGCTGTGAGGTGTTCCTTTGTCCGTATTCCGTCAGGCGAGCGTGTGTTGTTGAATACGCTTCTTATTCTGTCTAACTCGTTTCTATAACTTTCAGTTCTGTTGCTTTCAGCTGAGTAATTTCTATACTTTATGAATGCTCCCTGCGATTGTCTTGGTTCCATTGTCCTGCAATGGACTGAAAATAGTTCAAACATGCTACTTGCGGCGCTCTTGTAAATTCTACATTTCTATGACTTCTCGTGAGCATAACTGATATCTTCATGATAGATAGGATATTGATCGTTGGTACATACCAGTATTAAAGTAGGTTATGATTTAAACAGTGATGAAGTTAACCTGTTCAGTTTTTTCTGATTTATCTGGCTTTTCATTTTCTTTCAGTTCTTCATAATGTTGGTTTAAACTTTGTGTTGCTGTGGGTTTCTTTATTGATTGTTTCTAGAACCACTTCTTGTGCAATCTCATTCTTGGATCTTCCGTCACTTCTGGTTTTATCTTTCTAATATCCTTTTGTGGGCTGACTGCAAGCATCTTGATTTTTGCTCCTTTGCAATTCTTAGGGTGTGAGTGTCTCAAACTTTTCAATGCCATCTTTTGAGAACACTGCTCGCGTTCTACTGGTTCAACTTCTTTCTAATGGTTGTGCATTTGCTTTTGGCTTAGGTTCTTCTATGGGTGTAGGTGTTGGTTCTTCTTTTGGTACTTCATTAACTGCCTCATTCATTTCAAAGACTTCAATATTAATAGGCGCTTCAACCACTTTGCTCTTGTTTTTAACATCTACTGCCTCAATTTCTACCATGCAATATATTCTGTGGTCTCTATGTAGAAGATTTATAAAAGAAACTGAGATAATATCACTTCTTTACGAAAAGGGGACTCAGACATACATTTACGCCATTAACATTAATTTCGTTACCTGATGAATTAGGCGACCAAAAGCCTATCTGCTTGAATGTCTTATTTGGTACACCCAAACAATCTTAGGGGCTCATCTCGTTTTCAGAAATAACTCCTGCGTGTGGTGCTGTGACAGGCACTTGCTTAACAACTGTACCATCACTTGTTTTAACACTTATTTGGTTGTAATACGACAACTGAGAAGAATGAAGATAATATTTCTAATGGGTTGAAGATTAGCAAAAGCAGAAACATAAGGAGTTCCGCATTGATAAGCTGCCATCTGATACTTTCCCAAAACTTCACTAGCAGACCGCAAGTTGTCAGCATCAAACCTTCCAACCCACATATAGTCAGAATATATTATTTTCATCTGTTCACCAGTTAACACTGCCGAAATGTCAACCAGCATAGTTTGAAGAAGTTGTTGTTGCATTAGTTTTCACACTGTGAGTAGCTTCATAAGTATTTTAGAAGTGAGCATTACCAACAACACCGTTTACTTTTGATTTCAATTCTGTTGCTGGTTTTGTGCCAGTACCTTCTCCTTCATCTAAGTGTAATACTAAGTGGAGGACATTAGTGCAATCTTCATCTGGAACTAATGGAGAAAATAGGTGTACAATAAGCATTTAGTCCTGACTGAGTTGAATACCGCAAGTTAGGCAGTGTTACTTCGTGGATGTAGCCATGAGCCCCCTTGTCTGCCTGTACTGCCTCTGGCAATCCAACTCTAAGATTTCATGATGCCCCTGATATTCTACGCACACTGCCAACACCAACTTTTATAAGTAAACACAATATATTGTAGAATAGAAAATGACCTTATAACAATATTCAAATGATCAAAAGAAATGAAGCACGGGAAAACAAAGCATCATCAACCTTACGAAAAAGCAACTAGATTAACTGACGTTATGAAACAAAACAGTTAGTACGCTAGCTCTAATTTAACTGACGCACAAGGATTCAGTAAAGGCTATGGCAATGGTAAAGAATTTAATAAAAGAAACGTTTGGAGGTGCTGCTAATGACATTCTGGCGGATGTAGGACTTCCGCTTAAGATGAAATCATATTCACAAGGATGTAAAGACACATCAAACGCATTGGACGACAACAATAAAGCTAAACATTTACTAAGACACAATCCCGGCAGTTCAGATTCAGTTAACGAAAGGCTCTGCTGAAATAGAATTAACTTTAGCCACTCACGGACACAAGAAAAGGAAGTCTAACAATCCCGTTGAAGATCGATTCAAGAAAAAGAGCACGAACATTACGAACAATAGCAACTTTGACAAAAAGATTTTACAAAAGTCCCTCTAAATGAAACAGTTTGGAATGAGCTAGTCCAAAACTACTTAGTTTGATTGAAAATACTTCTAGAGTAAATTATGTCAAGTAACGGAAAGTTTTAGCGCCGAAGATATACCTCTCGTTCATTCAAACTAACAACCTCTCATTCAATCTAATAAGGGGGCAAGTTATGTCAATGGGCGAAGTTCTGCGTCATTCTTCCCGTGTGGCTCAAATGTTTATATGCCATCATCGGGTAACCGTGTGTTGAAAATAGCGGTATACGCTGAAGACATGGTTGGTTAGACCCTCAATCAGCGATGGTTGATCTCGATGTTGAAAACAAGGCTGCTACGAAAAACCGGCGCGTACGACCTCTGTCTCCCGCTTATTCTTTTTTGAGAAGACCACGTCTAATTGCTGGTAACCAACTTGTTGAAGACATTGCTTACTACACAACAGAAATCTTCAAATGAGGGTTACTTAATGCAAAAGGAACATGGGACAACAAAGACGGACAAAGCTTTGGATATAGATTTGATGACGATTTAACACAAAGAGTAGAAAGCACTTCAACTGGTGCTATTGAAACTTCTTATGACAGCGGTTCTATTCCCGGGTTTCAAGCAGAATGGTTGTAGGGTTTGAACCTGCTCATACCTCATTCAATCAACTTAAGTACATCTCGTCAAAAGCGTGTCCCCTTGTTCTAGATTTTGAACTGGATTCAAATTTTCTGATTGTCTTGTTACACTTGGTGTTAGTGGTGATTTTCCCGACAGTGACGCGGCGCCTGCTGGTTTCAAAAACACGAGAGGTCAACTTGAATTTAACATTTGCTTCCTTCAATGTGATATTGTAAATCTGTATAATGACTTGCAACAAATTTGCCGCTCATCTACTTGGTGGAAAAGAATTACCTGTTCCCTGTAAGAGCATAACGCAAGCGTTTTATTGTATACTGAAATTAGTGAGTTTGCCTGGTTTTCAGCAACATCGTTTTCTATTGAGTTTAACCAGTGCGAATCAGACAAGTTCATCTTTGCTATGAATATGGGAAAAGATCCCGACTCATCTTATACTGGAAATATGACTACAGGCGGACAACAACTTCTAACTCGTGTAAAAAACCGTCTATGTTTAGTGCTTTGATGACTGATACCATTTGTGTAAGATTAGTATCAGAACAAATAATTTCCACGAAACGACGGGGCGCAGGTGTTGGATTAAACTAGTTCAACATGACAACATAAAAAAGAAAAGCTATCTTTTCCTGAAATTGAGATATATTGCCTTCAGTAAGTTTAACAAACTCTGGGGAAGTTGTAGCACATACAACTAGCAAATCAATGCTACAAGAGAAATGGCACATATAAGAAACCAATATGCTAAACAACAAGAAACCAAATATGATAATCAACTCATGATATGCCCAACAGCACAGCAGACCAAACAGCCACATACAAGAGCACAGCTTGACTCTAAGTTCTATGACATAACACAATCCTTCAACAGAACAGAAGTTAACATATTAGCATACAATATCGGTCCAACCGCTTGCATTATTCAAAGCACTTCAACCGCCATATCGGGTAATCTAGTTAATGTTTCACCAAATGCATTTTTAGTAGGTACCCTGGCGATCACTTCAACTAGAAAGTTAAACCATGCTTCATCAAATACACATGTGACAAACACATTGAATGTTGCTGCGCCAACTAATCTTTATCACATTTCTTCAAACAGTTAATTACTACAAAAGGTCAACGATATTTTCATCAAATATCCAGTTGAAAATGAGTTAGGTTCTACAACATCAACAAACCTTAACAATACTAGTTCTGGTTCTAATCCTATAACAGGACTAAATAGCACCGTACATTCACATAGTGGGGCAGATTATTACAAAAAAACCCATGATCAGATAAGTTAGATACATCAAGATTAAATAACACATTAATACACAGTATAACAGCCATAGCGACTCTTTTCATAGCAGAACTTGGAAATGATAATCATTGCAATGAAATTTACAACAATTAAACTGGCACTTCAGCTTATGGAAGTTTAACAGGTTCAACGCTGTTGTCAAATCAACGAGGTCCTGGAGATGTAGAAAATAGCAATAGTGCTAATTTTCCAATTGACAAAGTCTTGTTAAACCATGATACAACGATTTGTCTAATTTACAGATAAGCGGTTTATGTTTGTGGTCTCCCAGTTTAGATTTTGCAGGTTCTGACGCTCGTTATGTTTTACAACCAGATAAGTAAGCAGGGTGAGTGACAGGAATACAAATACAACTAACTCAGTTTTTACTGTCAATAGTTCACAGGTACATCATTAGGTCAAAAGTTTGACACAATAGGTACTAAGGCTCAACCAGTAGCAGGTGCTGTTAATTTTGACGAGTACACAACCTGGCATTATTTAACTATGTTTACTACTGGAAGTGTAATATGTCACAAACTTAGCACTACACCAACGCCGAATCTAGGAGTACAATGACATTTCTGCTGCTTTGTCGTGAGTTCAATCATCATAGAGATGGTAGAATGTGGGTGAGTAGCGCGCGAGGTCAGTGGGAACTCAAATTGGAGATGCTAATGTTGGTCGTGTGTGGGTTCAGGATGGGTTTGGGTTAGGTATTGTTGGTGTTACTGGCTATGTCTTATATTGTGCGGACAAGCAAGATGAACTGACGCTGTCCAGTAAGTGGTTCATATTCTTTTAATACGGGCTCATATTCTTTTCATGGTAGTGGTTCAACACAAGGATACACACCCGATGCGATACAATGTTTGTATGTGGCACATTTTTTGGCTGCGGGTGTTGGTGATGTTAGCCATGCTAGCAACCAGCATATGATGTGTGATGGGTTGGTAAAAAAGGCGACTTTCAATAAACCTGCTGATGTGCTAGGCAATGTTACACGAACGCCGGTGTAAACTGTGGTAACATTGGTATTGCTACTGATGGTAAGTTAACATTTGGCACAAACTGTGAAGTATACAGATATGTTAGTGTGTTTTCATCTTTTGACGTGTGAAATTCTTCACTAGGTTCATTTGTGGAGGCCCTGCCGTTCAGTCTAACATCGCCGGAGCCGTTTGTATATCTATTGGATGCACCTTGAATGCAAACACTGCCGATGCAATGAGAAGTTTATTTGCTGACGGTGTTTCTGCTAAAGCTGGTGGAGCATCAAGAAGTAATCATAAAGCACCTAATGGTGTTCTCGTAACGGCTGGTACTAATTTAGCGGTTGAAACTGCTTATTTAGCAACTGAATGCCATTCAATCATCTGAGCAACAACGGTTTGAGTTTAGACAATATTTCAATGGCAACTGGAACAGGTATATAAATGGGAACAAGTGAAATATCAACTCGTTGTGAAGGAACTAACTTGTCCACGGCTGATGTAATATTCAGAACACCAAACACAGTGTGTTTAGAGTTTCGGATAGTTCAACTACACCTTCGGTTTTATTATCTATTGATAATCCTTCTCAATATGTCTTCTTTCCTTCTAAAATAGTATTTATTGCTTGGCGAATTCTGACACTCCAGGTTTATGCGTGCGCTGTGGGACGCGAAAAGAAGCGGCGCTCCGGCCGAAAACTCCGCAGTTGCAACACAGCCACTGGTATAAGGGACCCCTCTTTTGCGGTGCAACCATTACTGCGGATGGTTTTGAGGAAAAATCGCAGTCGCGCGCAGGCGGCCTCTTTTCGCGGCCGGGGCAAGCCTGTGCATTGAGAATGGCCAAAGAAGTGCCAAAATCAGCTCCCCAAAAGGCTCCCTACACAAAACGTTGCTTTCTCTATTTCCAGCCAACGGTCAGAAGGCAAACCCTGGCCCTTCTGACCATGTCAACTTGCTCCCGTCGTGACCTTACGGGGCCAGCAAGCGCCTGCCTGGCGCAATAGCTTTGCTAAAGCAAAGGTGTCACTGCGTCAGTTCAGCCGTGGGAAGATTGTCAAAGCGACGTGCTCCAAATTGGCACGTTCTTTGTCTTTGCTCGCAAATCTGCCACTAATCCTCTTTTTGGCAAAGGGAACCTCTCAATGGCCGGCAGGCCCCGAAAAACAACACACGTGGGCTTTGGAGGGAAACCCACCCCAAAGAAATGGAAACCAATCCAAGAGCTTGGGTTACTTGATTTTACTGGAAACTTAGCTCGGCAGTTGCGGCCTTTGCTAGCCAATTTCGCCGCGCTCGCCCGCCCGTGAGTGGCCATGACAAAGCCAATGCGTTGCAACTGCCTGGCCACTTCAAAAAATATCAAAGAAAGGAACCGAGGTTCTCTTACCCAAACCAACCAAAAAGACATCCCAATTTCTGTTCCCAAAAAAAGTGGCCAACAGGAAGCAATAGTTATTTGCTAATCAAGCGCAGTGAGCGAAACATGGTTTCCCAAAAAGCAAGAGGCAGCAACCACATGTGTTTATTGTCCCGCGCAAGGGGTCGGGCAACGGAAATTAAACTTAAACGTGTTTAGCGTTACCAAACCAATAGGCCAGAAGGACAACCTGGTTTGCTTCCCGAAAAGGATGCAACAAGTAAGGTGCCACCAGGACGGAAATAAAGATATGGTTTGCGTCAGAAAGAAAACAAGGGCGAACATTCCGCCGAGCAACACGAGAAACAACATCCTGGCACCTCACTGGCTCCCTCTGCCTCTCCCTGGCTCCGACTACTTGTGAAGACAAACCTGCTTTACTCTATCTAGCCTTGGCGACTCAAGCTAGGGGCTGCTTTGGACGCCCCACCTGCGGACTCCCTTCAAGACGAGTGTCGCAATTGAAAGACCTTCAGAGAGATAGTGCACAGCAGGGCAGATAGCGCAGCAAGAGGATAGCTCATGCAGATAGCTTCCAGAAGGTCCAGCGGCCTATGCGAACCTCCCAAGTGAAGGTTAACTGTCGCGCAGAAGCATAAAGGAGTGTTCACATTGTGTGACAGGCGCAGCAGATTGGGGTAGAAAGTGCCCAAAGCGAGCGCTCTGTCCGTATTTCGCGTGCTCTGCGAAAGCGCAAACCACCTCTGGCGACGCTTGTTTTTCACGGGCTCGGGAAGGGGCTCGGAACGGATGTGGAACAGGTTTGGCGCCGGGCCCTTGTCACGGCCAGGGCAGGCGCAGCGCTTTTCAGATGATAGATCGACAAACAGACAGTTAAATCGCAGGATGGATATCAACTCGTCTAGCTAGCTGGAAACTGAGATTAGGTAGACAGCAGAACAGATGGAAGTTGACCAAGACAGATGACATTATACTGATTCGTTCCGGTTGATAGTTCGTAGATAGGCGGTAGACCACCTGCGGCGCATACATTGCTGACATCTTTGAGGATTAATAGTGTGATACGACCGAAAACTTGGCCAAGATCCGGCGATTCCAAAACCAGCCATCGCGGCATTGCAGAAAGCTACGTTTGGAGCGGCGTGAAATGGCCGTACAATCCTGAAGCAGAATATGGCCGGAAATGGCTGCCTAATAGCTAGCTATTTGTACGCCAGAAGCCATTCGCAGCTATTGGTAGGCTACTACCAGCTCTTGGCAACCTAGCAGAGCTCAGCCCTGCAAAGACGCCTTAGATGAAAGCACGGGCGTTAAAGGGGGGGGGGGGTTGGGCAATCTATGGTACAGACGCTGCAAGATCTGCCGATTGATTTGGTTGCTCGATCTTGGGGCAGCCTCAGTAAGGCGCTTGTCAACGGTTGCAACGGTCCCGAGCGCGGTGCTGAACCGTGCCCCTAGCACGTGCCCGCAACCCAGCCTCATCGGGCTCAGGCAGAAGACCAACGACTGCACTTTGTTGCAGCAACACAGTTTGGGCGCGGCGGGTCCCAACTCCACCACCGTGGTGGGACTTGTCCTTGCAAGTTCATGGATACTGCGCAATAGCCAGACGGACAAGTAGCTGGGCAAATCTTGGCTGCCAAAATACAAAGCCTAAAAAACAGACAGCGCGACAGCTAGCAGCTTGACAAGAAGATAGCTTGCCAGACAAACAGCCCGACAGATAGATAGCTTGGCAGATGGCGAGCTTAACAGCAAGAAAGCAACAGATAGCCCAACAAACAAACTGCTGGACAGAAAGATTTATGGCTTGACAAGGGTAGCCTGACAGATAGATAGCTGGACAAGCAGCTGGCTTATTAGCATGAAAGCTTCGGATAGAAAGCTTGGGTGGCCCGACAGATGGCTAGCCTGACAAACAAACAGCTTAAAAGGCAGACAGCTTGACAGATCGACAGTCCAACAGACGGACAGTCCAACAAGAGCAGATAGCTGGACAGACATGCTCGACAGGCAGCTAGCTTGACAGACCTTGACAGCGGCCTGACAAACAGACTTTTCGCCAAGCAACAGAAAGCACGACACAGATGCACAAGCGCAACTGAGACAAACAAGCAGCAGGTTTCGAAGACAGTTTTAAGAAGGGCGGGCGCCAAAGCAAAAGCAAGCGCCCCTATATTTAGCGCATTCTTTTTTGGAACTTCTGACCACTGGCTCTGCTGGCTTTGCTGGTAGGTGGGGGCGTGTAAGTTTGCGGCTCATTCTCTCGCTGGGAGGATGCGCTTGAGCTTGCAGTTCTCATCTCAAAAGAACCTCCTTCAAGGTTGGACCCCGATGTTGAGGCCTGAAAAGTTGCAGAGTTCACAGCGCTTAGCCTAACAGCTACTGAACACTGCAGCACTCGGTCTCTGCATTCGGAAGCGGGTGCGCCATCACAACCTTGTCTCGCGCTGCACCTCGCGCGAAGCAATCGCCCGTGTTGCCACCGATGGCCAACCCTATTTGAGTGGGCAAAACCTTTAAGACTCACGGTGTCTACCCAAAAGCGTATGAAGAACCAAAATGGGAAGGCAAGGGGCCCTTGCTTCCTGGACCAAGCACACGAAGGAAGACAAACCATCACCAGCGATTTCCTCCCGAACACACACTTTGGAAGATTGAGGTTTAGTGCACTACCACAAGGTGAAAACGTGGCGGGGGCTATTTTGCCATTTTTGTTCGTCAATCGTGCGCATACCGCCATCCTTGTGCGCCTCGGCTGGCAGGGGCTTCGCGTAAGTCTTGTTTTCTCTAACCCTCAAATCTTCAGTGAATCGGGGCAAAGCTTTTCTATTGCCGAAATAAGTGACTCAAAAAACCAAGCCGATAGGTGGTGCCAACACAGCTGGAAACCGTAGGGGGTCAGATTCAAACACGTGAGACAACACTTAGACAAAGCCATCGCTCACAGTCGTTACATTTCATACAAAGCCTACAAAAGTTACACAAGGGCAAAGTCGTCTGACTCCAAAGGAGGAACCAACTCTTGGTGTCGAAGCCAGTCGACTGCTGACTCAAAACCCAACATCCTTTTCAGAAAATGTGGCGTCCAACTTCGCCCGTCTGAAGCCCGCTTGTGGCCTTGGAAAGCACCGAGGTCTGCATATCCACCCATCTCCTCGCACCGGAGAAGCCGGACATGCCCGTGGACCGCCGTGAAAGATGCCATGTTCGACTGGGAATCAACAGTTCAAATCAGAACAGGCCAAAGGTGGACAAACTCAAGCGGTGTTGAGACCTACAGAAAGTAGGAAACAACCCTGCCAGGTTGTCGGCTTCACGTGCTGTTCCACTTGCGAATGAGTGTCTAACAGAAATCAACACGTCCCACAAAACACAGCATTAGCCGAAATGGAGGTAGCGCAAAACAAGGGCGCATGCTTTATCTCCCACATCACGCGCAGATTTAGCACTGTCCCTTATCCCTCGTAAGTGAATGTTCTTGTGGGCCAAGAAGTCCGCAAAATGCCTTGCCTCCATCGCGCCGCCCTGCAACATCAAGGCACGAGTTTTGACCTGAGCCCAGGGTCGTTGGGTTGCCACTATGTTTCGACGTTGCTAAGCAAATGCTGGCACCCAAGGAAGGGGCCCGTCTCGCCCCGTCCAAAGCCATCCTGGGCTTCCTGCCACGCGAGAATCCTTGGGTGGTTTCACGGGAAAATATTGAAGCGCGTTTTCAGGGTCCCTAAAATTGAACACTACACACATGGACCAACACTAGGAAACAGAAGGCCCGGGCCCCGCCACATTCCCGTTTTTTCTTGGAAGAGAAGCCATCGTCCGCTGAAGCATCATCAGCACTTTTTCCATAACAGTTGCGGGTTCTTACTTTGCTTCAAAAGAGGGCGCTTGTCTCCCAGCCCGGTGGCCTAGGGTCGTGTCCTCCGGGCCGGCCTTGCTGAAGCGAGTTCAACTGCCTGCCGCAAAACTTCATTTGTCTCCCAACCCGGCGGCCGGGGCAAACGAACTCATTTGTCTCCCGGCTTGCCTTGCTGAAGCAAATCCTTTCTCACGGTTGCCCCTTCGCGCCGACCTAGGCGCAAAAACAGACCAAACTTGCCACCGCTCTGCCTGTATCCAGGGCTCACGCGGAATAATTCTGCTAGCAGTCTCCCACTCTTGCAAGCAGGCAGGAATCCATTTCGTTGCTGATTTGCCCTTCCCGTAAGCTGACTGTCAAAAGTTGGGAAGTCAGCCGGCTTGCTTGAAACAAGGGCATCCGCTATTGGGCCGAATGGTGGGCGTAAAGGTCACAACCCTTCGTTCGTGCCCGAACCAAAAGGTGGCGCTTGAGACCGCTGGCGCTTGCGAGGCTCGAACAAGGCCTTGGTTTCGATACTGTCTAGTACGCTCTGCGCCTCAGTGGCCCACCCAACCACGTCAAGCAAGTCAAGCTCCCACACTCCCGATCGCATCCCAAAAATGGATGAGACCAAATCGCATCCAAAAAATGGAACTTGGCGCTGCCTCAGCGGGCGTGTGCTCACTGGATTGTCTGCAGTAGCATGGCTATAGCTGCCTCAGCGTTCTGCTAGCAGTCTGCTTGCAGCCGCCCGGAAAATGCGCACACCCAGCCACAGCTCGCGTGCAAGTGCAGTGGCTTTGACTTTTCTCAAACCCTGCAGTGGCATCGTGTTCTGTGCCTCTCCTCACAGAAAAAGGTCTAGCGCTGGGGGGTCTCGAGGGTCAGGGTGGCCCAGTTTTGGGATTGGTTGGTTGACTGGGGTAAGGGGTGGTTGAGAATTGGTTTGCAACCAAACCAACCATAAAAGGCTAAGCGCTAGAGGAGCACTAGAGCCCCAATCCAAAGCCTAAACAACCCTAAAAATTCCAGTCGCTCCCCCAGCACTCTTTAAGCGCGGCTGGCCACAGCCTTTAAGAAAGCTCAGAAAATTCTTGCGGCACCCCGAATAACATCCCGAAACCAGCCCGGAAGAAAAGCAAGCTGCTTGAAGTTTGTGTAAATCATTTTGTTGCGTGCGTGAAGTAGCGCTGCAGTACGCGCAGCACTCAGTCTTGGAAAAAACTGTTCAAGCGTAAGCAGTAGCCTGACATAGTCCTGGTCAGCACAAACTTGTACTTGCCAGCGAGGGCCAACCCTGCAAGCTTGTAGCGCCATGCCACGTAAGGCTCAGAGAACTCCCCGCCATATGGGTCGCAGCTTGGGTAGACGCCTTTGCCTCGGGTGCGCAGCAGGGTAGAGAATTAATCGGAACGTTAAAGACACAGCCCCCGAGCGCGCAACAATTGCCAGCGCGCAATGACTAGCAGTCACACACACATGCGCGCCTGCAGGTGAGGGTGAGAACCGGGGCGCAGGCAAACAAAATATGCCGCTGTACACACACGCTTGGGCACGAAAATTAATATTGCCACCACTGAATTTAGCATTGATAGAACTAAAACGAGTATTGCAACTACTTCATTTTGTATTCGTGCGAGAGCGGAAGCAACCCTCTGCAGGTGTTGGCGGCCCCGCGCAACGATAGAAACCCTCTGGTTGCGGAAGGTCTGGAAAATTTTGGGCCCGTAAGTCACGATTTGCTTTTCGGAGGCGAAACATTTTCCAGACCTTCCGCGGCAGGAGAGTTTGTATCTTTGCGCGGGACAAGACATTTCGGCAGAGGGTTGATTCTGGGTTCGCTCTGCGCAAAGTTAAGACTTTTTTGGCATCCCAAGGGATCAATTTTTTCGCTGGGAAACTCGTAATACTAAAGTAGTTAATGAGGGATCATTTCCACAAACTTTTCTACCTTTGCGCACGAGCACCTTTCCGCATTCTTTTTCCAGACATTTGAGCTCTTCTATCTTTCCGAGGACGGTTACAAATCCATGTAGTACATCCAAGGGACTACGGTGTACCGATTTCTGTCTAGGGGCCCGCCCCGGCATCAGTCCACACCTGCAAGAAAAACCGCAAGTTCACGCGCAGCAGTGCGCTGCCCCATGTCAGCCTGTGACTCAAGCAGTAGTGAGCCCAAGAAAGTGCGCCAAGCTGCTCTGCCCCAGCCTTGTTCAAAATGACGCAGCTATGAGCAAAATCACGCTGGAACATGCTCGGATTGCAGAACTCTGCCGGATGACCCCCCCTGGTTGCCAGGCTTGGCGACTCATTGGTCTTGCTCGTGGGCTTCGGCTTTGCTTTTGCTGCCGGCTCCTGTCGCCTTTGGCTTGCTGCCGCGCCCTGGCTACTGTTTAACGGGTTTCGAAGGTGCGGTGAATGGCATTTCCCGTCCCGCCGCGCCACTGCCCTTGGGTTCAGGACACACCGAGAAGCACCACGAACTTGTCGCCATGCCTTCCACCCGATGTTCTTGCTTGTGTCTGGCGCTGGATATAATCCAAAAATCACCATGCTCAGAAACACGTCTCAGAAATCATCTGGCAGTTGCTTATTTTAGAGCAAACTGGTTTTGCAGATTCAACAGTGAAAAACTAGCCCTGCTAAAGCTAAATTTTCCCATTATTGCACTCGTTGGAACGCTTGTTTTCCCCACTCCGTGTGCATCAATCGTCGCGCGCTGCTATGCTCGTGGTCATGGCTTGCCGCGATCTTCCAGGCAGCCTGAGCCCCTTCTAAAACGTTCTCCTAAACCTAAGCAAAATCATCTTCAAGAGGACATTGTACTTCAATTCACTCTGAAGCTAGAATTCTCTTAAAGCCGTTTCCTTAAAATTCTGTTTGAGCCAACTTCGAAACTTGAAGAATTCCTCCCGGGATTGGAAATCCGCTTTTAGACCTGGTTCGGCATCAGAATTCGATTTTGAAGTCTAATTTAGACCCTCTAGAATTTTGCTAGAAGTCTTGTCTTCGTTAGTTCTACCTCGAAAACAACATGGCAAAGGAAGTCCTTATTAAAGATATAGATTGCTTTAAAATGAAACCCTGCTTAAACTCCCCTGAGAACTGTTTCAACCCCAGTTGAAACTAGAATTTCTAACCAGTTCATATGGCGCGTATGTTTGGCGAGCGGGACGCTGTGGGAGCGCGCTTGCTTGTGGGTTTCAATCTTTCTCAAGCACTTTCGCATAGACTTGCACATTCAACAGAAAAGGGTGGGGCGCTGCGAGCGTGTGCTTTTCTTCATGTTCTGAGTGGACATTCCAGTTGGCCTACGTGAACAGTTCGTGTTTACATGTTAACGGATTTGTTGTAAAGAAGCTCAGTGAAAAAGAGGTCCCTGTGTAAACTTTATTTTGAAACAGAACAAAGCCGAGCTAAAAGCCGAATGTAGCAAAGAAATGTTAATTGGATTGCTTCCTTGCCAAAATTCTGTTGAAACTCGAATTGAACTGTAAAGTTCTTTTGGGAACGACACACTGTCCAAGTTCTAAATTCAAGATATAATTTCCAGGACTTCTTTACTGAGTCCCATTTACATCCTACTCAAACTCAACGAGTTTCAGAGAGCGGCCGCTGGTGGAGATGCGAGCTGACTATCAAAAGCATTGCAAAACACTGAGTTTTACGGGGTTTTATGGTTAAACACGATTTGGGAACCTGAGTTGAGTCCTACTTTACGCTTATTCTACCCTACACAAATGTCAACTGAAACTAGACAGAACTTAGTAAGGAAAGGCTCCTACACGGTTTTGTTTCAATTTACAAATGAAATAATGCTTCAAACAAGAGTTTACAAGGGGCTTCCTTTCAAATAGATCTGGCTTTGCAAAGTATTAAACATTTAAACACAACTTCAAAAAGTTTGGGACTCCTCTGAAATCTATGTAAGAAATTTAACAAGTTTTAGCTAGCTTCTGACTAAAAGGAAACAGAATTGAATGAGGGAAGGCTACAAAAAGATTTGTCTTCATTTAAACTTAAGTTGTGGGAATTTCTGATTCAAAATGCACCTTTGACACGTTTCTGACAAGTTTTCGTAAGTTGCTGTGGTGCCAACACAGCCGACCCATCCTGCAATCCCACTGTAGAATGCACTCCGCACACCTCCAAAAGGCTTTAGGAACGTGTCGTTGGCCCACCAATACGCAGCTTACTCCACATGAAAAGGTGAGAGCCTCCGCAAAAAGGAACGAACCTTCGCGCAGCAGGGTCATGGCCTCTATCTGACCGCAGCGTTTCTGAATGCGTTATTCGCAGCATTTCTGAATGCGTCATTGGGTCTTTCACCAGGCGGCGCTCCCCTTCCTGATTGTCATGCTGAAAGCGTAGCGCCGATCCTCTTGTCAACTTTGCTCCCCTTAGGGTACGACTCCTCTTCAGTAGTTTCGTGGTGGAATATCAGGGCGCACCAAAAGAGGAGAAGTAAGCGAAAAATCCAGAACTTCACGAATTAGCATGTTGCTCAGGCTGTTCCTGTACCAGGCACTGCGCATGAGCTCTTGGGATTTTCTCTTCGGAGATGGTCCAGATCAGCAGCATGCCAGTGTAGTATCAGACTGTATTAGGATGAATGTGTCCGCTGCAAACGCTACTCAGATTCAGGAAAAGGCTTTCATCGGGAGTTGCATCGACCCTCCACCCAAGGGCATTCTGCAAAATGAAAGGTGCCTATTTGTATTTCTTACTCTTGAAAACCCTGCCCAACACGAAAGAGTTAGGGCCCGGGTTCGATTGCCCCGATTATCAAAGCGAATCCTACAAAGAGCTTTGTGGTCCAGCTGAGTCGCCTATCCACATGCTCCCTATCTCTTCCATGCGAAAAATGCTCAGCGCTTTCCCGGCCAACAGTCCAAACTTGGTTCGCAGGAACCGGGATACGTAGCCTGCCAGAGGTCACTAACCATCATGCTGTGCTTTGATCGCCGCTTTGAGTTGCTCTGCGCGTTACCTGCGACAGCATGGTTTCGTCGCTTGACGCGCCTGCCAAAGTTCACGAAGCTTCTGCCGCACCCTTCGCGTAGCGGCTTTCAAACTTGCAGCCCTCCCTCCTCCAGCAATTGACAACGTTGTCCTTGGAAACCGCCTCGCGCTCGAGGTGTGAGTGGTAGCCATATTTGAAGCCGAGGCAGGGGCAGGCGCTGTACCCCGTCGCTATACCGGGTGATCTCGCTCTGCGTGCCTCCTCCAAGCAGGAAATGCGGAAACCCTCACCACCCCAGTTGCAGGCCAACAACTTTTTGATGCCTGCGGCCAAAAGCTCCTGGGAAGAAGGGAATCTGCCTTGCTTCCAAGAGTTGTCCTACGCACGACCTGTGGTTGGGGCCCGCCCAACTCAGTCTTGAAACACATCTCCTCAGGCTGCGTCGAAATGATTTGTCCTGGGTTGGACTCATTTTGCACAGTTGGCCCAAGACCGTCAAAATTGCGACCCGGTCTGCGGGACAAATTGTCAGCAACGCTGAAATATGCGTCAGCAGGACGTTCCAGCTTGAGAAGATCAGCTCCGTGTTGAAGAGCCCAAGAAAGCCGTTGCTGCGCTTGGGCAACTCCGGGTGTAAGTTTGTTTCCGCTGCCACCAAGTGCGTTCTGACCCAACTAGCAGAGTTCTTCACGCTCAACTTGTAAGCATGCCAAGGCACGCTTGCAAGAGGCGAGCCAAATGCGCATGACCTGCGTCGCCTCATAGTCTCAGAACGATTGATGTTCAACTGCGCATAAAGCCGTTGCGTAAAAGCTCCTCCAGCCGTCTCAAAACTACTGAGCTCACCTTGCCTGCGCCGGCCAGTATGCTTTTGCACCTTGCGAGCGCTGGTTTGCAGTTTTCTGTGGCGCTGCATTCTTGTGAAGATGCGTCACCTCAGGTCCATCCGACTGAGCAAGAACTGCATCCGAGACAGATCTCCACCTTCTGGCGTCTCCATGCATCAAACCAGGTTTGCTCCTCCAAAAGCAGCTACCTTGCGAATTGTGAGGAGCAAAAAACAAAATCATAAACAATTTGACCACTCCAGTACCAACCCTGACCCCTGCAGGGCCAACCACACATCTCAAACCGAAACAACTACAAACGTGCCCAAACGGCTACGAACAAACGTGGTGAGCCAAACGGCTTTTGTGGGCCACGGAAAACAATATGAGCATGGCTGCGAAACTCCGTGTCAAAAGGGCGCATGATCGTTTAATACATAGAAAAGGAACTCCACACCGCGATTCCTTGTTCGACTATAGCGGTGCGAACCAACATCTAGAAAAAATGGAAAATGTCTGGCCGCCTACTCTGTTGGCTTGACTGAGGGTCGACCGGGCCAAGTAAGGTCTTTCGTCCATGGCACGAATGAATCTGTAGCAACACATGTCCTTGACCACCAGAACGCTGACACGCCCACTGAGGAATCCACTGCCACACCTTCACATATATTTTTGAAGCTGGGAGGTTCGCTGCAATCGTGGGGGGCCGTTCGTTTGCAAGAGCATACAATAGGCAACCACCTGCGCGGCCATGTGTTTTGCAGTGTCCTGCTTTGGGTTGCCTTCGGGGGAAACTAAGAGACACATTATGTAGGAATTCCCCCATGTGGGGACAAACCCGCGTGCAGGAAAGCAGCACGGAGGGACCAAAACAAACATGTTTGGGCTGTGACATGCAGGGTTGTCAACGTCACGGTCCTTGCTAGACCCCTTTTTAACGGTGACACAAGTAGCATTAGGGTCCTGAAAGGAGCACTCTTTGTCGTTCTGTTTTTGACAACCGTTCCCCCCCCTCCCCCACGCCCAATGAAGGAGGAAGGAATCCTCAACGCCCAGCGCAAATTTCCCTCAGGCTCGCCCAATTAGTTGACTAAGATCAAAACCTATCCAAGTGATAAGTTACTTACAGGGACATGACTCATGCCCTGAGTCTTCTCGCTTCGCTCTTCCAAGCGCAACACGGAAGTACCTTGCGAAATGCCAAACTGACAGCAACAAAACATGGGCAAACTGCTACCCAGTGACTGGAAAGGTAGACCAGGGTTTGCAACCATTCCTTCCTCCTTGTCAAGCTTGGTTCATGTTGATTCCATGTGTGGGAAACGCGCCATACAGGAAAAACATTTTACGGGCGCCGCGTGCGCCAGGCCCCAGGCAGATGCGGCCTCCTGGATCTGCGGTAAGGAGTCCTATCGCTGTCTCCGCGCTACGTTCTCGAGAGAGTCTTCAAAAGAAGGGCCCGGCGCAGAAACAAAGTTATGTTCTGCAAAGGTCTGTTTTGTTTCTGAACATCTGAAACTATCCGGACGCTGCCAGACTCAGATCCAGCTAGAGACAGAACCAACACCAGGCTGGCAATCAGGTCTCTCCGTAGCCGAAAGCTGACACCAAAAAAGAACGCGTGAAAAGGAGCTTTTGAATGAGCCACACGCGGTTTGCCGAAATGCCGCCTAACCTGGGAGATACCCTTCAAAAACAACGGCGGCGGGCCTGGGGTTGACTACTCTCCAACAAATGCTGTTCGGGTGTTCAAGTGGACCTCAAATTTGGAGTTAGGTCACAGAGGGGGGCTTGTCAACACGAAACTGAGTCTTGTTTTGCTGCTTGTAAAACCCCATGCCCAGCAAACACGACACTACTTCCGTTTGCATTGCCCCATTCATAATCTACAGGGTACTTCCGTAGGGCTTCAAGCACCTGCCAATTTTGCAGCACATGCGCGGCAACACTGTCTGCTCGTTACATTCTGCCCGAATCTTCGTGTCTTTCATTTCAGGAACATGGTGTCTTCATGAAGCACCGTCTTTTCCGACCCGTGGCCCACAACCGTCGAAACACACGCATCACATCTTCACCAGGTGGAAGGCTTTAGGACCCTTCACTTGTGGAACCAGCCCTGAGAAGCACATGCCCCTTGTAGTTTGCAGCGGGTTAAGGCCGGGGACCGGCTAGAAAAAGGACCTCTAGGCTCCCTTTGAAGCACCAAAAGTCCACCCATCGCTGAAATGTCATCCTTCTACGAACGATATCAGGCTTACAAATTCAACGTGATGAAGGACAAGTCTTCAGGAAAGAGATGGCTGTCAGAAACAACAAGCCGCAATGTTTAACCCGACCCGACGCTGCCACCAGCAGCGCGCAAGCGCACAATCAATTCGTTTCTGTTTCACTGGATCGCTTCCAAGTGATTGGGATTGCGCCTGCTGTCTGTGCGCTGGTGAATAGAAGTTGAACAAACCGCTTATAACCATCCTCGGAAAGATGAAAACTTTTTCCAGATTTGGCACCGGAGCCCGACAAAAAACGGCGCGAAACGGAAAGATAGAAACTCTCCCGCGGAAAGATAAAGCTCTCCCGTCGCGGAAGGTCTGGAAAATGTTGGCCCGTAAGTCAGGTTTTTGCTGTTTCGGAACCGCAACAGCGACCGGAGAGTTTCTATCTTTCCGCTGGGACGATCCCGTTTTCGCACGAATACTAAATTAAGTTGTGGCAATTCTAGATCTTGTACTGGCCGCACTGAATTTAGTACAGGCAATACCAGATTTAGCACTGGCAAAATTAAATTCAGTACTGGTAGTAGTATATTTAGTATTGGCGATGATTCAGTACTGGGACACACAAGTAAGTACTAGCAATATTCAATTTAGTACTGGCAATACTACATGTAGTACTGGCAGTTCTCAACTTATTACTGGCAAACGAACAATTTGATTTTCGGGCCATGAGCCGTAGCCAAAGCTTCTATCTTTCCGCAAGGCCTGAAAAACACAGGGCTTGCGCAAAGATAAAAACGTTTGACCGGGCAGTTTCTATCTTTCCGCGGCGCTGCTAAAACCTGCAGAGAATTTGTTTTCGCACAAATTCAACACTGGCAATACTACATTTAGTACTTGCAATCCCAAATTTTAGTACTGCAAATTGAGTACTGGTAATACTAAATTGTGTACTGACAAAACTACATTTAGTACTGGCAATGCTAGATTTAGTACTGGCACAACTACATTCAGCACTTGTAGCAAGGAATGTTAAACTATTCAATTCCTGGCCTAAAAACTAAGTACTGCAAATGCTCAATTTAGTCCTGGCAGTACTTAATTTAATACTGGCAACATTGGATTGGGCACTGCGCTACTAGACTTTCTACAGGCAAGCAGATAATATGACTTTTCCGGGCCATGAGCCGTAGCAAAAGTTTCTATCTTTCCGCAGCACAACGGTAGAAACTTTCGACCGGAGAGTTTCTATCTTTCCACGGCGCTGCCAATACCTGCAGAGGGCTGAGTTCGTTTTCGCACGAATATTAAAGTAAGTGGCGACAATACTAAATTGAGTACTGGCAATACTACATTTACTACTGGCAATACGAACTTTAGTACTGGCAACATTACATTCAGTACTGGTAAATACTAAAGTTAATACACGTAATACTGTATGTAGTACTGACAATACTAGTCTTAGGACTGGCAACACTCCACTAGTACTGGGATGCACAACTAGGCACGGGCAACAGCAAATTCGACACGCGCAGTACCAAATTTTACTTCTGGCAATCCTCAATTTAGTGGTGGCAGGCAAATGAACTGACATTTCAAGGCCATCAGCCGTTGCAAAAGTTCTATCTTTCCGCAAGGCCAGAGAAAAAGAACAGGGCTTGCGCAAAGATGGAAGCTTTTCTTGCGCGGGACCCAGACATCTGCAGAGGGGTGATTGTGGGCTCGCAGAGCTACCCGCGTCTTCTGGACGCCCAAAATCATTCTAAAATGCTTTGGAAAGAATTTAAAGAATTCAAAACCTCGCAAAAAAGTATCCCGACAAGAGACCCCAAAGTATTGGGTTTAATTTGACGACGGGTGGCCCGGAAGCATAGAAAGACGCTAAACACACTGTGACACCTCTCCCGCTGCGGGTGGCTGCAGGTGAGACACAAGCGTAAACACATCAAGGTCCCTTCGTGGCGCCGCACCTCGGAAATTTATCTTCTGTCAACTTCTCTTGCGCGCTTCGCTGTGTTTTGACGCGTTGCACACGGTCTGCAAAGCAAGTCCTCCGAAGTCTTGCCAGCTGCCGCTGCTAAATTTTGCAGCGGCGATACTAAATTTGCTATTGCTAGTACTAAGTCCAATATTGCCAAGACTAAATTTAATACTGCCAATACTTATTTAGTGCTGCCAGTATTAAATTTAGTATTGTAGGTACTGAGTTTAATATTGCCAGTACTAAATTTGGTGTTGCCACTACCTTATGTATCGTCCCTATTTAATTTAATCATGCCAGTACCAAATTTATTATCGACTAGTGCAAAATTTGTTATTGCCAGCACTAAATTCAAAATTGCAAGTACTAATTTAGTATTGCCAGTACATAACTCTATATTTGCGCTACTTAACTTAGTATTTGTGCGGAAACGGAATCAACCGTCTGCAGGTTTTGGCCCGCGGAAAGATAGAACCTCTCCGGTTGCGGAAGGCCTGGGATATGTTGGCCCCGTACGTCACGTTCTGCTTTCCGGTGGCACACACTTTTCCAGACCTTCCGCGCCCGGAGAGTTTCTATCTTTCCGCGGGACGAGACATTTCTGCAGAGGGTTGGTTCTGGATTCGCCCCGCGGAAAGATAACTTTTTTGGCATCCCAAAAGATTACTTTTTGCCGTTGGGAGTCCACAAAATGTTCTATCTTGTCACGGGACCCCCTTTCCGAAATCGTTGTCCAGACGCTCGGGCATTTCTATCTTTCCGTTCCTTGGGCGCGAAACGAGGTACGGGAAGTGGTGCGTAACACGGTGCGCAATCTGACTCTAAAACGAGTTGCCAGAAGAAGCCTTTATCGGCCTCTATTTTGGTTGCGAAAGGAGGTGCCGGAAATGGCTCGCAGTGCGGCGCGCAGCACGTGCAACGCGCCGGACAAGTTGCCGAGCGTAAAATAAACAGTTAAGAGTTCTTCAACTTGCTGGCACGGGTGTGTAAACTGTAACTAAGGCACTTGATTCACATAAGTTTGTTCGAGCTGAGTGATGAGTTCCAAGGAAGTTTCTGGGCCATTGCGCGGCATGCGCCAAGGTGTGAAAATTACACCGTTCTCCGAAAAACAGGGTACCAACAAACTGTGCAACTTTGCAACCAGATCCCTGTGTGTATAATGAGCATGCGCCTCCCGAGCCCTTTGCTGACTGGCGTCGTGCCAATCTGAGTCTCTGAAAAGTTCCCTCCATGCGTTGCGCCTGTTCCTCATAAGCGGGAACTGTAACCAGCGGCGGTCGGGAAGTGGTCAGGGCGTGGTCGCGGACTGGCTGGTCCAGGCCAAGTGGCTTGGAAACTTGTTGGCAATGGGCTTGGAGACAGCGGAGGAGCGGTTTGCAAATGGCAGCGGGTCAGTTTTTTGTGTTCTTGTTTTTGCGCCGGCCTGAAAATTGCACATAGATGCTGTTTTAGACAGTTGCTTGCCCAGCGACGCCTAAAATTCGAAAAGCATCATGGCCGGGCCCAACTTTCCGCACCACGATTTGCACCTCAAATCTTCCCCAGGACCAATTCTCCGCGCCACGATTTGCGCCAGAACACGGCCCACAAAAATAGCCCTGTGCGTTACATGGTTTGCAGCCACCGGTGGTTCGACAAGTTGCCACTGCTCACTGGTGGCAATGAAATTGTCGTGTCGGCAGAAGGGTCTGCAATGTTGGCGAGCGTTGGACGCGTTCAATGTCAAGATACGACCATAAGATAGAAAGTTGTCTACAGGAAGTTGACCACCTATCCAAATAAAAGAAAAAGACTCAGAAACCAAAAGCACAGGTAAAAACCAGTAAATCTATTAGATGTAAATGTTATAAAATAGAATGAAAAAGAGAGACTTCTCATAAAGTAAAATAAGATGAAGATAGAAGTAAATCAGATAATGAATCCTGCATGTTTATTTGGCACAGCTGTTAACATAGCATATTAGCATAAGAAATACCATTCAGGTACTATATGTAAAGGAGTTAGTAATCCACATGCTTCTAATGCATTATCTGGATGTGAGAAAGAAGGGAACCCGGAGGTAATTTGAAGAAAATATAGATAGAGAATTATCTCTTTCCATAGAAATCTTTACTAATAATGAAAGGGAAAAATGCTATTTTATTATTAATGGAATTCCTGTTAGGATTATTAGAAGATAGAAAATGTAGATTAAGAATATGATAGAGAAGAAAACCACAACGAATAAATGGAAATAGAAAATGAAAGACAAAGAACCTCCTCAATGTTGGATTGTAAACATAATGTCCTCCACAAAGCCATTCTATTAAAGATGGAATGGGAGATAATAAATTCGTAATTACTGTAACTCCCCATAAACTCATTTGTCCATTCGGTAAAACATAACCCATAAATGCTGTTCCCATTAAGAAGAAGTAAAAAATAATTCCAGAAAACCAAGTATTAGGATTATAAAAATATGAAGCATCAGGTATAGCTCTTCCAAGATGTAGAAATATAAAAAGAAGGACAAATGATGCACCATTGGAATGAAGATAACGTAAACACCATCCATAATACATTTCTCTAATTAAAAAGAAAATGCTAAAATATGCTGAATTAATACCTGATGTTACATATAAACCTATGAAAATTCCAGAGATAATTTGCAATAAAATAGTAATTCCTAATAAAAAACCAAGATTCCAAAAATAATTTATGATCAGAGGACAAGGATATGATTGCAAATGAGATTTCATTAGTAATACAAAATAAAAATTCAACATGAGACTAATAGATTTTTCTGAGGCACGAAGGTCTATTTTCTGAATCTTCTTTGCATTGTTTGGTATCATTTTCCTTTATCATGTTGGATCTCTTCTGTAATAACCTTGTGTCGTATCTTTTCTATTTTGCTGGTTAAGGATTGCAAAAAATGTCGGTCGCCAGTGCGCTCAAGGGCCTGCGCGTCCCCCATTCCTCCGCGGATGGCATGTTGGCCGCACAGTTGGAGGTAAGGGTCGGGGAAACAGGAAAGCTTGAAAAGGGAGGTAGGGCTCCCACATGTTTCGAGCAAGCAGCTAGCGGACTCAATCGCAGTCAGAAAAACCACCCTCATCGGCCATGGCCACGTATTTGAACCAAGAACCACACAAATTCTGAGACGGCTAATCCCTGGCTTTCTCGTAGCGACCTGTGGCATATCGCCACCCGCCCAGCGTGGTCCAAGGATGCAAGGCGCGCGTTCTGCGTGTAAGACATCGCGCTTGCATCAAGTCGGTGATGCCTGCTGCTGCGACGTGTAGCGCCGCCGTCCTCGAATCTCCCCGGATGTCATAGGGGTTGGGGGGAGACTGATTGCGCCAGATGTCGGACGCGTGTCCACAAAATCAAGGGAAAAGCAAACAAACTCAAGGGAAAAGAAGCAAACAAACGGGCACCCAAAAGTCCAGGTGCAACAAAATGCTCCAGTACCCGCTGTCAGGCAGCGAAGTAGACTCGGTCGAAAACGCCAACGTGGAAAATATTTGAGTCGCTGGCACCACTTGGCGCACGGCGGTCGTGCAAATCAGGCGATGGGGTTTGGTGAAGGCTCCAGCGGCCTTGGCATCTGCGAGGATCCACGGCTTGAGTCGGCAAGCAAAAGATCTGGACGAAGCGGGACCTTGCGGCCAATGTTCCGCTGGTTGACAAGCTCAAGACGGTTTTTCGGCCACCAGTAGCGTGTCAGGTAGACTTCTGTCTCCCGTTTGTTGAAGCACCTAGACCCGCGCTAGCCCAGTAGAGATTTAAGAGCGACGGGCACGGGCTGCATCCTGCAGCACCGGCACGTGACGAGGTTGATGCGCAGGGAGTCTGTTGAGCGTGCGTTGGGTCATGAGGCGCTCACCCGGGCAGAGTTGCAGGATGACCTTGAGTCAAAGTGCTGTTGATAGCAGGGACCCAAAGGCGCCGCAACGGCCATGGACATCGGTGGCAACGACTGGTCAGAATCTCCTCGTACGGTGGTCGGAATAGCGCCTGTTCTTCCAGTCTGTGTCGGCATTGAAGCACAGCGGGAGAAGGAAGTGGCAGCGTGGGTTCTTCTGCTGCATGAACGTCTGGATCAACTCCTCGATGGTCGCGTCGTGTCGGTCGCGCGAGAAGGTCTCAAAGTTGGAGATGACCCCTTTGTTGATGGTGTTCATCACTCTGCAGATGCACTTCTCGGCCTCCATGGTGGAAAGAGCAAGAGATGAGGGCGATCAAGGAAAGGTTACAAGACGGCGCCAACAGTCAGAGTTGAATGAGACTACAGGCCAATGCCTCACATGAAAGAGCGAGTTTTGCTGATGTTGCTCACGCTATCACCCAAGTGTTCAGGAGATATCTTCGGGCCTGTGTTCGGACTAGCGGGGCGTGCTGCGCGGGCATACAAGCCGAAACAAGGTTGCTGCAAAAGGAGGGGTCCTGCGGGGCATCGGGCCTGGCGTGGGTGTGTGTGTGTGTGATGCCTAGAGGCGCTCGAAAAGATGAGGGTAAGGATCACAAAAAGCAAAATGTGATCCTTTTCACCAAAACTGCCAAAGAGTTCGGCAATCATCATCAAGGAGAGACGATCGTTCACGTCCGTTTTTGACTGCTCAGTTTGTCAACCAAACCGTTGTTACTCAACACATTGCTTACCGTTGTTACTCAACACACGTGCTAACCAAAACAAGCCAACAATCTGGTGTGCATTACACGCCACCTTCTTTCTTTCATGGTGAAAGAGCGGCAACTTCAAGTCCCTCAAGAGTGTCCCAAAGTCGTGGGCGGGTCCTGCTTTCGAGGACAACTAGACGTGGGTCACGGACAACATATTGCGGATACTCTAATGGACACAGGAAAGCTAGAGCTTGCAGCCCTGGAGTTTTGTTGCCATATGCTTGTAAACCTTCCAGTTAGACAGGCTGCAGCTCACTGACAAGAAGCTTCTACGCAAACCCCGGGTTCACAGCGACAAGGCGTGCGACGACTCAGCGACTTCCTTGTAGGTTCGCCCCCGGCAAGGGAGACCCAACGCGTGGAAGCCCCAACCTGCCGGTGGGTCAAAGAATTGGGTTTGCCTTTGGTTTTTCAAGAAACCTGTCTGGTGCCACTCTTGTGAGGCGGGCCACTCTTGTGAGGCGGGCCCAACTGAGTACCCTTTTCAGCGTACCAATACACTGCTGGTGTCCTTCTTTCGGTATTCGTGGACAGGATCATCTCTAGATAATGCGGTTTGTCGAAAATCAGGAGCACCGAAAAATGGGTTCCCCGAATGCTGGTGCTGAAATTCCCCGAATGCTGGTGCCCGGCGCTGAAATCATCGCCCCACAAAATCGCACAGTGGCGCTGGCTGCGCGATCCCCAACGGTTTGTTCGCTCTCTCCGGCTCATTCTCTCCGGCTCTCTCCGCCATGGCGCCCGAGTTTGTGCAAATTTATGAGAGCGCAGTGCTTTATGCAAGAAGCACTGCGTGCAGCGAATATCCTCAGCAAGACTGCTGGCACGGCCTTGAGCAACTTGAGCATATGTTCCGCTTCCGCACGTTGCGCTTGCTGGATTGCAATCAAGTTTTTTTGCGACAAACACTCATGGCCACAACCTATCACTACAAGATGGCAAACACTGTCACAAGTCAACATATGACATGTGCAAACAAGCTGTTTCGCACCAAATGCGAAACACAAGAAGATCAAACACTGCCAGGGTACTTTTAGGAAACAGGCGTACTTTTAGGAAGCACATTTGCCAGGCTTCCTAAGCAACTCGAGCTTTGCCAACAGGGGTGCCGCCCAGTTGGTCAACGTCTTGGAGCAACAAAACCAGGTAGCTAGATTGCAAACAGACAAACAAGTGTCGCCGCCTTTCCATATCTGGGCAAGTAAGGATAGTGCCCAAAACAGCAGGGGCCGCGTTGAAAATTCACAAATAAGCGTGGCATATTTGCCGAGCGACTCCGGGAATTATCTTGGTGTAGGTTTCTTCTTGTTTTTTTTGCCCCCCTTCTTTGATTGCACTTTTGGCAAAATGTCTGGAGATCATCGAGCGACGCGCCTTCTGTGGTTCCATCTCCTTTATCTGATTCATCTTGCTAACCTTGCACCCTTTGCGTTTGCGTCGCTTTTGCACGTCTTCTGTTTTCCTACTCGTGGCACGTTGCACTCTCCCCCTTTTGACCCTGGTTTGCTATTGGTTTAACGCTGTCTCTCTAGCATAGTTTTCAGATGTGTGCGCTTCTTTGTCTCTTGGCTTCAGCAAATAATTGTGGCATTCTGCATGCGCGTTCGCACTGTATCATAACAAGGGCTCTCCCAATAATAGGAAACGGTCGGTGATGATTTGGTTCTGGCCGACCGTCCAAATCTGCCAAATTCAGAACAGGATATCACCCCGATGTTCGAAAATGGATGGTTGCGATTGAAGACCTTTCGACACCATCCCAGCAAAAATGGTTCCCGACCAAAAACGCATTCCTAGCGCTTTAGGCGTTTGATGTCCTTTCAGATCTCGAAACCACCCAACCAGGATTCCCCGCAAAAAAAGATGCCCCAAAACTTGAAAATGGCTGGCTTCCCGTGGCCTCGAGTCATTCCAAGCAGTCTCCCCAATCTGCCCAAGTGCGCCAGCTGAGTGTATGTTTGCTTAGTTGTTGGTTTTGTGTATGTTTGAGCATGTTTGCGCGTGTTTGAGTATGCCTGTGTATGTTGTGTTTGTTTGTGTACGTTTGTGCGTGTGTGTGTGTTCTTTGCTTGCGCGCGCGCTCGCTTTTACCTTCTTTGCTTGATTGCTTGTTTGTTAGTGTGTGTGTGCGGGCAGTGTGGGCGTGGCCGGGGTGTGGGTGTGGCGTGGGCCGGGGCGGGTGGATGGTTGCGTGGATTGCTCCATGTGTGGGTAGGGGATTAGGTCACTGGCCGTTGGGAAAGCGTGGGCTTTCAGGTGACAAAACGCTTCAACAGGTTGTAGGGAGCCAGGTTGTTCTCAAACATACTTGCAACGTGTCACTTGGAAGGCTTTGGGCTAAAGCCTGCAATGCAGAAAGTGTTCAGGAAGGAGTGGGTTGAAGACCTTGTGTCAAAATACATCAAGAAACCATTTTAAGGCTATGCCTCAGCCAGGTCATCGCGACAGGTAATCTCACGGGTTTCTAGGGCTCCCTACTTCTGCAACGATAGAAACTCAATTTGCTGGAGCTGTTTGTGTTTGCTGAGCTTTGCCAGAACTTGGAACCCAACTGGTGGAAATGAACCCTGCAGCGAGGAAATGTGTGATTTGTGGTCGGTTATGAACAGTTGCTCATCTGTTTTCGCAGTTGATGCTTCCCCGTTTTGCCTTGATCCTTTATTACGCATTCTAATTTCCAATGTTTCATGTCATGCCCTCTGCATTCTCGCTTTTTGAAAGCATTCAGGGCATTTGAGTGGCCTAAAAGCTCGCTGAATTCCACTAAGGTCCGTTTCAGGGAGAAGCCATTCGTAGCCATTGATGGAAAACTTGAGTCAACGCGGTTCAGCTTCCATAGCGATTGTGAATTCAATCGCCCATTTGGAAAAGTATGTTGATGATGCTGCGTCAGCATCCATAGGGGTTGTGGGTTGACATGCTCAATTGAAAAAGTTCTTTGACGATGATGCCCAAGTCTGGCAAACAAGGCCTCAGTTGCCGATTCTGCAGCGCAACATGGCTTTTATTGAAACCATGCAATCTAGTAAACATTCACCGAACATGGGGCAAACATACGGGACATGCCAGCTTCACTGGTCCATGTTCCTGAGCGGGCTCGGAAATCACACCAAACAAGGTATAAACAGGGTTGAGCAAACCAGCGCTCATGCGTCAGTGTTTTTGAGCCACTTCCGCATCAGCTTTGAACAGAACATCCAGGCAAATTGAGACTAGTTCCAAGCATTGTTCTTTCAAACGGCCTCAAACGCCACACATCTTGCCAAAGAACATTTAAGAACCTTTAAGTTTCGAATGGACTTAAAAAGCCACAACATGACCTCAAAAGCTCAATTAAGACCTACTATGCCAACCGGGGGTTATGAAGCGCACTTGAGAATGCTGTATTTTGGAGTTTGGCATTTCGGCTGGTTTCGCCTGAGGGGTGCCACCTACAAGGCCGAGTACGGGCCTGTGAGCTAAACTAAACCAAACAAGCGAAAAGCATATACACACACATGGAGATACACACACAAACACAAACACAAACACACACAAACGCAAAACCACACACGCAAAGACAAAAACCCCAAAACACACACAAGCACGCTATCATTTATCCACACGCACGCAAAGACACAAAGCGCGCAAACACACATACACACACACACCACACACACAAACACACAAACACACACACACAAACACACACACAAACAGACATAAATATACAAACGCACAAACACACAAACACACAAACACACACAAACACACACACAAACACACATAAATATACAAACACACAAACACACACAAACACACACACACACAAACACACAAACACACAAACACACACACAAACACACAAAAACACACACACCACACACACACACACAAACACCCGTAAACAACAAAAATGCAAACACACAAACACACCAATGTGCAAGCGTACAAGGCACACAAACAGAGAGACACACGTATAGAAAATGCAAAAAGACAAAAGCACACAAACACTGAAAGACACAAGCACACACACACCAAAAACCACAAGCACACGTATGACACACACACAGTCGTACTAACGCGCAGACACGGACACAAACAGACAAACCAACAAACAAACATACACACATACGAACAAACACTGAAACACATAAGCGCCACGCACACACGCACACAGGCACACAGGCACGCAGGCACGCACACGCAGAAACACACACAGACACACACACAAACACACACACACACACACACACACACACACACACACACACACACACACACGCACGCACGCACACACACACACACACACACGCACACACACACACAAACACACACACACAAACACACATAAAAATACAAACGCACAAACACACAAACACACAAACACACACACAAACACACACAAACACACGCAAGCACACACAAACACACACAAACACACATAAATATACAAACACACAAACACACACAAACACACACAAACACACACAAACACACACACACAAACGCACACACACACACCACACACACAAACACCCGTAAACAACAAAAATGCAAACACACAAACACACAAATGTGCAAGCGTACAAGGCACACAAACACAGAGACACACGTATAGAAAATCCAAAAAGACAAAAGCACACAAACACTGAAAGACACAAGCACACACACACACACGCACACACCTGCGCGACCACGTACACACATACACATATGGGTGTATCTGCGTGAGGTCCCACGCGCCCTTTTCCGGCGAGCTACCCGCTGGACTCAAGATGTTTTGCCAGTCCAGTCACTGGGGTGGATTTGTGTTATGCTTTCAACCTGCGTTCGTCTTGGCCCTGGTCTAGGCGAGCCTCTCAGCCTCTCAGCTGGGCAGTCCGGCGCCCTCCAACCTCCCGGGCCATCTTGGCGATGATCAGGCCTCGGGCGGTCTTCCCCTTCGTAGTCAGTCCTTTTCTCCCCCCTCCTTTCCGCTGTCATGGCGGCGATCTGAAAGAAACTCAGCAATCACTTAAGTCCCCAAGCTTAGTTCAGTGGATTCCCGACTAACCCCAAAGAGCGATTTCCATGTTGTCCGAATGACGCAGCTCTGGACCAACTCGTTTGATTGGGAGGGCAACCAACAAAGAGTTCATCCTGCCTCTTCTTAAAAAACCCTCGGTTTGGGGCTGCCAGGGGTCAGAACAGCCCGGCACTGCCGATGACCCAATGCTGCAGCACCAGCAGGCGCAATCATTGGGGATCAATTCAGTGGAAACGATATCGAATTGCGCGTTGCGCGATAACAACGTCGAGCCTCGACCCCCTGTCTCACTTGGTTGGTTTTGGAGAATTCAGGTGATCGAAAACACTGACGTTCGCCTGTTGAAGCCACCGGCTGACTGCCGCAAGAACCATGCCATTTCGCTGCCACCCAGCCACGCCCTCCACCTCTCGCGACGCACCCACATACCTGCGAGCGTGACGAGTCATGAAGATGACGTATGTTTGGTCAATTTGGGTTGACATGGGTCCGAACAGCCAGACACCGCTGAAGAGCATTGCTGCAACACCAGCAGGCGCAATTCAATTTCAGCATCGAACCAGTCAACGCGGCTGTTGTTTTGTTGCTTTCTTTCAACAGGAGGCTGAATCGACCCGGCGGATTTCCAGACAATTTTGAATGGTCGGGGCTGCCCGTGACTTTGCGCAAGATCCACGGCCCATGCAAGCACGCACACTAAGTGAGGGAGTGAGGGCATCGGTGCAACCGGGGGCGTGGACATACTGCCCGCCACCACAATCTCTTGGAGATCGAGGATCGCATCAGGCGTGGCTGACTCGGACAGCAAAGTAAGATCAAGATCCACTAGCTGCAAGATGTGGTGCGATGGTTGCACCTGCGTTCTGGCACGCAAGGGAAAGAGGAGCGTTGCAACCAAGCCATGGAAGAAGAAAAATCCGTTGTCCATTATTTTAATCACCCATCCGTCATGCTCGCCGGCGTGTGCATGAATGGCAGGGCTGGGGGCGACAAAATGGCCCTTCTCGCAAAAATGGGCATCGACAGGCATGCCTGGTGCAAGGCTCAACGTTGTGACTCATAACGCAAGCCCCGGTTACGTCGACGCTCCACTTGGTGCACTTTGCGTCGCTTCGTTCAAATTGGGTTGACAAGGGTCAGAACAGCCCGTCACCGCTGATGACCCATGCTGCGACACCAGCAGGCATACTCCCAGCTGGGAAAAAAGAAATCGGATTGGGCGTGGCACGCTCCTGGGTGCAGCAGCGAACTATCAACGCGTTGACAGTGGCAAACTGCGCGTCGAAGGTTCGTTGCCCCTGTGAGAGGCAAAGGGAACCGAGCGGACCAAGACCAAAGTGACCCTTAGTTGGTTCAAATTCAATGTTCGTTGATGGAGGGCATTGATAGAGGACTTCTAGCAGGGGTTTACCCGCCGCTCCTATTCCCATGCCTCTCCTCATTACATGTGTGGCTGCTTAACTGTCGCGCAACTCAAGGCGCCGAGGCGAGCCTGGGGATACCATCGCGGCCCATTCCCCGAGCATGTGCTCTGTACCCTTCTTCAGGTAGATCTCACATAACTGCTAGATTTGCGTTTTGGAATTATAAGTCCACTTGCAGAGCAGTCACGGCACTTACACCGTGCTATAGACATGCCGTGGAAGGTTACGCGCGTCAAGCGATGCGAGGCTGCTGGCACTCTTGGCACAGTTTGCCGCAGCGCATGGATGTGTGTGTATGTGTTTCACGCGTAGTTTGCTAAGTGTCATTCCAGGGAAGAGCCCAGGCCTTTTCCTTTCGAGGGTGATCAGCATGGGGGGCTCCACCAGGCGCCCAAAGCCCGAAAGGACAGATCACGGAAGGGAGCTGCCTGCACACCTCAACCACCATGGCCTCCGACAGACAGTCCTCCTGTAGCACCCCTGGTAGGCATCAGGAGCAGGGTGCCGTTTTGAACCAACAGGGTTCGGCGGCACCAGACACTAATGAACGGGAACTCCGGCACACCAGGCACAGCACTCGTCAAAACAGGCACAAACTGAAGGTGGGGTATCTCCCCACTATCACACAATGGAAGGGGGGGATTGACACAGGGGGCGCGCAACACACAGCTGCCTGGCACGCTGCCGCCGGAGCAGCCCTTCCATGTGGCGCTGGAAGCGGAGCGGACGATCCGTATGAACGACAACAGCGACCCTGGAACAGCGGACATTCGACAAGTAACTCTTGCCGAAGAAGCCAACACCAGCAGTCAAAAAGCAAATTTTATCATCGAGCTTTGTGCTCCTGCAGCACCTCTTTTCCTGACAAGCCATTTTCAAACAAAAAGCGCGGCGCTCTCGTCCTTGAATGGAACCCAGCTTGCTGCCATCGACGGTCCACCTCCTGCAGTCCGCCCAAGCGGCGTCTAGCAGTGCGCACCATCATCCTTGGCTGTGAAAGGATGAGGCATCCAAGTTGCTGCTTACCTCCTCGCTCGCGTCCAAGTTGCGGTCATCCAACGCTGTGGGGACTACATCGCTGTAGTTGCTGATGATAGGGCGGAACTTCCGCGGTTTCCTGGTTGAACAGTGTGCTATAGTGATCCATTTGCTTCGGGCGGGTTGGAAGGGTCTGGCGCTACCCCACACAAACTTCCACAGCGCAATTAGTACCACCGCAAGCACGGCTCTCCCTCTGCCATCTCACGCAGATCCCCAGGTTCCACAGCAGCTCGCGCCCCGCGAGGCTGATGGAATTCACGCCTGGGTGTGTAGAGCCGGAAACTGACTCAGTAGTTTCCAAACACATTCTTCTTCCACGCACGGGCGGCGCGCCTCGGCTGAGAGAGGGTTGTCGAGTCACACGCAAGACTGCACCGCTGAATTCCCGTGCGGAACCTCTGTCGGCGGATTCTGCCGCAGGATCATGCGCTGCGCGAACTGGTGGCTGGGTAAGCCTGCCACGGTTGGCACAGGCTGAGGAACACGGGGAAGTACACATGGTGAAGAAGCTTGTGTGGTGCGCCGATGAATGATCATCTTGCAGGATTGTTTCCGGCAGTGTAGTGTTCGTCCAGATCATGTTGTTGAGAACTCTTGGGGTTGAGAATGTGAAAAGATAGGCCCAATTCCGATAAACAATGCGGACCTTCCCCTCCTGTCGCTTGTGTCCCCCCAATGTCGAAGCCCAATAGTTTAGTTGTAAATCTTTCTAAATTCCCAAATCAATGTTCAAATGCGCCTTACTGAAACTTCTTGGGAGTTGAGAGTCTCGCCAAAATTAGGCCCAACTCTGTAAAACCAGAAGGTCCATCCACTGGTGTCTTGTTGTGCTTCTTCAGTGTCGAAGCCCAAGGTTTTATTTGTAAAACCCATCAAATTCATAAATCCGTTTTCCAGAGACATCCCGGGAGTCGAGAGATTCAAAAGTTCTATGGGAGGACAAGTTGTGCCGCAGTGGCAAACCTGTCCTCCCCCGCCCGCTTTAGCAAGGATCATGGGAGGACAAGTTGTGTTTCTTCAATGTCAAAACCAAGGTTTAACTTGCAAAGCAACTAATTCCAAACCCTGTTTTTCGGAAAATGCTTTGCGGTTTTTCGCGTTGAAACTTCAACATTAGGCCCAACTTCTGTCGCTTGTTTTTCTCCCGTCTCGAAACCCACTAGTTTAGTTCAGATCAGTCTTTCAAACGCTGAACTTCTTGGTAGTAGAGAGCTTCAAAAAATTACACCAAACTCCGTACAACCAGAAGGGCCGTTCATTTGTGTCTTATTGTAGTTCATCAGTGTCGAAGCCAACATTTGAGATTCATAAACCAGTTTCCCAAAAGAGCTCATGGTTGAGAATACCACGGCCCGCTTACATTTGTGTTGCGCGTGCCGAGCGGGGCCCGTAACGTGGTCACATTCACGCCCCCGATCCGCCAGCACCTTGGACCGATTGGATTGACAGTAGGGGCAGGGCCCAACGCCCCGTGCAATTTGAGTAGCAAATTGGGCAACTTGAGGTTGCGCTCAAGCAGTTTCTTCGGATTTCAGCGGGGGGAAAGGGCAGCGTGCGTTTTTGATGCAAACTTGGTTTCGGCAGGTTACCCTGTTTGTTCTTCGCGTGCTGCTGCAAGCGCAGCCCCGTGCAGCTCGCTAGGGCAATGTGGGGAGAGACCAGAGCGCGCCAGGGGATTGCTGCAGGCAGTGCTGCAAGTGCATTGATGCCGCGCGCTCGGCCAACTGCTTCATTTCGCTTCTCACAGTTCACTGTGTGAGAATTACCGACTGGTGACCAATGGATGTTGTGTGCTTGGGTGGACAAATTGGCAGTTCGCCCTTCCAATTGTTGCCGATCTGAAAGGACATTAATGATCGAAAGGGTGGCGCATTTTTCTAAACTACTAAAACCACTTTGGCGAAAAACGACGTGGCGCAAGTTCTCATTGTCTTCTGGTCTCTCGCCTTGTCGTGGGAAACAAACTTAGCAACCATGTCTTGTCGGCGGTCAATAGTCTTGTCGCCAGGAGCCTTCAAATGCGCTGCTCGGCCGCCAATGGCTCCAGCACAAGAAGGCACAGCCTAAGTCCTGAGTCAGTCCATGGACGGAGCCGTGACCCAATCCTGTTGATGGGATTTTGCGCGGTCTGTCCGCCAGCCACGAATGGTCAGATCACCTCTCGCGACAAGGAATTCTGGTCTGTGCGTCTCGTTGGACAGGCGCCGGCCAACGTTAAGCATGGAGCCAGCGCGGATGTTGAAGGTCATGTCCTAAGTCAGGTTCAGCACACTCGTTAACAGAGAGAAAGGACTGGTGGCGCCTTGCGAGGGCGTGGTGGGGCGCTCTCGGGGCGGTGGAAAGCTGTTGCCCCCGGTCCGCCAATTTGTGAGCGCGGTGCTCTGCCAATGTTGTTGCACTCCGGCTTGTTTGCAGTCGTTTCCATGAGTCCAAAGGATGATGCGCCGCGCGCAGGTGGTAGAATGATAGTGCGCACCAACCTCCGCGGTTGCCGGTGTGAACTGAAATCAAGAAGGTCGCCGGAATAGGCGGCGACGCAGTGAACATGATAGCACAGGGGAACCCTGGTCACAGTTTGCCATCGAGTTCCGGAGCTTGGCTCGGAGTTCCGAAAGCAAATGTCGCCCGGAGGCGCAAGCTCATAAACCAACACCGACAAGTGGAGTGGTTGACCAAGTACAGGCACACCTCACACCTGCTCTCTGGCCAGGGTGGGCGGGCTGAGTGGCAGGCCTAGACCTTTTGGTCCCAATTGTTCAACTCCATAGCAGGAGGAAGGCGGGCGCTATTGTTGCCAAAACGGCAATCGACAGGCATCTGTGGTTTGTGCGGCAGTCAACCGATGGCTTCAAGGCGCACGTCTGTTAATGCTTTCGTTCACCTCGGCCAGCGAAGTGAGACAGAGGGGTCCAGGCTCGACGTTGTTGTTCACACAAGTGTGAACCACAACAACTTCGTTCAAGTCACTTGGCCTTGGGGGGGCGATGAGGATTCATTCAACCACCAATACTTGCAAAGCACAACGCCTAGCCAGGCATGGCTCAGGATGCCCCGCAGGAGCAACTTCTGCAGGGTGGAGGACTGTGCAATGTGCAAGTTCGCTGCGACCATGGCTTGAGAAGCCCGCGGGATGAAGTGTTGGTGGAGCAGGCCTTGCTAGCGTGTTCAGCAGACCCGGCGCGCATCACGTTCCGTTTCTCACTTGCAGACGACTGGCTCAGCAACGCGAATCTCTCATCATTCCGTTTAGGCTTCACACTGTGCGCCAACCGTGCTGGCTTGGTCATGGGTTGCCTCATGTTCGGTTTTTGCACCCTACTGAGAAATGTTCTCGTAATAAACCAGTTTTGCTCACCATCAAACAAACTAGGATTTTCAATAGGGGGGCTATTCGGATTCATTCAACCTACTGAGCAAAAGACCACCATCAAGCTGCTTTTGCGCGAGGTATGTTAAAAGCATGCGGGGTGCGCCTGTGGCAGCCAACTTGGGCACCTACCAAATAAGGTCGCTCTTCGGGCACCCTTAAACAAACATGTTGCACATATCACTACCCAACGCAAAACAAAACACAACTGCAAGTCTGCGAAAAGCAAGTTAATGTCTTGCTTAAAAGACCGCCCGTCAAGGCCGAGACAGGCTCAGCCTCAGCCCTCGTACGATAGGTTTTCGCGTTCTTATGATGGGGAAGGCCTGTCAAGATTATCTTTATCCTTAGCTACAGCAACGAAGGTGGCGAGATGAAGCCTGATGGAGCGGGAAACAGAATGGCTTTATAACACGGACAGCGGATGCGTCGAATGCAAGTCGTAATTAGCCCAGAACACGACACATCAATCGAATATTCGAGACACTGAATCCGAAAGCGTGGCGAGATTACAGCTACAGGGCCCATTCCCCTAGTTCCACACACAAACAACACCGTGTTGCTTGATTCCGCAACACTGTCATTTGTGTTGCGTTGTCGGCCACGGCTTGCTTGTGTAGCGCTACATGACTTTGCGAGGGCTCCGTGGCTGATTGTTTTAGGAGTGTCTGCACAGAAGGTTGCACATACATACACATGCGTATATGCATAAACCAACACACGAATAGACCCCCAATAATGATTTTTGTTAGTTTTTTGAGCGGCAACTTTCGGGGTTTGTCACGGCGATAGCGTCGGATGGGTTGAGTGAAGCAGAATAAGGTTGGATATGGGGTAAGAACTATTTGGGGGCAACAAACCCTTGGCTGCATTTTAGGTTATTTATTTGTTTCCCGGCTGGCAGGTTGCTTAGCTTGTTCAGGGTCAGTATCTTCTTTATCAGTGGGCGTTACTCGTTCGACTCTTGCTACTTAGTTACTTCTGTCCTGCTCCAACTAAAATCTGCAACACGCCTACTGTTTTTGAGTTCCAAAGTGTTTGCTTCGGGCATTTAAGCATATGTGCCTTGATGTGCCTTGATTCTGCTAACCCCCTTCCCTTCCCATGTGGTGCCGAGCAGAGCGTGGCTTGCGCCAACTTTGAAATGCATGCGCATGGTAAACGAAGGCTGGTCCCCACTGGCGTGGCTTCCCACCAAGATCATCTAGGATCGCTTCCAGGCTACAGTTGTGTGTAGAATCTGCAAACTTCCGGCAGCCCACCTTGAGACAGTGGTAATCTTTGAGTAAGAAGGGTCTTTGTAAGACACATTAGTATTGCAGTCCTTTTGGTTTCGGGCATGGTTACTTAGTCCTTTCGAAATCCGCTCTTTTTATTGCATTTGTAATGTTCGCGTGTTTTTGGTCAATGCCTTTCTCTTTTCTGTTTTCCATTGTTTTTCTCTTCTTCTTCTTCTTTTTCGCCGCTTTTCTCGCCACGGACCGTTTGTGGCAAAACGGTGTCAAAACTTTAGTGGCAAAGCTGTGGCAAAACATTTTTTGTTGCAAAGCTGTTGCCACAGTTTTGCCACAAACGCAGGGAACCCGTAAATGGTGTGCGATACTTCCGCCTGGAGCTGAAGATGCTTTGCGGCGCCACATTGAAGTCGATAGCGCAGCGTTGCGGCGCCACATTGTTTGGCGCTTAATTGGTTCGTGGCGCTGTGTTGGCCCCTGACGCCGCGTTACGGCGCCACATTGTTTGGCGCTGAATTGGCGCCTGGCGCTGAATTGGCCCCTGACGCTGCGTTGCGGCGCCGCATTGTTTGGCGCTGAATTGGTGCCTGGCGCTGAATTGGCCCCTGACGCCGCGTTGCGGCGCCACATTGCCTGGCGCTGAGTCGGCGCCTGGCGATGAATTGGCTCCTGACGCCGCATTGCGGCGCCGCATTATTTGGCGCTGAATTGGGATTGCCTTGCCTTCGGCAGACCTTGAACAGGAGGACGGTGAACTTGTAAAGCTTTGGCAAGTCAGTGCTTCTCCATGCGCAAGACTTGTTTTTGCCTGAGCTGCTGGGGCAGCCCGGGAAACTCGCACCTACATGCCCGAGCCTTCACTGCCTGTGGTTGCCTGTGTGTGTGTGTCGGTGTGTCGGTGTCGGTGTGTGTGTGTGTTTGTGTCTGTGTCTGTGTTTGTGTTTGTGTCTGAGTGCCTGTGGTTTGTGTATGCTTGTGTGTGTGGGCTGACAGGAAGAAACTGCACGTCTAAAGTGGTCGGGTATGTCAGCGGGTCCCACGGGCCCTTCAATAAGACTGGGAAAAACATGTACAGATTGCGTTTTGCATTAGAGCTCTGGCTCCTGTGCCCGCAATACTTGTTTGGCTCTGGGGTCCTTCGTATTGTGTAGATTAAAATAAGTATTGAGAAGAGGTAAATAAGGGTGCTGGGTCCAGCAGGCAGGAGTCCAACCCAGTCTTCTGACAAGTGATGCAAGACTTGGTATGGCACCAATTATCAGGTTGCAATTGCAAGGACTGAAGGAGCAAATCAAGTGCCAGTTGCACATCCTCAAGGTTAGTGACAAGCATATCATTTGGACTGCAGCAGGTTCCGCAGCGCGCACCCCAGCGACAAAGCCGCAGGGCGCCGGGGGCTGGCAGCCCGCAGTCAAATTTCCTGGACGCGCACTTGGGCGCCCTGAAGACAAGTCCCATCACCGTTTCAACCTGATGTCTCGCGAGCCGGCGGGAAATCAAGGTTTGACTGCTGTCAACCTAGAAAAACAATGACAGCCGCGGCATGGTTCCTATCCGAATGGTTAGCCCGAACTTCAGCAAGATGGCGTTGTCAGGGCTTGCTTGCAAAATGTGTGGGCCCTAGTCACGTGGGGCCTATGCTTTTTGAGCAGCACGGCGCGTTCATACCTGCAAGCATCTTCTGGCTTTTTTCCCGTCCTTTTCGAAAAGGGACGCCACAAACAGCCTCCGTTGGAAAAACGCGTCCAACAACAAAAAGCGCCGCAGGCATGATTCGTGTGACTGGAAGGAAACTGTGCTGGGGCTTGCGCCGGATGATAAACAAGCCAGTCTCGTTTGAGTGCTGGGGATCGCTCTCAATAGATATGGTCGCACTTCGCGCTGGCCACACCACGAAGCAGGGTCGACGTTGACACGCTTGAGCCTCCAACTGTGATAGCAAGCAAAACTTGCAACTGTCCACGGCGCAAGAACAAGGCAAGTGGCCAAGCGCCAAGGCGAAGGCGCCTCTCCAAGCACGAAGTTTTCCGCACAAGCACTGCACGCGCAGCTCCCCATGCTGCGCTTTTGGGCGACAAACATCAATGAACAAGACCCCACTTTAATTTGCAGTTGTTGGTTGCTTTTTTGCGCAAAGATCCCTCCGAGTAGGGCCCAAGAAGCTGCGAGCAGACTCAAAAAGCGCTATGTGTTCCACGTGGCTACTTTATCCAGCCATCCATCTATCTATCTGTCTCTAGCTTGCTTTGTGTCTCACGCGGCTACTTTGTCCAGCCATCCACCCATCTATCTGTCTCGAGCTATCGAAATGTTTATGCTCAGCATCTGCGCCTCGGAAACTGCTTGAACGAAATGTGTCTCCGCAACCCGTCTTCGCCTCGGAATTCGTCTTCGCGGAGTGCGTCTTCGCAATTTGACTTTGCTACGCAGTTCGTCTTCGCCTCGGAATTCGTCTTCGCAGAGTGCGTCTTCGCAATTTGACTTTGCTACGCAGTTCGTCTTCGCCTCGGAATTCGTCTTCGCGGAATGCGTCTTCCAATTTGACTTCGGTACGCAATTCGTCTTCGTCTTCGCGGAATGTGTCTTCGCAATTTGGCTTCGCTACACAATTCGTCTTCGCCTCAGAATTCGTCTTCGCAGACTGCGTCTTCGCAATTTGGCTTCTCTACGCAATTCGTCTTCTCGTCTAGATTCGTCTCCATGGAATGTGTCTTCGCAAATCGTCTTCGTCTTCGGGCACAAATAGCGCACGCCCACAGCGGGCACAATGCACAAACGGTCCGTGACGGGAAAAGCGGCAAAAAGAAACAAGGCAATTGACCCAAAACACGAAAATTGCAAATGCAATAAAAAGAGCGGATTTCGAAAGGACTAAGTAACCATGCCCGAAACCAAAAGGACTGCAATACTAATGTGTCTTACAAAGACCCTTCTTACTCAAAGATTACCACTGTCTCAAGGTGGGCTGCCGGAAGTTTGCAGATTCTACACACAACTGTAGCCTGGAAGCGATCCTAGATGATCTTGGTGGGAAGCCACGCCAGTGGGGACCAGCCTTCGTTTACCATGCGCATGCATTTCAAAGTTGGCGCAAGCCACGCTCTGCTCGGCACCACATGGGAAGGGAAGGGGGTTAGCAGAATCAAGGCACATCAAGGCACATATGCTTAAATGCCCAAGCAAACACTTTGGAACTCAAAAACAGTAGGCATGTTGCATATTTTAGTTGGAGCAGGACAGAAGTAACTAAGTAGCAAGAGTCGGACGAGTAACGCCCACTGATAAAGAAGATACTGACCCTGAACAAGCTAAGCAACCTGCCAGCCGGGAAACAAATAAATAACCTAAAGTGAAGCCAAGGGTTTGTTGCCCCCAAATAGTTCTTACCCCATCTCCAACCTTATTCTGCGTCACCCAACGCATCCGACCCCATGGCAAACCCCGCTCCGAAGGGTCTGTATAATTCTAATCTTTGGCGAAGTTACAGCTTCCCTTCATAAAGCCAACCTTCATATTTTTTTGATGGGGTAATGCGTTGAGAAAAGCCTGTTTCCAACATTCTCAACCAACCTCAGGCAATCAGCCAAGGGCACCCACCCCCCCAAGATCGAGTCATGTAGCATTACAAAAAACCTGTCCTAAAAAAGCAAAGCGTGTAATGCCTCCTAACGATAGCTTCAACCCTTATCATTTCCGCCAGCGCTAGCTTCCTTTTATGGGGCCAACCACACATCAAACATTTGTGGAACATGGTCATCATAATTCCTTAATATAGAACCTTTTGAACAAACATCCCAAAGTGGGCCAACAAAGTTATGTGGTACTAACAGAAACCAATCCTAAATGAAGCTACGGGCCCTAAACAATGTGTATTCTTTGTTGATTCCATTCTTTGGCGCCATTCGCTTGCCTTTCTAAAGCCGACCAAACAACAAATACATTGGCTTGTTGCACAACATGTTCAAAAAGGGTCCCGAAACAATCAGCTAAAGGTGATCCCCACAAAGAAATAGGCTCCTCACGCTAAATCAGGCCGATGGTCTGGGTAAATAAACTTAGTGGCCTGGGTTACTTTTGGGAATAGATGCAAATGCGAAACCACAAGTTGCCTTTTTGAAGTAGTATTGCCAAGCTTCTTGAAACCTGAAACCAGCACATAAACAATTCGCACATAGCATTCCCCCTTCCAAAGAAGTCTTCCCCAAAAACGTTTCCCCGAAATAGATCCTACTACAAAAGGATTTCAAGAGTAAATCAGCAAGCCAGAATCACAAGCCCAGTGCCCACCACAATATTCCCTCGCGTACCCCCAAAAACGTGTGTTTTATAAGTGGCTTCCAAACTAACCCAAAACATCCGACCCAACATCCACAGTTCTTAACATGGCTCGTGCAAAAGCATACATCGAGCCAGTGTGGCTATGAACCCTTTCTGATTCCTGAGAACAAGCAACTGGTCTGCTTGGCAATTGCTCATGCGAATGTTGATCTTCCCTCCATGTCGCGCGCAACATGATTCTCTTCCCTCAAAAACTGGGCATGATGCCTGATTGGAAACCCAACCAGCGCCGAGGGCGTTACTCAGTGAACTTCACAGCCATTTGCGCGCGACCTGAGGGGAGCGCCGTTGTCGCTCCCAGCATCAGAGAGGCTGTATCGGCCTGAGCCAGGCACCTCATGAACGATTTGGGATTCAATTTTGCTGTGGCAGAATTTGCTCAATCGGTAGAGCGTCTGTTTCAACGTGCGTCGCGTGGCCTGTGGAAGAGAATGTGCGAGTCATTATGGGGGTGACGAGGCACTGCCATGGCCCAAATCAAAATGCCGATCATTGCAAAAAACAGCAGCTTCCCCACCCCAACCCCCATGATCCTGAACGTTAGAACAGACGTAATCAGAAATGGGAATGTCATCTTACGTGAGTGTGTGTGGGTGTGTCTGTGTGCGTGTGTGCGTGTCCGTGTGTCTATGTGTCTGTGTGTGCGTCTGTGCGTGTGTTTGTGTGTTTATGTGGTTATGTGTGTGTGTCTGCATCTGTCTCTCTCTCTCTGTGCTTTTGTGTGTGTGGGTGTCTGTGTGAATCCGTGTGTCTGTGTGTGTGTCTCTGCGTGTCCCTGTGTGTCTGTGCGTGTCTCTGTGTGTCTCTGTGTGCCTGTGTGTGTCTGTGGGTCTCTGTGGGTCTGTGTGTCTCCGTGTGTCTCTGTGTCGCGCCTGTGTGTGTGTGTGTGTCCGCGTGTGTCTGTGTGTGTCTGTCTGTGTGTTCTTGTGTGTCTGCGTGTGTTGTGTGTGTGTGTGTGTGTCCGTGAGCGTGTGTGTCCGTGTGTCTGTGTGTGTGGCTGTGTGTGTCTGTGTGTCTCTGTCTGTCTGTCCATGAACAAATTGAGCTTTGTTTCATGTTTGACTTCGTAACTTTTTTCGAATCTAGAGGGCAGCCATCCGTGTCGCGAATCGAACCACCCGCTCGAATCAACCCACGGTCAGCAGGTCACTTAGTGCAGCAAAAATTCCGTCACTTAGTGCAGTCAGAACCCAAGTGTTAAACAGGTCACTTAGTGCAGCAAAAAATCCCGTCACTCAGTGCAGACAGAACCCAGGTGTTAAACCGGTCAGTTCAATAAAATCAACGGGCCCAACGCGCTCAATGGGCTCAACACGCCCAACGCGCTCAATGGGCCCAACGAACTCAACAGGCCCAAGCTCCCAACGGGCTCAACACGCCCAACGCGCTCAATGGGCCCAACGAACTCCAACGCGCCCAACAGGCCAAACGGGCTCAACGGGCCCAACGGGCCCAGCGGTCCCAACGACCCCGACGGGCCCAACAAGCCCAACAGGCCCAATGGGCCCGACGGGCCAGACGAGCCCAACGGGCTCAGCGGCCACTACATACATAGCATTACCCACATAACATAACATAACAAAGCGTATAACAAAACATAACATAACATACACACATTACAAACATACATACATGCATAAATTAAACATATTACATATCTTAAACACATACATACATACACACACATACATACAGACATACATACAAAACTACATTACACGCATGAACTGCAACGCATTACAAGAATTACACACATTACATTACATTAACACATGCACACAGACATGCATGCATGCTTGCATGCATGCATACAAACATACATACATACATACATGCATACATACATACACATATACGTACATAAATACACGCCATAACACTCATTACATTCATTTCATACATACATACATACATACATACATACATACATACATACACAACACAACACAACATAACATACATAAATACAACATACATACAACATACATACCATAACATACATTACATACCATACATACACAACACAACGCGACACAACGCAACACAACACACCACAACACAACACATCACAACACAACACAACACAACACAACACAACATACATACCTACATACATACATACATACATATGTTATATACATACATACATAACATGCATACTGACGTACATAGCGTACATAACATACATAACATGCATACAGGCATACATCACATTACACTACATTACGTCACATTACATTACATTACAAAACATACATAACACTACACACATAATAACATAACATAACAAAACATAACATGACATAGCGCAGCGTAAAAAAGCATAACATAACATAACATACATATATACACGAGAGTTTACCCCATATTCATTGTTCCAAAACAAGTCTTCCGCCTCGCCCTTCCGCGAACCTTCCGCGAACTTCCGCGATGCAGGTAAAACCACACTTTTTGGCACGTGTCTAAGCACATGTAAGTTCTTGTCAAGAAAAAGTAAAGCGAGCCAAGACGAAGAGCCAGAGCAGGGGACATAACATAACATAACATACATACATACACGTACACACACATACATACATACATACCTTACCTACATACTCACATAACATACATACGTACGTACATAGCATACATAACATACATACACACATACACGACGTTGCGTTACATTACATTCTGTTACATACATAACACTACACACTACATACATACATAGCATAGCATACATACATACATACATACGTACATACATACATACATACGTACATACATACATACAAACATACATACACACATACATGAATGCATGCATGCATACAAACATACATACATACATACATACATACATACATTACTACATTACATACATAGATACATACAACATACATACTTACGTACATAGCATACATAACATACACAACATACATACACGCACACAACATGGTACATTACAAAACATACATACAACTACACAAATAATGTGATATAATACCATCACATAACATAACATAGCATAGCATAAAACAGCATACATAACACAACATACATATATTCGTGAGCCTTGTTCCAAAAACAGTCTTCCGCCTCGCCCTTCCGCGAACCTTCCGCGAGCCTTCCGCGAACCTTCCGCGATGCAGGTAAATCCACACTTTTTGGCACGTGTCTAAACACATGTAAGTTCTTGTAAAGAAAAGTAAAGCGAGCCAAGACGAAGAGCCAGAGCAGGGGGCTCAGCGGTCCGAACGGGCAGGCCCAACGGGCCCAACGGGCTCAAGCGCCCAACGGGCACAGCGGGCTCAACGGTCCCAACGGGCCCAGCAGTCCCAACAGCCCCAACAGGCCCAACGAGCCCAGCCCAACAGGCCGACGGGCTCAACGGGCCACAGGGGCTCAACGGGCCCGTGAAGGTGAAAGTGACTGCCGCACTAAGCGACAGGATTTGCGCCGCACTAAGCGACAGGATTTGGACCGCACTGAGCGACCGCCTGACCCAACCCACTCGAGCCAACCGCCGTGAGAGTCCGAGTGTGTACGTGTCTTTGTTCTGGTCGGTGGTGAATTGTTTAAAAACCAATGTGGGAATGCTGCAACAGGACGCCAAAAGGAGATGTGTTTGGCGGGGGGCGCTGGCTTGGAAACACCCAAATGTCTTGAAGGGCACGTGCAACGCCAAACTGCCAGGTTTAGCTAGTTTCTTTCATATGCGAGACCCAAACATGGCTCCTGAAAGTAGGAGCAGCGCCTCCCACAACCCCAGTGCTTCCAGAAACCGATTGCTCACAACAAGCAGTTGGGGCGCTTCACTTGTTTGTTGGAGTTTACAGAAAACCAGAAGGGAACCAATAAAATTCAGGGGCGCCCGGGTTGTCAATCAGGGTGTGCCTCAGCAAGAATCCAACCACCGCAAAAAGCGCTATAAAAGCGCGCCTCCCACCACCAAAACAAACACGGAACCAAAACGGCCGCTCGTGAAAGAAGAGCTATTGAGACCAACTCAACCCGCAAAACCCGAAGCCAAACCCCCCTCCCCAAATCAAACCTCACCTGCCTTCCCCAGTCGCAGAATCACGAGTCGCCGCAAGTTCGAGGATGTGGCAAAGCTCACTGCCACTGGCATCCTCCACGATGCGGCAATAGGGTGATGCCACCTTCGCCCGTCTCGGATCGATGTGGCACTAAGCTTGGCAGCCTGAACGCTTCAGCACCCGTCCCTAAACAAACCGCAAGGAAAATCTTCGGGTTCCCCAGGAACTTATGTTAATGAGTGCTTGAGTGTAAGCTGAGGGAACCACCCAACCTTGGTATGCGATATAGAACACAGGCTGCAGAGGTTGAGGCAAGACACTCGTGATGCGTGTGGCTTTGGGTGCACATATATGTGCAGTTGGCTGAACCCGTAATAGTTAAGCGGCCAGGTACAGAAAGACACTCAAAAAGCTTGAATGGCCAAAACCATAATTTGTTTGTGTGCGTGTCACTCATGCGGAACGATCAACCCCTCAACCCCCTCCCGGTGACAGCTGCTCAAAAGGGTTCCTAGCCCGGAATAGAAACATAACATGCCAGTACCATGAAGCCACCTGCAAATAGGCACGTGTGAAACTACTCTGCCATGGCATGGTTGCAAAGCTTACCAATCGGCCACGAACCCGATTTAGGCTCATACTTACGCAGCATGTCTCCGAAGCATGCTGAAAACAGCAGACAGCACACACAAACTCTCGCACACACATGCTCTCCCACGCAGAAACAAACACAAACACACACAGACACACCCACAAAGACAGACAGACACACACACAGACACACACACAAAGACAGACAGCCCCACAGACACAAAGGCAGACAGACACGCAAAAAAACAAACAAACAAACAAACAAACGCACACACACACACAAGCGCACACACACAAGCGCACACACAGACATACGCACACACGCGCACACCAACACACACGCACACACACCAACACACACAATCACACAAACACGCAAACACACACAGACACAAACACACAAACACACAACACACACAAACACAAACAAACACACGCACACACCCCACACACACAAACACAACACACACACACACAAATACACACCTGCCCACACACACAACACCCCTGCGCCCGCGCCTGGCGCCCGCTCCCGCGCCTGCGCCAGCACCCGCGCGCGCCCAGCACCCCGCGTCCGCGCCCAGCACCCTGCGCCCGCCCAACGCACCCACACCCACCCACACCCGCTGCCACCTGACACCATCGCTTTTCACAGTTCGCTGTATCGCGTTCCGCGGTTTTGGCACGACACACTCTTGCCCGTGCGCCACATCAGTAGCTAAGCCAGACTGCTAGCCAAACTGCCAGCAGGGCAAATCAAAATACATCACAACCCTCTCACAGCGTCATACGCAGCACGGCTCTCCTTCAGGTGGATCGAAAATTAGAAGGTATCGCGTTGGCAGTTCGTTGTGTCGCTTTTGGACGTCAGTTCCTCCGCAATCCAGCCTTACAAAATGACATGCGTCTCTCTCACGGTCGCCCCCGTTGCTAGAACCCTACACCTGCCTTCCAAAGCACACTGCCTGGCCTTTCAAGAGAGGGACCCGAAACCTTCTACGAACCTTGTGCCCTGAACCCGGAACCCCGAACCTTCAAACTCCGAGCCTTACAATTGGCCTGCCTCCACCAGACCACCGCGAAACTTCCAGAACCTTGCTTGAAATTTGAATGTGTAGCTAGCCACCCCGCAACGAGACCCCTTGTTAGCTTTCAGCCTTCGGTCAAAAACAACTTAACAACACAAATGAACACGCGCGTGCTGACACGCCCACCCGCGCACCCAAACCTGTATATTCCAGCTTGAAGCCTGTCAAAACTGCGGACCGCGTTGTGGTAACCAGCCAGGAAGGTCCCAAGCTTTGACACCAGCGCCTGTTGGTTCCACAGCCCTGGTAGTAGGCTTCCTCGTTGTAAAAACGGTCAACCATCGAGCAGAACCTTGCCAACACTGGCACGCGTCGCAAAAAACTTCGCTTGATCTCGCCAAACGGTTTGCTCAGTGATCTTAGTCTGTTTGCCTAAGCACCAGTTGAAGGATGCGTGCGTATTAGCCCTAAGAAAGCAAAGCTGTTGGCAACGCAAACACTATTCCTTCCCCCGACTCAAACCTGCTGTCCAGCTCGCGCCGACCGTTCCTACAGCGAAGTCCGTTTGTGTTAAAAGCAAACATGCAAAAGAGCTGGCTCCGAAGGCACTTGGCGGCCAAGCCTGTCTGAAGGTCTTGTTCTGCGAGTAGATGTTCACCACAAAAAAGACCTTTCATGCGAGTGGCCTTCTGGCTTGACGCAGAATTCCTCTTTGGCTCCTCTTGAACACCGCCCGCCAAGTAGGGGGCCCATTTGTTGTACACCCGCATCGTAAGACAGAGGCCAGGAGCCCACATTCCTCAAGGCAACCGCCACATGGTCTTAGAGGCCTGTAGAAAAGCCGGTGTTTCATTGTTGCTCATGAAGAGTTCACGCCATAGCTCCTCTTGCATCATTTCTTGGACCATCTGGCCGCCAACAGGAATGCAGTAGACATGGCAGCCACATATGGAACCGGGCCAACTTGCCTTTTTCTCATGCACACTGCGCCTTGCGCTGTTGGATACGACGTTTTAATTGGTGACAGTTTGGTCGGCAACCTTTAAGATGCGGATTTATGGCTTCCTGCCAAACATGTCTGCGGATGCCTCGTTTTAACAGGTCAAAGAGGGAAATCGGATTGCAGACTCGCCCTTCGGAAGCAATGCTACTGACGCACACGATGTTGCAAAAATGAAAACCATACGCTTTAGGGCGCCACAATGGTGAGACTCTGCCATCACAACTTGCCCCGCGCCGGGGGGTGAGGTCCACTGCCAGGGGTGGGGTATCTTATCCGCGAAGGGAACCGAGACCTTGTGGTAGTAGAGGATCTTTATGCGATAGGCCCTGGATCTCTTCCGGAGAGTCCAAGTGTCAATGCTGATGGATTGATACTGGATCAGCCCTGGTTGATTGCGCGCTGCGGTTTACCCTGAAAGTGGTCCGCTAGCACCTTTGCATCACGGATGCAATGGCTCAGTGAGCTATGTACATCTGGTGTGTGACATGAAAGGCCTTGAGCCAAAATGGTGTTGCATGGAGATCAATGGGTCCGAAAAACAAACACAAATTTCTTTTGAGCCTCCAGCGCTGAATTACTATTGGCTTCTTGGCCTTTGACCGTAGCCATTCAAGTGTGTGCCGTAGCCATAGATGTGTCCGTGACAGATATGGTATATCTTGTCAGAATTAACATACTGAGTTTGTTCATTTTTGGCGTGGATGAACTTTCTTTGTTTGCAGATGGAAAAGAAAACTCTGTACTCGTTGCGGATACCTAAGTGTATCAAAAAATGATGCGCAATGCGTGTACATGCAGGATCGGTGTGAAACGGTTGATCTCTCACAGAATAGTCTTGTTGCATGGTGAGGATCAATTGGTCGGCGTTCGTGGTGCTGATCTCGGTTGTTCTCTCTTTCGGGCTTCTGCAAACATCTCATCGCTTCCACAGATGGCTGCTGGTTTCAGATTGGCTGTAGTAGTCGTAGTCATAAGTCGAAGAACTGTACGTAAGCCTTCTTGCATTGCCAGGAACTTCCCTAGGTGTTCTCCTTCTTTTTCTGATTGTGCTCCTTGGCTCTCTGAGTGTCTCGTTCCTCGCTTTCAGATCGGCTTCGGATGTAGACCATGAGCGGGCTGTGTGAATCGGCGTCGCATGGGCCATTCAGGAACATCTCGTTGGTGACGCGCTTGAAACGCTCGGCTGATGTTACCTGGTAATCGGAAATGATTAGCGAGGTCTTGGCCTGCATGGTCTTCTTTCCTCATCAGTCATGGACTCAATCTCGAGTTTTCGGAAACGAATTTTGATGTCGGTCTTTCCCCATCCAAGTACAAATGTCATCATGCAATCCGGGAATGTTCGATCACATCCAGAGCCAGTCTTCATATAGAGATGGTGACAGGAGGCAGCCATGCTTTCCATGTGTCTTGGTAGTTCTGCGTGATGTGGTTGGTCAATCCATACTCCGGATTATAGACCCATTGCAATCTGCTGTAAGTGCTCTTGCTGCTGCATTGAGTGATATTCGGATGGACATGGAAAACTCCAACTGTAGCATATGGAAGCCCGGCTCGAAGAATGCGTCGACTATCGTAGTCCGTATTCGGAGCCTCTGTTGACTTCGGCAACGCTCCTCGGAATTCGTCGCTTTGGTCGAAATTTCCTTGTTGCGCCCGTATGTCTGGATGGCAGTGCGTGGTGGCAATCTCGAGCCGACATAGTCCTTGAGGTTCTCCTTTGTCATGTGAGGTCCGGTTGTTGCCAGTCAGTCGAAGGTTGGCGCGTCATACTCGGGATCTCTACAATTGATCTCGGGGCCAAAGAAACATCTGAACATTCCGAAGGTAGTTAGTTTTGGGATCTGGTCGAGATGTATCTTGCCAAGAGTTCGACTCTGGCGTGCTCATTACCACGGACAAAACATGCGATTGGTCTTGCAGACCAGGGCTTAATCACGATGCCCTTGTATCCTGTTAGGATAAACAACCGGATGAGTTCCTTGCATTTTTCGTTTTGGGGGTCGAGAAATGCGTCTGCTTCGTTGAGGCATATAATGTGAGCACTGTTGTGCAGCAGCATTCGTGTGATCGGTTTGTCTCGCATGGGCACACCTTTCAACTCTCTGCCGTCCAACTTAGGATTCCTTGTGAGGTTCTCATGGTTCATTGCGAGGATGTTGATGGTCATGGAGGAGTGGCAGTCGCGTGCTTGGAACTTGTCCCTGGGCCCTTCGGTGGCTTGCATCAAGGATCCGAGGCACCTTGATCACATCGGGATCATCTTGTGTCCTGAGAGATTTCAGTCCAAGCGGCAGTCGAATCGGATATCCGGATGCTGGTTCTCTTCCATGGATGGCTTGCTACTGCGGCGGCAAAAGTAGAATACTTCCTCATCAACGTGTTCGTCAGGATCGACGTGTTTCAGGGAATCAATCTCACACTGGTTGAGGTCCTTGTGAGCTTTCTGAGGATCCTGGTCATACCTTTGCATGAAGTCCTTGAAGCTTGCTCTGGTCATCTTGAGTTCTTCTTCAGCTTCAGTTTTACTCATGTCTCGGTCAAGGCAGACCTGCTGGAGTTCCTCGTTGAACTCGGCGAGATTGTCAGGATTGAGGCACTCCATCGTGACCCTGTGCTTGACGACTCTTTCGATGGTGGGTTCAGTTCTTAATTCATTATCATCGTCCCTGTTAGTGGAACGCCGTCTTTTCTTGGTCTCGGTGAATGTGTTCTTCTGAGATTGGTCCTTGTCTGATTTGTTAGCATTGACATGTTTGAAGAAATCCTGCGCGAACTCTTGGATCTTAGTCATATACTGTTCCAGATCTTCTTTGTCCAGGTTCTTCTTCATGATCCAGTAATTGGTCTGCGTTTCCTGTCCTTCGGAATCATATGCCGCAATGATGTTTTGTGGCCCGATAGTATCTTTGGATAATGCAGTGCGTTCCTTGGTCAGCCTGATGCCTTGGTGGTTGTTCTTGAGGAACCCACGGATCAATAGGGCATCTCGTCTTCTAGGCACATGCGTCAAAGCTTCCTTGGACGAGGATCACGTCGTCAATGCTAGCAATTGTTTCAGGATGTTGTATATCTGGTCGTTGTAGGTCGCGTGGAACACAAAGGTGATTGGCTTCTTGTCGCAAGACTTGGTCTTTCTCTCCTGTTCCACGGGTTCAGGCGCCGGTCGTCTCATTCCATACTTCGGCTGCGCTGCGCCGTGATCCGCATGCTGCTTGTTGAAGCTTGAAGGATGGGCACGCTCGTGAAGTGTTGGCGATGGGAGATCGTAGTCTGGTTCTTGTTGCTGGTGATCCTGCTGCTCAGCGAGTAGCGGTCGCCCAATGGACTCAATTTGAACGGGTCGTGAATGACCACTGCAGCATCTTACATACAGTTCCATCTCCTTGTCATTGTAGAATCCTGTTCCATCAGGTCGGAGAGCGTCGTATGCTGCCTGTGGTGTGAGGTTTTCGATCCACATCATAATCTGGAGATACAGATGCGACTTCAATCCGGGAGTTCCCACACTTCGGAAACATAGTCATCATAAAAATGAGGGGCTTGTTGCCCAGGAAAATCCTTGCGTGGCTGATGCCGCACAGTGCCTTGTAGAGCTCGCAGGATCCGTCAGGATTGACTTGGGTGTCTTTCTTGAGCTGGCGCTTCTCTCCTTTGGATCAGATCTTCGGTGTCAATCGAAGCGTTGGTGGCTTCATCGGCATGGCCTTCTGCTTGGGCTGATGGCGTTCTCCGGAGAGTTGCTCCTTCCGCTTCCCTTCTTCCTCTGTGTTGGGTTCTTTCACCGTAGAATCGGATTCTCGATCATAATCGGCCTGGTCCATGTCGACATCCTTGGTTGCCTAAGTATTGGATGGTGCAGGATCTTCCTCATACATCTGCTCCATGGGGATGTCATCGAGTTCTTCTTGTTCATCATGGGCAGGAGAATCCCTCAATGGTGATGCCCTTCTCTTCGGTGCAGGCTTCGGTGTTGGTGACTTCGGAAGAGCCAGTCCGAAAAATTGCTGAGAAGTGGCATATGGACACAGGTATTGTACATGCAAGATCGAATTGGTCGGGATGTTGAAACCAAATCGGCTGCGGACGCAGACACATATTTCTTGAGTTTCAAGCATGGCTGAATGTAAAAGGTCAACACGGCATTGAGAAATCAAAACAGGAAAATTAATGCATCAAATTCTGTCGACATGTCGGTCATGCCCAGGTTCCCCAATAAGCAAACATGGATTCTGCTACACCGACACCTGCGAAAGCAAAGATGTCGGACCCGTGCTTTTTGTTACGTGCGAGCCATACAACCAAGAATGCCTTGTTCTGCAACATGGTACGAAATGGAGGATGTGCATCGACATTGCACGCGAGGACGGCCTTAATGAGCTCGCCTGGCTTTGCTGAGTGGTTCGTCAGCGAATCGGCTAGGCAATCTTCGCTTCGTACATGTGCAAGATCATGCATCTGTCCGCTATTCCTTTCCTTTCGCAACAATTGGATCAAGTGCATGGTTTCCTTCTGTTCTGGTTGATGGGTCGTTGATGCTGTCGCACCCAAACTGTTTGCATCAGTCCGAATGTGGACATCGGCGATTTCGCCTGTACTGTCTGATCAGAGACTGCGAAGAAATAAGGCTGAACCGTAACAGCGCATGAGTCCGTGCAGTTCTGCAACAGTTGTGGACATGGTTGCAGCGGTGATCTTACGAGTCTAGTAATCAACCGGTGAACCTCTTGAGTTTGATGTACCTCGTCGGAGATCTCGTTCTTCTGCGAGAAAGATAACATGCGCATGCTGGGATGACTTATCTTCGTTGTTGCGATAGGGTGCATCTGGATAACCAACTTTTCGTGTCTTCCCATGAAGGGGCCAGAGTCTCATGCTAAGTGGTATGCTCTTGATGGCTCTGACTGTTTTATTGATGGCGCGAACGTTTTCAATGATCGGTGACGCTGCCTTGGATGCGCACCTGGAGAATTGGTAAACAATGTGAAATTGTGTCCGCGATTGTAACCAGTTCATCTGACCTAGAACACTTCTATATGCAGTGCGCATCTGTGGCGTGAGTGGAGTGTCATCTTTCAAGTTCTTGTCGAATATAGTCTCCTGAAGTTCGTCAATGGCAACGTTCTGGTAAACATTAATGCGCCAACCGTGCTCGTCATGCTTCCATTGGATGCGTTGTCCCACAAAAAGGCAATCATTCTTATCTTCGGACCCAAGTCTTTACGAAGTCGTCCCATGATCTCCTTCTCAAACACATCATCACCGGTCATAAGAAGATCATCAACCTGAAGGGATAGAGCTCCACGAACTTGTCGGTTCTTGGCGTTGTTACCGGAAACAGGATCCATAAGGAATCAACTGCGCCTTCTAAACCGAATGTGGTGGATGTGTTCTTTCCGCTGATCGGTGTGGATTTCGGAAGCTGTTTACTGTAGTAAACATACGTACGACAATCTGCTCGTGTTGGCACTAAACCGTATGAACGTTGGCACTAAACCGTATGAACGGAGTGCCGAATCTAGGATGTTCCACCATCTGCGTGGTGCAGCCCGTAGGCAGGCTTCTTCATGCGAGCACCAATGTGTGGTGGATATCCCATTTCAGGAGGGACTTGGCAAAGTCACGATTCTGATCATGCTTCTCCTTGGAGAAACGCTGTCTTCAAATCCATACGAAAGGTGTTCCAGCCCTTGTTTGCGGCTGCTTGAATCGCAAGGCGGACAACACTCCTGGATGCAGCAGGACTGTCTGTCTGCTGATCGTTCTTCTGCTTATCTTGAAAACCCCGGAGGGCCAAACGAGCCTTGCTCTTCAGAAAGTTTCCGTCCTTGTCTCGCTTTGGGTAAGAAGCCAGCGACACCTGAATCCTGCGTGTGTCGACTAGGTCGAACACTTCATTGTCAAGCCAAGATCTGCACTCGAAATGCTTAGCTTCGAGAAACTGCTTCTGATAAGCTCTTGTCTCAGTGGCTGTTGCCTCCTGCCGCTTCTTTCCAATGAGTGCGGGTGTGGATGAAGCCTTCAAGGAGTACAAGACTAAGAGTGCTCGGTCATCGTCAGTCATGTTCTTGCACAACCGATCAGCATGATTCTTGTCTGTGCATTTCTGATGAGAGAAACCACATCTGTAGGACGGATTGAATGTCCCTTTCACGCGTCCAAGAAGGACAGGGTACCGTAAAGGATCCGGTGTTAGCACAGATCTTCTGCTCGGCTGTCATGAATGACCAATGTGCTTCATCGAGAACAAGATCGGCTTCCTGATCATCGTATGGCCTCGTCCTCTGAGAGTCTTCGGATTCGTCATCTTCTTGGTCAGTGTGTCGTATGGTTGTCTGTGAACTTCTAGTGCCGGATGAAGTTGGAACGTGAGGAACGAGTTCTTCCTCGCTGTCGGATTGCGCCGGCAAGTTGACTGGATTGTTCGGATTGGGATTGGATGAAGCTGCAGGTTCGTTTCTGGGAGATGATGCAGGTGAATCTTGATTCTCACCCGGTTTCTTCTTCTTCCCAGTTTCCTGCTTCTTTGATGGACTGCTCTGCGCTGGGTGGGTTGCTTCCTCTTGCTCAAGGTGAGGCAGTTCAAGCCACGACAGTCGGAAGAATCGGTTGAGATGGCTGCGGATGAGACCACTTCAAAAAGACACGGACTGTTTTTGCCGTTTGCCCGCGGGAATTCCGCGGGGATTGTCATGAGGCGGCAGCGGTGGTCTGCTGGATCCGATCCACCTCAATCGGCGTCGGCTTGATAGCCGGCGCATCCGAAAAGGAGTGATGAACGGAGGAGAGCATGACGGCGTGCCTCGAAATCGGATTGCAATCTTCCCAGCTGCATTTTCATGTAGGCAAGCCCCAAATTCTGTGCAGCTGAGCGGGTTGCCACAACGCCATGCACGCATCGTCCGGAGGTGATGTGGCAGGCATGTTGATGCCAGTTGTGGGGACATATGCCGTGCGTGCGTCGTACTGAGTGGATGAGATCAAAGTTGTCGTAACTTCTTGCAACCACTCCACATTTTCTGAAATCGCCAGTCGTTTGGATCCTGTCGAAAAATGTGGATTTCAATCCCCGGAGGGTACTGCTTCTGAAACTTTTGGACGAAGGAATCTTGGATGACCAGTGGTTGAACAATTTTATTGAAGGAAGGTCTTGGATCTTTACAGCGCCGCTGCTGCTAGTCATGTTCAACTCCTTGTGAATGGCTTCCATTTCTTTCCTGCGAAGGTCAATCTGTTGATTGGTGAACGGCTCGAAGATGTCCTCAAGAAGGTACACTTCGCTGTCAAGCGGCTTCACCTTCAAGTGACGCAGGATGCTGCGCGCGAGATCCTGGCAGGACTGGTAAGGGTACAAATGTGCCAGCTTAGTCCTGCTTCCGAAAGTGCCAGCATTTCCTTCTTGGGGTTGATGCTGGTGTTTCTCTGAACTGGTAAAATTCTTTCACCTCCGGAAAATCGGTCTCAGTACTTCGCGAGGTAAGCAATGCATCAAGCTTGCGGGCTTGAGACTTCTGAGTCCGGTCCGGATTCAGGATCCTTTAGTGCGTATGCACAGAAAAGAAAAATCTCCCCAGGTTATTGATGGATCTGACAAGAGCTGCTGCATGCAACACCAGATCTTGGATGTCTGAGGGTTTTCGATGATAAATTATCTTCTGTGCTTCAACTGCTATCGCGCAATGGATGCCACGAATTCAACGCACTTTCGCTTTTCCCAGACCTTCTGTTGGTCTTGTTGGATGCTCTGCATGTTTGACCATGGTCCACAGACTGGTGCCATGAGAATGAGATCGGGCGCTTGCTCCTTGATGATCTCCATGACCATGTGTCGTCCCTTGGATGTCATGACGTCAAATCCACTGCGAACGTCGACTGCTTGGCAAACTTCGCACTCACTTTGGATTTTGTCAAATAAGTCGTAGGTAGATTTCGGCGAGTGAAGCGCGCGGGTTCTGAATTGAAATTGGTCGGTAGTCATGTGATGATGCTGAAGGTGGAGCTTCTTCAATTTTTCGGGCTTTGACAATCGCTGGTGGATTCTGCCTAAGGCAAGCGGTAGCGATGCCGGTTCGTCTGCGGATGGTGCAATAGGATCTGGCTCAATGGTCGGCCGGGCTTTCTTGTCGATGATCCTGTCTGCTGCAGATCCTGAGCCTGATTCTTCATCTTTTAGCGGATTGTCTGCGAAGGTGAGAATGGTCTTAGCTATCCACAGGTTGATCATTGGTTTGTTCGCCTGGGATGTAAGTCTCCAATTGTCTTCTAAGATGATGCGATCTCCGCCCTTGGATGCGTCAATGATCTCTGGTGTACGTTCTCGGCTGATGTTGTCAGGATTGATTGGACATTTCTTCGCTCCAGTTGGAACAGCGTCCTTGCGAGGCGAGATGCGCACACGAATGAGCTGCTAGTTCTTGTTGTCAAGTATCCAAGGATCCTGCTTTAGAGACCTCTCGCGTGATTTGGATGCGCAAACAGTCTCACTCTTGGAGTAGTTTCCGGAGGGGCACTTGATGCTGTTGTCATCATCGTAGACATAATTCGTGAGGCATTTTGCAGCAATCTCTCCATGTGATTTCACTCTTGCCACTCCAGCAAGATCGACCAGCGCATGTCCTGCACCGGACACTGGAACTGTTTGACGTTTCATGCCAAAGACCTTGCGTGTGATCTTGTCACATTGAGGTGTGTGCTCAATGGTCATGTAGAGGCTTAGGAGGATCGGTGCAGTGCCTTGTTCAAGGATGTCGATGTTGGAACTGGCTGGAGGAGTCGTGTGATATTTGACACGCAAGGTCCAATTGACCGCTCAGATCCGGAACGCACTGGTAGGAGATGAGGTCTTTCATGGGTTCGACGGCCTGAGTAAAACGCTGGATTGCACGCCAGCCGCCCATGGGTCTGGTACATCCGTTGTCCAGGATCGCATGGGTTGGATTGTGCAAAATTGTTGTGACGCACAAATTGGATGGCTTCTTTCTCACGCTGCTGAAATGCGTCATGGAATGCCATGAGTGCTTGTCCTGCGCTGGATGTCTCAGACCAACCAGCATATGTAGGCTCTGTGGATGGCGCAATCTGCTGATTGTCGGACTGCTCCTCCAAATTCTCTGCCCTGGCTGCGATTTTCCTTTGTCATTGTCATGTCCGCCTTTCCTTTGCCACTGTCATAGGATGGATCCTTTCTTTCCATTGCCTTTTCCCCAATATGCCCGGTCGTAGGGATCCTGATTTTCGTTGGCCATACTTTTTCGAAAGGGTTTGAAGCCACCTCGTTGGTGACTGCCCTTGTTGCTTCCTGATTTTACTTTTCCTTTTCTCTTTTTGAATCTGAAATTTTGCCCAGACACTTTCCTTGCAATGAACGCATCATTCTCCTCCAAAACCCAAACTGTCTCTTCATCATTGGTTGCCATGAATCCTTCCAGTCCTTGTTCATCTTCCACCCAGAAACCTTCTTCACCTTCATACTCCCCTTGTTCTAGGATGTAGAAGGTATTCCGATTTCCTCCAGGAGGTCGGATGGATGGATCTTGGATGGGTGTTCGGGTCGTAATGAAGAGATCATGATACTGAATCTTCATCATCTCATAGGTGTAATTCTCGAGCGATGTTTCTCAAAGACATTGCACTGATCAGTCTTTCTCTTTGCTGATCTGACAACCCGCTTGAATGATGAAAAATTGCGCAATGAGATTGTCACTGAGGGGAAATGCGTCCTTATGTCTTGTCTGCATGCCGTTGAGGTACTGCCTGAGTACTTCTGGATTGTCTGTGGGCAGCAGGGCTGCTTGCTGATGCGCGGCCATTCTTATTGCATTAGCATCTTGTACTGATGCTATGAACTCTGGTGACTGCGCCGTGTGAACAGGAGAATTTCAAATTTTGATGTGAGTATGAGGAACTGGGTGGTCTGCCTTCTGTGGTTGAAGAAACTGAGAAGTCTGTAGAAGCACACGTTCGTCGAGCCCTTCAGGAAGAACTTCTTCAGTGTGCTCTTGAAATAGTTGACTCCTTCTTCAGGATTTTGCGAGCGGTCATTTTGGAGGACTGCCTTGTGCATGTGAGCATCTCCGATGAGTCTGCTCTTGAGGAGCGGCCTCTCTTGGATGCCTGAACGGTGGTGAAAGTCACCCAATCATCTACTCATATCTGGTCCGCTAGCACCTTTGCATCACGGATGCAATGGCTCAGTGAGCTATGTACACCTGGTGTGTGACATGGAAGGCTGGGCCAAAATGGTGTTGCATGGAGATCAATGGGTCCGAAAAACAAACACGGGGGGGGGGGGGGGGTTGGGAAGATTGCACCAAATGTTTCGCGCACGTGCGTGGCGTATTAGAAACGAAATCCTTTTTTAAATGAAAGAGAGCAATTTAGTGAATGAAGCACAAACGCATCCTCTGTCTTGTTTCGATGCACGAAGTGTACATGTGTTTGTTCTTTCCATTGCTTCTGATAGTTTACGTTTCCTAATTTACGAGATACACCAGTGGTATAACATCACGCTTTATAACAAAATCAATCTAGTAGAAAAGAATAACTGTTTTAGGAAAAAAGAACATGGACAGGCATGGAACGAAATTAAAAGGAAACAGTCACGAAATAGAAGCGCCATGGAACAAAAAGTATTTGGAACACATGAAAGATAATGGACGCACAATTGCAAGAAGTAGCATGAAAAAGAATTGGAGAGAAATGGGAAGGACGTGAAAAAGAAAGGGGTGAACATTGACAGGAACGAAAAGGACATGTAAGGAACGGAAAGGGCATGGAGATACAATTCAGAGACATGGAAGGGACTCGCGATACAATTCTATTATATTCCTTTGTTTGTGTCCTTTCCATTCCTTTCCATTTCATTGCCATTGCCTTTAATTTCCTTTCGAGTTGCATTTCTTTCTATGTTATTTCCCTTTCTTCCCACTTGTTTTCATTCCTTTCCATTTCTAGCTAGACAAGCGCTGGTTTCGCAATTGTCCATGTCAATAATTTTGAAGCGGCGAGGTTCCTTTCCATTTCTTTAAAAGTCATGTTCATGTCCTTTCCGTTCCATATTTGTTTCATTCCTTCCCATATAATTTTAATTAAATATCTATTCTACTCCTTTGTTTATATTTCCTTCCCAATTCCTCTCATGTCCATTTCTGTTGACTTTCTCTCCCTGTCTTGTCCGTTCCTGCCCATTCTTTTCTATCCCTTCCTTTCCGCTTTCCATTCCGAAGGCTAGCCCGGGCCAAACACGCACTCGTTTCGCAATTTCCCCTGTCAAGAATTTGGACGCGGCGAGTTTCATGTCCATTTCCTCAATATTTATTACTATATCCTTCCGTCCTCCTTTCATTCCTTTCCAAGTGTGCTCCATGTCCATTCCATTTCGTTCTTTTCATTTCGAGTATTCCGGCCTAGTTCTTTTCCTATCCATTTCCTTTTCCAATTTTGTTTCCATTTCTTTCTATGTTCTTTCCTTTGTTGTGTTTCCAATTCTTCCATTCCTTCTCGCTCCTCCCTAATGAAGTGATCAAGGCCAACCAAGCCGGAAAAGTGTTTTTTGCAATCTCCCTGTACAGAGTTTGAATGGAAAGAATGTCCATTCGATATCCGTTCAAATTTACTTCCATCTTAATTCCATTTAATTCCTTTCGTACTCTGTCCGTTTCTTTTCGTTCCCTTGCCTTTCCTTCCATGTCCTTTTGGCGTCCTTTCTATTCCTAACCTGGTTGATCCTGCCAGTAGCCGTATGCTTCTTTCAGAATTCATTAGAATACTGGAAAAACAATAACTGGACAGTCAGTCATTTTCCAATTCACTAGGAAACTAGCTGGCACATCAGTCATTGTTTCTGATGGTTCTATCAGTTGGAAACAATGGCTAGAAACCTCATCATGCTTGTCTATGTTCTTCTCGTCATTGGCTTGGCAAGCCGGGGCTCACTGCCGATAAAGTTTTGTATAAAATCCATTGCGGACCCTGCCCCGGCTGGGTTCCGGGCACGTTGAAGCTCAAATAAAAAGGAACAGGAAAGGAACTGGAAAGGAAATAGAAAAGGAAAGCAAGTGGAAAGGAAATGGAAAGGAACTTAAAAGGACGTTGAAAGGATATGGAGGAAATGGAGAGGAAATGGAAAGGACAAGGAAATGCAAAGACAACGTCTGGGCTCACTGCTGATAAAATTCTATGAAATCAATTACGGAGCCTGCCCCTTTCCATCTCCTTCCCATTTACTTTCTGTCCTTTCCATTTAGTATTCCTTTCCATTTCCTTCCGGTTCCTTTCCATGTCCTTTGCACGCCCTCTTCCTTTCCATGTGCATTTCCATTTCCTCTACATGTCCTTTCCATCCATGTCCTTTCCATGTCCTTTCGTTCCTTTTCCTTTCAATGTCCTTTCCAGTTCCTTTTCATTTGGGCTTCAAATTATCCGGGTCCAGCCGGGATGCAAAAAAAACTAGAAAATCAATCAATTTTCCCATGTCTAATTCCTTTAATTAATGAACAATTGTAGCTGAAAAATCAATGATTTTTCATGAATTTATAATTGATAAGAAAAACTGATTCTTCTAAGTTTTCTAATTATTTGGAGGCGAAGTTTGCGGAATGTTGGGACCTATTTTCTGGAATGTTGGGACCTATTTTCTAATTTATAGTTTCTTAATTTTACTTAACTAATAAAAACAAGCCGGAAATCAGCAAGTCTTTGTGTTTTTGAACTGATTAAAAAGTTAGCTGGGAAATCAAGCAATTTTCCAAATTTCTCTAATTTTCGTAACTAATTAAAAAGACCCTTCTAATTGTTTGGAAGCTAGGTTTCCGGAATGTTGGGACCTATTTTTCTATTTTCCTATTTTCAATTCAATTAACAAAGCTGGAACATCAATAATTTTCCTAATTTTCTTGTTTTCTTCTAATTAAATAATTGGAAACATTACGATAATTAAAAATAAGAATCAAAAATAGGTCCCACCATTCCGGAAACCTAGCCCCCAACTAAAAACAATTAAAAATAAAACCGATTGATTTTCCACCCAATGTTTTATAATCAATTTCAAAAAGCTAGGAAAATTAAAAACATGTTCCAACATTCCGGAAACCTAACCTGAAAATAATTAGAAAAATAGAAAGTTGAAAAGCAACAGCTGGTTTCCCAGCTAGTGTTTCTAATCAAATAAAAAATGGACCAAAAGTAGAACAATACTGATTGGTCAGCCAATGCATCGAACAATTGAACAAATTGAATGATTTTCCAGCTAGTTTTCTAATTACTTAGGAAAACGAAAACTTGACTGATTTTCAAGTAATTTTTCAAAAGCTAGAACAATTGACAAATTAGAAAAATGAGTGATTTCCAGCTAGCTTTTCTAATTACTTATTTCCTAGACAAATCACTGATCCCCCAGCTAGGTTTATAATTAATGAAAAATAAGGAAATATAAAAACAGGATTGATTGTTCAGATTTTTTTATTCGGGTGGAAAACACGGAGAACAACATGATGGACATGATGATGCAAACGATGATGATGAAAACGATGATCATGATGATGAAAGTGATGATGAAATGATGATGATCTGATGACGAACATGACGATGCTGATGATGATGATGATGATGACGGTGATGATGACAGTGAAGATGACAGTGACGAGGAGGATGACGAGGATGATAGGGGGCGCCAGCCTGGACAGACTCCCGTAAGCTTTCCGTTGCCCTTTTAATACAGCTATTGTTTCTATTTAAATTACAAAAACTAGCTGGGCAAACAGTCATTGTTTCAATGTTTCTAATTTTCCGAATATACTAGAAACAACGGGAAATAGACAAACATAGGTTCCAACATTCCGGACAACGCGCCTGGGAAGACCTAATGAATTAGGTTATTTAGAGCAATTCGCCGTAGAAAGAAAACGGAAACAAGCCAGGAGGAACAGGAATGAAACCCCAACAAGCTTTTTTCGCGCGCGATACGTTGCGACACATCTGGTATAATCTTCCCTCATACGGGGGGGAGGGGGGCAGCTCCATTTTGAATCCAAACAAGCAGCCCACGGCTCAACAAAAATCACTTGAAATGGTCTTCAAATGTGTGACTTGAAGCCTCCAATGCCAGCCCCGGCCCTCGGCGCTCCTCTCGATCGCGCCTGCTGCGCTACCAGCCCCACGTGCAACAAATCTACGCGGATCTGCTCGTCGTCACCCTCGCCCTCGCCTATCGTTCGGTGCAATGTTTTTTGCTCCCCGAAGGGAAAGCAGAATGGAAAACAGGAGAACGACTAGTAAAGGGGTTCTAAGACTTCGTAGCCTGTGCGCTGGGTCTTCCTAGACACGCGCCTCGAGATACCAGCGAGACACCTCGACGGAGACATCGCCCAAGAAACTGCAAAGGTCTTCAAAGCTCCAAAGACATCCCCCTGAACGCATCCCCCTATACACCTTCCAAACGCATCCCCAAAGTCACCCCCGTAAACATCACCCTCAAGCAACCGCACAAACATTAAAGACACCGCCGAAGACATCAGCACGGACATCCCCCGCCAAACCTTGCATGAAACCCTCAGAAACATCAGCCAAGACGACCACAGAGACACCCCTAAAGAAACTCCCAAAGACATCTCAAAAAAACTAGCGCAAAGACACCCCAAAAACACCCCTCGCAAATATCACACTCCTTGACAGACCTTCTAAGCCCCAGAAGATGTCCCCCCGCCCCAAGGGCAACGGTGTAAATTCTGAATTCAGTCGTACGCCAAAAAACACTGAAGCATTGAACCAAACCAACTCCTACCGCTTGGCGAAACTCGGTTCAAATTGGCGCCTGCGGAGGTGTATGTCAGCATTGCTCTTTGATGGTGAACCCGGTTTCCAACCTTGAGTTGACAAAATCACTCCTCTTACGTGGAATGAGTTGCACCGCCTAAACAAAACACCGTTTTTCCACCTTGTTCCAACTAGCGTGAAGAAAATGGTCATTGTAAGGCATCTTTCTAAAAAAAAGGCCTGGTGGGAATCAACACTGCTACGCTTAACCCCCTAGTTATTCAATCAACGCGCTGGTTCAAAAGAGAGGGCCACAGGGAACTCCCAGAACTGTTTGTTCCGCGAAACTCGCAATTTTCCTAACTCGAAATGCCCAAGCTAGCCGGTGCATCATGGGTCTCCCATAATGAGCATCTTATTGATCCAACTCTCAACACATGATGCCCCAGCTCTCGTGATTCAACACCGCAGGGTGGGACTCTCTCCTGTAATGTGTTTCTTTACACGCGTCATGACTCAGTTTCTAACTTTATGACCCCCAAAGTCCCAAAGATAGGCAAACACTGAAATTGGTAAACAAGAGAAAACAGACACGGAAACAAAAAACAAACACGCAGCTTCACCAGTCATCCACATGTGCAAGGACCCGAGGGAAAAACCCAACACAAGAACAAAGCATGAAAAAACAAAGGGCCACAGTGCAGCCAGGGCCACTTCAGGGGCAAACCAGGCATCCCAAACATGTGCAACAACACTCGGAAAAACAACAAAGAACAAACTGCAGCCAAGGACACCTCAGGTGCCAAACCAGGCATCCAAAATTGCACTTGTTTTTGTTGCGCATTGTTTTTTTGTGTTGTTTGTTTCGCTTCTTGTTCCTTCGCGTCTCTTGTTTGTTGCTTGTTCTGGTGTGTTTTGTGTTTGGGGGAGGAACCCTGCAAGTGCAACTAGTTGGAGTAATCAGCAACTCTGAGCCAGCGCGCTTTGTAAATCTGACAAATCACAGTGCTACACTGTTACGCTATGTTCTTTGGCTATGGTATGGCTACATGGCTGAACTCTTAGACCTGAGAGTGCGCAGCATTGACTGAATCTGGCACTTCCTGCAAAGATCTCGAGAACGTGGATCTTCCCTTTATGTGCACAATTCCAGTGCGTCCAGGATGACAAAAAACAATGATGTTCTCCGGTTCCGAGAGGAACCTGGCAACGATCAATGAACTTCATGTCTCCAAATGTGTCCGCTCGAAGTCCACTCGGTTTGGTTCTTGATGGCGCTTGCTTTGGTGTGAATGATGAATTATCTCATTGCATTGTGTACTGTTGTGGTAATGTACTGTTATACTTGCTGTTCTGTTGCTGTTTGTAGCACCGATCTTTGCAGGACTTGGTCAAGCAACAGTATCACCAGTTTTCTAGATTCCTGCCCTATTGACTTGCTGTATTTTTAGATGATGTTGTGTTACCATACGATTTTGTCATTGCGTCATCGCAGTACATTTTTATTTCAGTGCGCCGTCATTATGTTATATTCTCTCATCTTAACTCATTATGTGTTCAATGAGTGACGCCGAATTATGATGTTGCTATACCCGGATATCATTCTACAATTGTAACCTTCTAGCAATGGATCCATGTACCAGTGTGTGTGTGTGTGTCTTCGTTCTGTCATTGCCATATGATTGTGAATCACGGTTGGTTATTTTATCTGGCGGTGTAAAACTGTTGCGCTATTATGTTATTGTATTGGTGTCATTGTTGTATTGCTCTTCACTGTTATACTGTTGCAATTGTTGCCTGCCATCATGCTACTGAATCAATATGTTTATATCATTCCAGTCTTATATTCCGACGCATTGTTCTTGTGCATTACTACAAGCACTGACAATTTGCTATTTCTATCATTTTAGTATGGATTAAAAGGTCATGTCATTGCAAAAAATATTTGCACGCTGTCAATATCATCACTACTGTATACTTATTGCGGTTGCCTGGGCCCGCGGCCTCAAGAACGGCGCCCAAAAGGAACTTGGCAACCGAAGGAATATTTGTTGATATCTTGATATGCTATTTGTGATACTACCATAATCCGATATTATTATAGTATGTTTTTTTCCGATGTGTTGTCCTGTCTTTACAACAATACAAATTATAGTGCGTTATTGCGCTGATAGGTCACTATGTTACGTTATTATCCTGTTATGATATTTTGTTGTTTGGTTTTACCTCCTTATGTTTCTTAAGTATTCTGCTTGCGCGCCGTAATTTAGCTGGGTTCTAGTCTTCGTAAACGGTTTGTTATAATCCAATTATAGACGTTCGTACGAGTAGTAATTTGATTGGCGGATGTACGAGTGAACGTACGAGTGGACGAGTACTGTGTAGCCGTACGGGTGTGCGCAAGAGTAGACGAGCGGGCGTACGAGCGGACGTGCGTACGAGTGGGCGCGTAGGCGCGCGAGTGGACGTACGAGTGGCCTAGGCGTAAGGGTAGACGTGCGGGTGGACGTACAGTGGACGAGTAGGCGTACGAGTGGATGTAGCAGAAGTGCGCGTTGGCGATGGGGCCTTACCAGTACAGTAAAGGTGCTGTATAACTCCTGTAAAAGCGCCGACCCATAAAGTTAGTCAACAAGTTGGCAAGCTCTAAGTTGTAAGTTGCAACAAGTTGGACATGTTCCGTGAAGTGACATCAGCAACAAAATGCGCACGGGTGAACGCAGGAGGGCACGTGGGGGAGACATTGTCTAGTGGAGCAAAAGCTGCTGGCATTGGCAGTCATATGAGTCTTGTAACTGTCTCATGTGAGCAAATCCCACAGGAAAAGCGGCGGATGTCAGCGCATATGCAGGTCTGGTCCGGTAGCTGACCCCGCCCCCCCACCAACAACAACCAACACACGTCGTGTTTTCGCGGGTTGCGCCCTACAAAAACACCGAGCACGTGAAGCAAAACATCAAACAGATCCCACAGCGCATTCACGCATTCTGCCAAACCTGCCTTCCAAACTCTACGCGGTGGTAAATAAGCCTGGAATTGGTCTTATTTCTGTGCAAATGGACTTGTCCGGCGCCACGCGTGCAGGAACAAGGCCGGTTTTTCGAAAGTAGGTGCGTGTGGACTTGCGCAAGTCCACCAGGCTTTTGCAAAAAGGCAGATTTTTCCAAAACTCGGCCTTCTTTCTGTGCGTGTGGAATCCCAAACCTGTGCGCACCAACTCGCCGACTCGTACACCCACCCGTGCCATGACAAATTATAAAAGACTATGCCAAAAGCTAGGATGATAAGCTTTGATACATCATAATAGCTGATGATGAGACATGATGATGAATACTGGCATGGACCATGCCAAATTATGGTGAAGTTTGATCAACTATGACAAGCTATGATGAGGAACTACGATGAACTACGGCAAACTATGACCACTAAGATGAGTAATGAGAAACTGCGATGACGAACTATGATAAGTTCGGATAAGTTGCGATAAGTTGTGATAAGTTGTGATAAATTGATAAGTTATGTTAAGCCATGATGATGAACTATGGTGAACTATGAAAAGCTATGGTAAGCTATCATGACGATGAACCATGATGAGCTATGCAAATACTATGATACGAACTATGATGAACTATGATAAAATGCGATACTTGAAGACTACGCGAAGCCATCGTAATGACTTATAATTAAAAACTACCATTTCTGATAAGCTATGATGATGAACTTTGATGAACTATGATACCCTGCGCTAAATCGTGATACATTATGAAAAATCATGGTAACATACGATGATGAACTATGATGATCTACGCTAGGCTGCGATACGCGTTCTGACATCCCACGATGACAACGTATGATGAGTTATGATAAACTCTGATAAGCTATGCTGATGAACTACGGTGTGATGATGAACTCTTATGAGCTGTGGAAAAGTAAAATATGCTAAGTTGGAACAAATTATGATGATTGGTTTTGTATGATAAAGTATGACAAGGCGTGACTACGAACTGACACAAAGTATGCTGAACAATGACCACACAGAAGAACGATGATACAGTACGCACACTCGTACATCTGGTCGCCCGCCCGGTTTCCACACTCGCGCGTCCGCCCGTCTACTCGTACGTCCACTCGTGCGCTTACCCGCTTCACTCGTACGTCCACTCGTACGCCTACTCGTCCACTGTACGTCCCCTACTCGCACGCTCGCACGTAGAGCTTCAACAACATTCAATGTGCGATGTCTAGAACCCAGCTAAACCGTCATCATACTGTGATATTATGTGACGAGATTGTTACATTGTTAGTTTGCCAAAGGGTTTTACCATTGCGTTGTGATATTATTGTGAGCATAGTGTCATTCAACCGTGTTATCATCACGCTGCCTTGTTCACAGGCATTGCGTTTTCAGGAGCGGCGCCTTGTTCGTAATCAAGCCAGAAACTCGACTCATGTTATTATCTACACAAGGTGAGCCAGATCGCTTTGTGTTTTAACTTTTTCGGGGAGGAACTCCAGAAGTGCAACTAGTTGGAACACTGAGCAGCGTGTGCCTGATGAGTCTGACAGAATAAAATGTTGCACTGTGATGCTGGGTTCTTTGGCGATGGTAACGCTGAACGAACATTCTCAAATTGTGATGCTTCGAACGTTGTGTTATCTCAGTTGGTTATTGCGCTGCTACTGTGCTATATTGTCAATTGTTGTTATGTTGTTCTATGACATTCCTGCAGTGTGCTTTTACACTGCTGTCTGTAGTACCCATCTTGCGCAGGAGTTGGTCAACTGACAGAATGATCATTTTTCAATAGCTTTCGAGTTGCACAAGCCGACTGCCGCATCATGGGTCTTCCATAACCAGCTTGCTATTAGCATTGTATTCCAGCTCGCTTCTGCCACTGACACTGTTCACTCAGGGTTCCTGGATCATGATGCCCTAGCCCTCATGATTCAACAAATGCTCTAGGGAGTGCTGCCTCGCAGGCTGGGGCTCCCTCCTGCAATGCGTTTCATCATAAGTGTCACAACTCTCAATGTTAACCATTCAGTTAAATGAGACACAGCACCCGGGGGGCTTCCAGAAATAAATTTGCCCTTATCATTCCGACTGCTTGGGGTGGGTTGCTGCCCCGGAAGAATCTTTAAGGCTTGTTTCGCACGATTTTAAGGCGTGCCTCGGGACTCGCGTGGTTGCATGCGTCAACCATTCAAAAACTTACCTGAAGGGGGGTCGTGCCTCGGAAAATGGCCACAATACTTCTGTCCTTCCCTACTTTTCACGAGCGACAGCAATAGCTCACGGGATTCTATTTGTTTGGCTGGATTCACGTTGTGTTCAATGTGCTGTTTCTGGAATCATAAACACCCGGCCTTTGATTGCGCATCTGCGTGTGACCTAAACTACGTTGAAAAGGAGTAGTGCTCGAGGGCATTGTGCTTTCACGGGGAGCGGCGCCTTGTTCGTACCCAATCAAGAGCATCAAAACATGTGGCGGCTGGTCTATGCCCAAACAATTTCTCTGATGAACTCTGATTCTTTGCAGCAACCCTATTGATTCAGAACTGGTAAAACAAAGCTCCCCGAGCTTGCCATTGGTGTAGCTATTTGGCCTTTTTGTTTCGAGCTGTTTAAGAGGTCCTGTTGCAGGTTTGCAGTTTCCCTTCCCCCCTCGCCCCCGCCCCCAACACACAAAAACAAAGAAACCCCGTAGAACTGCAATCTCAGGCACGCTTGCTCTTTTGCAACGCTCCCGCCACTTCTTCAGCAAATATTACAGCTCTTTGGAGGAATTTACAATCGTGTCAAGCACTGCGTTGGTGTAAGCTACCGGGCGGCGCGTCCTCATGAGAAACCCTACATGTCCAACTTGCATGGCGGGTTGCTGATTGCATTCACGCAGGGCTTTAAGGCTGCGTCTCATATATGTCCGATTCTGTCAAAATGAAGGAGGAACTCGGAATTCGTTGGGTTCTGGTTCCATGCACTGAGGTCTGTGGCTAGAAGTTTTCCTGGCAGCCTAGTTATTCTGATGGTTTTGGCGGAAATTGCAGGAGCGCAGAGAGACCCAACATAATTTGAATAACTAGGGTTTCCAAGAAAACAAACTGAAGATGCTTGAAACTATTTTGAAACGCTTTGCCTCCTTCTCAACATGATTGAACTGCGTGGGCCTGCTTTCCAGAATCTTGGGACGCGTGCTTCCTAATTACGCTAATTCTTGTAAGCCAACGCACAAGAATTAGCAGGATTCGGAAAATGTTTCCGGGATTCCTTGATTATTCTAAAATGTTGCTGGTGTTTGTACTTTTGCAATTTAGCGCCATAATGACTATAAGCGTTGGGAAATCCAGAAGACATGTTTAGGCACTTTTCCAATTTTCTCAGAAACTAGTTAGAAGAATTAGGAAATCCCGGGCAACATTTTGAGAATGATTGCAAACCCTGTAAAATGTCTTTCCTCCACCTCAAAATGTTTGAGTTGCGTGGGTCAAATTTCCAGAAACTTTGCATTTATTGCATATTTATGCCAAATCTATCAAGTCTGCTACTTGTCCTAGTTCCTGAGAATATTCAGATCAGTCTAATCATTCTTGTTTTGCACCATTGAAACTTTCCCAAATTCATTGGAAGAACTAGGAAACCCATAACAACATGTTGATTGTTTTCCGGCATATAGTTTTTGTCATCAGGTGGGTCTGCTTCCCAGGACCCTGGAAAACATTCTTCTCCGGATTCCGCTAATTCTTCGGCAGTGCAAAAAGCAAAACACAAACGAACTCCAGGTTTTGGAATGTTTTCTGAACTTCCTGATTGCTCTCCTCAGTTGAAGGAAAATTGCAAAAGTGCAAATAACAGCTAAGTAATTAGAATATTTCGGAAACCCTGGAAGACATGTTTCTAATTCTTCTAGCTCTTCTAGTCAATTAGAAAATTACCAGATTTAAAAGAATTAGCAGAAGTAAGAAAAATGTTGTCCGGCGTCCTGGCAAGCAAACGCAAAAATACATTTGAAATACAGTAAGTATGAGAACCCGGAAAACATGCTTCTAAAATGTTTGAATAGAAAGTTTTCCACCATTTCCAACTCTTTTCATCTAATTTTGTTTCTCTGAGAAACTCGCGCCCACACAGGACCGAATCGCCAAGAGCGCCGGAACGTCGTAAGCTTGCGTTGGCTGACCAGCTGAGCACGGCTGAGCAGCTGAGCACGGCTGAGCACGGCTGAGCGCGGCTGAGCACGGCTGAGCACGGCTGAGCACGGCTAACCGCGGCTGAGCAAGGCCGAGCGGCTGAGCACAGCCAGCGCCGGTCGGAATGTTTGGGCTCTGGGCGTGCTGGAGTGTCCGGGAGGCTTGGCGTGGTCTAGTTTTGACAATGTACGATTTGCCGGCCTTTCGCACCTTGCAAACTCATTGGGAAATCAGACTTGGGTCTCCCGTCGGGATGGTCGGGGAGGTCGGGGAGGCCGGGACGTGTCTAAATTGAAAACACACAACTAGGCAACAAATAGCGGTTGATCAAATTTAAACAAACTTGATGAGACGCATGGCGCTGACCCAAACTGATGCCTGCGCCAACATACACTACTACTATTGGCCGAAATTCCAGGGGGCCAATTGAAAGCCAACAACTCCTGTGTTTTCTGGTTCATGTTCTTGACCAAGACCCATGCCACCAAATTCGAGGCAAATGCAAGACAACAACGTTCCCTTGTGAACAGAGAGCAACAAAGGTGACGATAGATAGGCTTCGGGAAGCTTACCCGGCAACAACTGCAAACATGCAAAGGAGATACTTGGCCAAAATAGACCTTACTCTTTTTGGGCGCGCCCCGCTGCCACCCCGCCCTCGCCCCGCCGTCGCCCCATCGTCGCTCCGCCGCCGCTCTGTCGCTACGCATGTTCTACGCGCTATTTGCGCACTATTCAAAAAGTGAATAGACAAATCGTGGGAACCAAGGAGGGGCACCTAGAGAAATCAAGCATGCGCTAAAAATGAACTAAGGAATGCATAAAAATGCAGGCGAACTACGCAGGGGGAGCGCAAAGGGACTTGATAGAAAGTTCCTGGAACATTCGCGGAAAACACACACACAGCGTATGCAGGACATTCATTGAGGTTCTATGAAGCACTCAGGGCAAGTTCACAGCTTTAGATTTTGCTGCCAATGAGCATTTGTTCCTTGTGAACTGAAAAGGTGGCCCCCCTTCCT
>CAUJNA010000569.1:0-37500 GCA_963377175.1 Effrenium voratum | reverse complement strand
TCAATACTACAGCCCCTTCAGATTCAAGAGAACAACGTAGGCTCAGCGTGCCAAATCAAGCCAAGCGTGGCCACTGCAGGGCACGCCAAGTATGCCACTGCCTGAGACTTGAAAATGACCATAAGTTAAGCAAGCGTGGCGCAACCCACACTTCCACGGTGGTCTGTGCGCAACGCAGACGCAAAGGAACACCTTCCACTTGCAAGCACACGGCGCCGTTAAAGCGCTGACGCCGGCCATGACTGAGTGGATTCGTATGGCCGTGACCTGGATGCCTAGCAACCTTCGGACGGTGGTTGACTGCTTTCAGACCTGCCAAAGTTGAGGCCATTAAAAAAAAGCCCACGTGGCCGGTAGTCGGAAAGCAATGCCCCAACTTTTACGAGAGCGCATGCAAAGCCAGAGGCTCCGGACATCAACTGGTCTTCTTTTGCCCTAGCCTAAAGGCGTGGCCTGCTACACCAAAAGAGAGGATGCTGCCCTAGGTGTCGCCAACTGAACCCGGTTACCAGCGCCGTCTCTTATGTCAAGCTTGGAAGTGTACCTTGCCTGACGCCGATCGGTACTTTCAGTCTAATGACGCCAGGAAAAGAAAGCGTGAAGCCCAGCCAATCCTGGCCCTCGTGCCGGGCGCCGGTGTCGGCAAAACAGTACAAGTAAAATTTGGACCTGTAACAGTGGAGGTGCGAAACAGATGTGAACCCTCTTGAAACACACTGCCAGTGAAAAGCCTGATGTTGTCTTAGCGCAGGAGGTTTGCTTCCAGCCTGCTGAGTGGAGTGCGTTCTTGATGCACTTGCAACGCCTTCACTATGCCGGCTACCACAGTGAGGCGCACACCGCAATGCGCAGAGATATCATGGTGGTGCCGCTGTGATGGTCCGACAGGACATCCCGTCAAGGCTCGCGTGCACAACAGTGAGCGAGGCGGGGCAGCCCTTGCTGCCTGGGTAGCGGGGCGCCTGATTTGTTCCGTTTACCTTGCACCCCACGTTGAAGCACAGTCTGTGGCGGACGCAGTCACGGAGATGATGCTGTCCATCCCCCAAAGAACGTCTTGGCTCCTCGGGGGCGACTTCAACGCCACGCCTAGTGAGAACGTGTTGATTCGTGCCCTAGAGAATCCTTTGCTCCGACGCCGTGACGCACGTGCCTTGGCCCACTGAGGCGCGCGCTCGACCTAGGGAGCCTGTTGCGCAGCATGCCGCTGGAGATGCCACATCCCTTCGTGAAATATGCCTGCGCAAAGCGCTGCGTCGTTTGACTGAGTCACAAGCTCACTGCAGCCGGCCGGGTGCTTCGCTCGCAAGAAAGGAAAGAAGCCAGGCGGCTTTGGCAAAGATGTGCAAGGAGCCCGCATGTTGACACAAGCAAGAGCGTGTTTGAAAACATTCGGACACTTAACATGAGCCTCCAGGCTTGCCGTGTAGACGCAGACAGACAACAGCTTGCCAAATGGAAGCAGCGCGCGATGCAGGATGGCGCTGCCTACCGATGGCTTGGCCAATCTCGCGTGGACAGTACTCATGCCGTGAAGGTAGGCGCTGACTCCCCGCCTTCTGAGCACACGCAAGCCGCCCTGGCTAACTTGCGGCAGTACTGGAGAACCATTTGGGACAGACCGCCCCGTAGCTGGGATGCTGGGTGGCAGCAGCTTTCAGCTTCGCTTCCTGCACCAGCAGCCGAGGCGAGCTGGCCTCCCCTCAGTGCACATGAGCTCCAATCAGTGGCTCGTTCGTTTCAAGGACGGCCGACGGTTGCCGGAAGAGCATACCTTGCTGCGCTTGGATGCCTGGCATGCCATTGCGCGTTTCGTGGCCCACTGTGAGGATGTTGGCCAGGTGCCCCGCACCTGGCGCACCTATCGGCAGGTGCACCTTGACAAAGGCAAGCCCAAGCAAAACGATGGTAGTGTTCTTGCGGGCGACCTGCGCTCAATCCAGCACAGGTAGCAATTGGTGGAGAGTGATCTGCAAGGCACGCTATGCCGTGCAGCAGTGGCTTGGCTTTTTACCGAACAGCCACGCACTGGCATGGACGGTTCGTTGGATCCCTTGTTGGCCTGTCGCGTGTTAACTCACTTTGGAACGCCCATAGGGCAAGTGCAGCTTTTGCGCCAAGTGTGGACTCAGCAGATCAGACACATGCAATATTTGTCACAGACAGCGCCGCAACCTGATCTGGCGCGCGCCTCCTTGCCGCACGGCGACTCGTGGGCCACGCTGGCCATGACCGCCGTCTTGCTGCCTGCGGCATATGCGCTCCAGAGACAGTTTCCTACTTGCGCGCGTGTGCTTTACGCAGACGATCGGAGCTTCGCATGCCCGACCGCGCGGCAGGCTCGGCAATGCCAGACCCAATGGAACACTTGGTTTGTGCGCCTTGGACTTGTTAAAAATCTGCATAAGAGCAAGTTCTTCACAATGCCAATGGACGGCGCCAGCTGCGCAGAGCTGGCATCCCTGCACAGAATGTGACCGGTGACATGCCTGTCTTGGGCTTTTCTTTTCAGGGGGCTCAGCTACGCAAGGCTTCAGTGAAGGAAGCGCAGCACCTTCAAGCTAGTGTCAGCACAGCAGCTAGGTGTAGATGTTTGCCTGGCACACGTGCGCGGCGGATGCACCTTGCGAAGGCCACCATTCCCACGCGTGCTGGTTGGGGGTGGGTCTTTTGCATGCCATCGGAGGAGGACATTGTGCCGCGCAAGGCTGCGTGTTGCGCTGTGACAGCCTGGCCAAAGCAGGCAGCAGTGCCTCTCATGCAGATCTTGATGGGTCACTTCTGGGATCTTTGGTTCCTTGCCACTGTCACTAGCATACTTCAGCGGTTTGTCGCTAAAGTACGCGGTGGACGCGTCGCAGCGGTTGGACTGTGATCTTCCGTAAGGGCATGCGTGATCTTGGATGGCAGGAGATCCGGGACTGGACTTGGCGCTTGGGGGCCACTGGCCAAGACCTTGCGTTTAGTGCTGGAAGTGACCTCTCGGCCCAGCAGCATCTGAGAAATGGCTTGCTTGCCAGTCCACAGCACTTCACGCGATCTGGAAATGAGCAAGAATTGCTCCCTTGGTGCCTTCCAACTTGGGAACACTGCACTTGGGGGACCCGTGCCGCCTGATGCGCCAATGCCAGTGGATGCCCTGCAACGCCGTCTTGGGTGGCCGACGGCAGACCCTGCACGAGCAAACTCTGATGTGGCTATTGCCAGGTGGCTTGCATGTGTCCGGGAGACTGTGCTCTCGAGAAGGCATGGCCATGCAGAGCCTGATGGTGAGGTCACACCCCATGATCTACACACACACAAGAAGCGGTCACAGATGTATTTGTTTGGGGGGGCGCTCTACCGTAATTTGCGATTCCCGAATGGGGAATTCAACGAGAAGAGATCTGTGAGACTTGGGCTGGTTTCACAAGTGTTGGTTCTAGCGTTGGTCCTAAAATGTCCCTAGTAAGACTCGGGTTGGGGGTAGTCCTTGTTTAGTATTGGGGGGTTTCGGGTCTGGAAAACTACTAACCATGTGCAAATTTCAATAGAGGGATGGGATTAGCCAAAATGCTTTGTAAGAGTCTTGTCGCTGTCCTGATAGCTGGGGTTCCCATGTCAACCTCAACTTCTGGCCCAAACGTACAGTAACAAGGAAGTGGCTGTGGAATCTAAATCCCGCAGTGTTCCCCGGCCTCGCCTCTCATGCCTCCATGGGACCGGTGAAACTTCCACGTTTGCGAGGAATATGTTGACCTGAGTCCACCCTTGCGTTGCCACGTCTGTTGGTTTCTGGCACCTGCGCTGTGTTGTAACACAGCGTAAGCAGTGACAGATATAAGCCCCTACCCTAGTAGCTAAGGCTGCACAACTCTGGTTTGTGTAAGCGGAAGAAAGTACGTAAGTAGCGAGGCGTTGTACTGGCAGGACAAGCCAAAGATTCATCTGATGGAAGCCATGAAGGTAGTTGGTTAAAGGAAAAGCCACTCTTTTATTTGAAGAGCGGCGGTCGGTTCGAAAGGATGACCATTCCACCTGGAAAGCCAAGAATCAACCGCGTGTTAATTGAAGAGACAGGAGGAACAGGAAGGCTCCTCAGTTGATTGCAAGAAGAGAGAACCACCAGCACCAGAACAGAATCTTGTCCATTGCTTTTGAAGGAATGGCTAGCCTGCGGCTTCACAACCGGCGAAGAACATGTTTGTGGAAAATCTCCCTTCCGTTGGGCACACTGCCCAGGAGGCTCCGATTTGCGAGTTACTTAGGCCGTATGAGCTAAGGAGGTTTCTGGTGTCGTGAGAACAAGATAAACCAGAGCGTGAAATTTCACGAGTTTTCACGGAGTAGTATCGGCCTTTCAGTCTCCCGCGCGAGTTATCACGGCCGTTCGGCCGAGTTTTCATGGCTTTGCGGGGGCCAACAAGCGCAAGTGGCCGAAGACATCTTAGCTCAAAAAAGCCAAGGTAACTTGGGACTTGGAGCCTCCTGATGGAGTTGTGCTCGCAAAGGAAAACATGTTCTAGATGTTTTGGCAGGAAGTGCAAGATTCTGCCAATGCTGCGTGCTTACAGGATTGATGGAACACGTGAAGACAATAGAAGTGGATTTGATGCGTTGGCTGTTGGCTTCCAAGGGGCGCCATCCTTTGGAGCTTGTTAGAGCGCAAGCGCCTGATGTCATGGCACCAGTCTGACTGTGGTCAAACAGAACATCCAACAAGGCCAACAGAAGGTGTGGAGAAGGGCCAGCGATATCAGTATACAGCCTTCAAACATCCAAAATCAAACATCCGGGATCTGGTGTTCAGACTGCGCGCAGGAGCTCTTCTCAGCTGGTCAATGACATGGGGCGATGTTCATATCTGAGCGTCTGGATTGAAGGATCCTGAACGCCTCAAGTCGACAAGCCTGAAGCCAATCTTCAGGAAGTACAAGACCTTCACAAGTGCAGTGACACATGAGCACCAACCACTTGAAGGCAACGCAGGCACTTTCTAAAGCAGAAGAAGAATGGCACAGGTAGACCCGCGTCAGCTCTGCCAGGACAACCTCGTGACACCTCAAGTTGAGGCCGCTCGTCAACGAGGTGTGCCTCTTTGAGGACATGCTAGGCCATTCACCGACAAGCAGGCCGATGCACCCAATCACCAGCAGCAGTCTTGTCGCGATGGCCCAAGGCCTTCCATTCACAAGGCAAGTTCACCCATTAGCCATCCATGATCCACCAGTTCAAAAGCTTAAAAAGACACCAGGAACTCACATCGAGCTATTTCGGCAAAATCCGAAGAATGTGCGGTGGAACCACATTTTTGGAATTGCTGTAAACAATCGAGGTGTCTTTGCGCCGTGCGCACATCAGGAACCAATATGCCACTCACACTACCACCAGACGATGCACGCGTGTGATTTTGGCAATCAACACAGCCGAGCCGAATTTCGATCGTGCCAGCGCACACATGCGGGGACCAGTTCGGCCTGAGCGGCGTTCAATCATGCGTTCATCCGCTCGCAACTCGTGTTAAGACGCACTATAACGTCCTCGGCAAGAAAGAAACTCTTTTCTAGATCTGGCACCTCGAAAAAAACAGGCGCGACATGTTTCTGGTTGCAGAGGGTCCGGAAAATGCTGGGCCCGTAAGTCACGCTTTGCTGTTCGGAGGCCTTCCGCGACCGGAGGCACAACTACTGAGTTAAGTAGGCAATACTAAACTAAGTAGCGGCAAGACCAAATTAAGTAGTGGGCAATACTACATGTAGAACTGACAACAACACTAAGTTTAGTGTTGGAAACAGAAAGTTACGTAGTAGCAATTGTAAATTAAATAGCGGCAATACTAGCAATATTCAATTACGTACTGGCAGTACTACATGTAGTGCAGCAATATTAAATTACTCACTGGCAATACTACATTTACTACTGGCAGCGCTAGGTTCAATACAGGCAACACCAAGTTGAGTACTGGTAACATTGAATTCATGGCAATATTCGCTAGCAGTATCCAACTTCGTACTGGCAACATAAATTTAGTACTGGCGCTACGCAATGTACTACTGGCAAACAAATGATATGACTTTTCCGGGCCATGAGCCTTAGCAAAAGTGTCTATCTTTCCGCTTTGAACAAAGATAGAACCTTTTTGTTGCTTCCCTAGAACTGCTAACATTGAAGGTGCACGCGGTCTACAACGCAAGTCCTCCGCATACCAACTTTCGTACTGCCAGCATTAGGTTTAGTATTGCCAATACTAAATCTAATACGGCAAGTATGACAAATTGCTTAGGAAAGCTCATTACAAAGTTTCTATCTTTGCGCAGGCCCTCGCAAAGATGGAAACCTTCTGCGCAGGCATGCCACTGTGTGTGGCGAGAGGCAAAACGTTTGGTGGTTGAAATGCTGCACAAGGCCCACATGGATGCGCCCATAAAGTGTATCTTTGTGCTGGCACGCATATTGCCAGGGCTTGCGCAAAGATAGAGACATTTTGTGGAGCTTCTTGATTGGTTTCATGGTTTGCTCTTGAATGTACTCTGCTCTTCTCCGGCCCAAAAAAGTGAGCATGGTGTGCTTTCTGCGTGCAGAAACTGAACAGAATTGGGTTACCTTGTGTTTCGCTTTTTTCACACTTTGAACATTAAATTTAGTAATGCCAATACCAAGTCCAGGAAAGCTCTTTACAAACTATCTTCGCGTTAACCCCCGCAACAGCAACCCCTCGCAAAGATAGGAATTTTCTGCGCAGGCATGCCACTGTGTGTGTGGCCAGGCAGGATTTGGATTGGCGTTTCAATTGCTGCAAAAGGGCCAAAAGAAAACATCTTTGCGCTGGCACGCGCATTGCCAGGGATTGCGCAAAGATAAAAACCTCTGGGGGGCTTCCGTATCTTTGGTTTGCCCTGTCTTGCAAACAGTATGACCAATTGTGTAGGAAGCTCTTGAAAAAGTTTCCCGACTTGTGCTGGCATGCATATAGTCAGGCTTGCGCGAAGGCTTTTGTTCAGGGGCTTCCTGGCCAATTTGTACGAATAGTTCGTGTGCTCAAGCAATGTATCCCTTCTTCGGCCCGAAAAGCAATGTCTGAGTACCGAAATTTAACAGAACTGGATAGTTTGTCTGGTTTCAATAGGAAGCATTCACTTGGGGCTTGCGTTGCCCATTGCATCTGCCTGGTACGGTTCATGTGGGGTGTCGCGGATTTTGTGAAGTCGCGTAGGGCGCATGAACAAACGCGCCTGGCTGCTGGTCAAGAAGACGGCAAGTGGCATGGTGGACATCATTGACTGCTGGGCAGCTCAGTTGACTGGCGGCAAACCTTGCAAGTGCAGCTTGCAGGTGACTGCCAACGCCTAGTATTTTCTATCTGTGGCCAGGCGATCAGACTGAACAAACCAACGAGGGCCAAACGACCGACCACGTGCTCAGGCTGGAAGGATTGGAAGTGCATCTCGCGAATACTCAAGCTTGCCGAATTCCTCCATTTCCGGCAGGAGCTAAAAGGGGGCTGCGTCACACAACTTCGAAGTGCGGGAGGGTCACGGCAGCTCGTAGGCCTGCCAAATGGTTGCGATCAGCGGTCAGCACTATATATAGGGTGCGCGGAGTAAGCGGCAGTGCCTTTGACACGACTTGGCGGAGATCACCCGCTGGTCCAAAGCGTCGAGCAAGCCACAGCAAATCGGCCACGAGGAGGTACACGGTAGCTCCGGGCGCGTTATGAAAGGAAGAGCACATGGCTTCAGTGGGATCTCTGTCGCTCTAATGGGATCATGAACTGGTGGCAGCACGCGGAATTGTCGTGCGCCACCAGCTCCGCCAACACTGCGCTTGTCTCGCTCGACTTGGGTTGCCAGACAAAACAAAAACGATGCGCCTTTAACCGCCAGAGCGGAATCCCTGCTGACCCATCCACAAAGGCAAGTAGCACTGCAACCAAGGCCGCTGAAATAACGTGAGCCTCTGGTACAACCGCATCCGACAAAGCCTGGCATTCCGCTCATGTCAAGTCATGTGAGGATCTAGACACGCACACCCGCTCCATTCGTCCTCTTCACATGGCATGGATGCGCTCTGCGCGTCATGTGACAAACACTTACGCAGTTGCTCGCGCTGCGTAACTTGACGGGCTTCCCAGCCACCGCCTGCGGCGCCTTTCCCCGCAGCCTCCTTGCCGCCTTGATGACTGCCCTACCACAGGCTGCAGGGGGAAGAGGCGGCTGGCTGGCAATGACTCTCCCTAAAAAAAAACCTCTTTTTTTGGGCAAGTCAACGCGCAGGTTCTCTTCCGGTTAGAAGTCGCCTGACACATGAGGGAACACTCCCTGGCAACACGACATGTTTCCGGGGGAAGCCTTGAAACTTTTCCAACTCGTGCGCCCAAGTGAGCCACCAATCATCGGCTTGCTTTTCTAAATCCTCCAAGTGCGTGATCCCCAGGTGAAGAACCTGGTCAACAACAAGGATGCTCAAACGTCTCCTTGCGGAGCACTTCACGGTCAAATCCAGAACTAACCAGAGACAGCTTGAACAACCGAACCCCCTCCGCCCGAAACCCGAATATCCTAAAATCCGAGAAGCTAGCCTGGTCCAGCGCATCAACTGCTCTGTGGACGGCGACATCGCACATATACGCCGTGGCCTCAGTTCTGAAAAGCTGGGCCATGCCTCGCTGGAACCCTAAAGCCGAAAGAAAAGGTGTAGCAATTGTGGCACTTGAGCCAACAACCCGTCTGGTGTGTCCATTTGGTCAAGAGCCCTCCCTGATCAAACGCGAGCATGTCACCCAAGCCTGCCAAGCACAAACATGTCACAGAACCTGACACTTAACCTGTCGCTCAGGTACTGATAGCCATTGAACACTAAGGTCCTGTGTCTGCAACCATACCCCTGGCAGGTAAAACAAGGTACCGTCCGCGTTAACGACCCTCGGCGAAACGCAACCGCAACCTGTGACTCCAACTTTCGCCTGTGTGGCCAGCGTGGGGAATTGGGCCAACAGTCGCTTGTGAGGCTGCAAATCGCGATCGTGATGGTCCCGTATTTCACAGGGTTTCAATATTTTGCGTTGAACGCCCGCTGGAACTTGAAGGAAAACGAAGGCAGGGCCCAGCGCGAAAGCAAGCTGCACCAGTTTCAAGCACACTTCTCGCACAGTCTTTCTTTCCCAAGGCTTTCAGCACGCACTTACAGTGGTTAAAGCGGAAGTCAAAACTCCAAACATACTCCTGCAGTCGTTCGTTAGTTCTGCGACTGCTGGGGTCTTTGGAACTCAGGCTTTTGGGCATGTACCATTTCAATTGGCGCCACAACTGATCAAAACACTGAGCGCCTGCGAGCTTGTGCAAATTTCTCCACACGCACTAGCTTGGAAAACTGCATTCGCAAAAATTGTCAAACCCTCACGCAAACCCCCATCTAACCCCCCCCCAACCCCCTCGTCCCCTTTTGCACTGGGCTGGAAAACGTGAACATTCCCCCCCGTCCACAGCGGACACCACTGATATGTGCAAATTCGGTGGGGTCGCTAGTGCGCACGATAGCAAAAAGGTAAAACAAGCAAACCAAGAGCAAGCCGCAGAATGCAACTGCGTACCGATGGGCGGCAGCGAAGGGGCTGGGCTGGCAGATTCAAGTGCGCTTATCATGGTACCACAAGTATCTATTCCCTGAGCGCTGCTCTCAAAATCACACGAGGGTGACGCAACAGAATGGCAAAAGTGCAATCAGCGTCTGTGGTTTCTTGCGGTTGCGGTTTCTCGCGCCTGTCAGATTGTCGCCGCTGTGAACAATGCCGTGCTCAGCGGATTCCAGGTGCCCAAAGAAAACGGCCTCGAGTCAGCTTTGAGCTCCGGACTTCATCGGCGCGAAGAAGTCGAATGTTTTGACAGACGACCCCGACCTGTTCTTTCAATTAAAGGCAAGCTCGCAAGCGCACCTTTTAGGCACAAGGCATATGTGCACAACGTCAACTCAGCAAGATCCTGCAGGCGTCAGTTGCAAAGGCTGTAAGTGTTACGGCCCATGAGAAACTGAATGCTCTTGGAACTACGGGGTTTCTTGTCGCAAGCCCCACTTTCTGCCCATCAATCCATAGCGAACTCACTGCGGTAAAACGAGGCAGCAACCCCACTGAAGGTCGCGCCTTGGGGCCCCTTTTTCAAATATCAGACAAGGGAGTTGAGCAGGTGAGATTCCTTGTAAACACGGCAGGACAACCTGAAAGATCCCATTTCGCGTTCTAAGATGTGTGGGCTTCTCATGTGAGTTGCCACCAAGGAACTCGTGATAGACTCGACAGCTCGCAAAATCAAGCCATTTAGAGTCATCTCAAAACTTAAGGCGAACCACAAGTGGTGCGACCCCCTCGTTTCAAAGGTCTAAGGCAAACCGCAAGCTGCGCGGCCCCGTGCGTTGAACCAGGGGGCCGCACAACTGGTGGAGGTTTCCCTGCCTAAAACGCTCAAATAAGGCACCGTCAAGCAATGCACACCCAAATGCAGCGTACTGAGCATCACGCCTCAGACTGCAGTCGTTCTTTTAAGATATTCGCAACAATGCACATCTAAGTGCCGTTTGGCAGCCTGACCACAAAGGTCAAAGCCAGGAATCCACAGGGTCAAGATGTAAGACCCAGATACCCAGAAGACGCAAAGGATGGTTGAGCGCCCCGCATCATGATTGGGTTGACGGACAATTTCGCAAAACCTGTCGAGGTCCAAGGGGTGGTTGAATGGACCTTCTCTTTGGCTTCTCGTTAAGTTCAAGCAATCCCAACAAAGGTGTTCGCATTGCCACGGTTGCACCTTGCGAAAACGGAGGGTGCAGAACAACAGGTGTAAGCGTTCAACTTCAACCTGCTCCAAATGGAAGGTTGCCCAATTCCACCTTTAGATTATTGTGAAGCTCCCTTGGAAGAACGCCCGGGCTCACAGCTGGAGACGTCGATCAGGGGCACCCGTCTCCCTGAAAGTAAAACACTTACTTGATGAAGACTTGCAGCCACAAGTATAGCGTTCCGCAAAAGGTATTCAAAGTCACGACAAGTGCTGGCCCTGTTCCCATGTTACCAGCAGCATTTCAAGGATCCGACAACATGTGCTCTAGATACCAACCTAAATCGCAAAAACACACCCAAAGAAAAGGGGTCTTGTTTTGGGAAAGGATGCCGTTTGTTTTGCCATCGCTCCTTGTGTTTGGTTCAAGTCGGCCTTCCCAACTCTATCGAAACTTGTGACCCCAATGAACAATTTCCTAGCTCACTCTAGAGCTTCTGGTCCCTGAAATGCAATAAGCCACAAAGTACACTTCAGGACTCCGTACTTAGCAAGCCTTATAAAACATGCCTCAAAAGGTCCCAGAACTGAGTGGTGGCACCTCCAACACACTGCCTCGTTGATCTAGCAGCACCTGAGCTGAGATGCGGCCTGGAGCTGATTGGGTAAGCTGTTTCAATATTAAACAAAAACAAGTAAAGTTGCTTAGTCTAAAAAGGGAACCCTCATCATAGGTAAGGTTTCAACTGCTCCCATTGAGACGCGGCTGTAATTGGCCCGGCGTCGGGTTTCCAGGCTCCCTGGTTAACAGTATACTATCACGGGGACAAAATGTGGTATGAACAGCAACTCGCCAGCAGAAAAATCATTTAAAGAACAGTCTGTTCAACAGTATTTGTGAAGGCAGCGAGATGGCAGAGGCGCCCAAACAAAGCCAATTGTGCTGCAAATCCACAACCCCCATTGGACCAAACAACAGCAGGATGGCTGCTGGCCAAACAAATCGGAACACTGAAGCGGGGACGCTTTTACAAGGAGCTCCTAGTTTCGCCACATGAGTATGTCTTCCAGAAGCAGCGGGCATGGAATCTGGACAATCTGATTTATCTCCCAAACCTGGGCATATGGACATGGGTGAATTAGACGCGCCTGCACATCTGTCCTTTCCAAAGGTCGACTGCCGTTGGGGCGGAAGCAGCGCATATGCAAACAAACAATTGGAGGCATCGCTCTCTACGTCAACGCAGTTCTCGGATTGACTTGTTCCAAAGAGATCACCGCTGCAGTCCTTTCAAAAGAAGCCAACCGCTTGCCAATTCCTGAAGGACAGCCCATTCCTCGACAAAACAGGGGCAAGTGCCACAAGTAACCCCACAGGCTGCCACCAGTTTCAACAGGCGCGGAAAACCATCAACAATTCGCAGCAACGACATTCGCGTTTTTGGCAGTCCAACCAGGTCCATGTTTGACTGGAAGACGTCATCCAGCTTTGTGAACATATAACCACCCTCGGAAAGATAGAAAAGCTCGAACGTCTGGCAAACTATTTCGGAAAGGTGATCCCACGATAAGGTAGAACAATTTGTGGAAACGACCCCTCGTAGACTACTTTAGTATTGCGAGCCTCCAAGCGGGAAAAAGTGATCCCTTGGGATGCCAAAGAAAGCTTTTATCTTTCTGCGGAGCATCCAGAACCAACCCTCTGCAGAAATGTCATGTCCCGCGGAGATATAGAAACTCTCCGGCCGCGGAAGGTCTGACAAATTGTGTGCCTCCAAAAAGCAGAACGTGACGTGCCGGACCAAAATATCCCAGACCTTCCGCAACCAGAGAGGTTCTATCCGCGGGGCCGCCAAAACCTGCAGAGGGTTGATTCCGTTTTCGCACAAATACTGGCCATGCTAAATTTAGTGCTTGCAAAACTAAATTCAGTACTGGCAATACTTAAATTTAGTACTGGCAATTCTAAATTAAGTGGCGATACTGATTTAAGTAATGGCAATACTACATTTAGTATCTCAATACTAAATTAAGTTGCGATATTGAGTTAAGAAATGGCAACACTAAGTTTAGCACTGGCGACATTAAAATTAGTACTGGCAATACTAAACTCAGTACCTGCAATACAAAACAAAAACAACTCTAAATTAGTACTGGCAATGCAACAAAAAGTACTGGCAATACTAGATTTAGTACTGGAAACGTCAAATTTAGTACTGGCAATGCTAAATTTAGCACCGGCGACCGGCAATACTTCGGAGGACTCGCTTTCCAGACCGCGTGCAACTTCAAAGGTTCTATCTTTGCGCTGGCATGCGTGTTGCTCAGGAAGCTAAGGAAGCTCTTCAAAAAGTTTATCTTTGTGCAAACCTGGCCATACGCATGCCAGCGCAAAGTTACAAACTTTGCGCGGTCTGGAAAGCGAGTCCTCCGAAGTATTGCCGGCTGCCGGTGCTAAATTTAGCTTTGCCAGTACTGATTCTAGTATTATCAGTACTAAATTTAAAATTGCCAGTAAACAATTTACTACTGCCAGTATTGAATTTGATGTTGCCAATACTAAATCTAGTATTGACAATACTAAATGTAGTATTGCCAGTACTAAATTTAGCATTGTCGCTACTTAATTTAGTATTCGTGCAAAAACGGAATCAGCCCTCTGCAGGTTTTGGCGGCCCCGCCCGGTCAAAAGTTCCTATCTTCGTGCAATCCCAGTGTTTTTCAGGCCGTGCGGAAAGATAGAAACTTTTGCTAAGGCTCACGGCCAAGAAAACTCATATTATTTGCCTGTCTGTAACACATCTTATATTGCAGTACCTATTCTAAGTTGAATAATGCGAGGACTAAAGTGAGCTTTGCCAGTACATAATTTGTGATAGGGGAATTGAAAATGTTTCAATTCCTCTATTAAAACTGCACTTTACACTGATTTTGGGCATCCAGAAAGGGGGAGGCGCTGTTCTGCGAATCCACAATCACCCCTCCGCAGATGTCTGGGTCCCGCAGTTTCTATTTTTGTGGAAGCCCTGTCTTTTTCATGCTTTGTGGAAGAATAGAAACTTTTGCTACGGCAAATGGCCCGGATAATCGACTTGTGCGCTTGCCAGCACTCGATTGCTGATTGCCAGTAGAAACAAGATATTGCTAGTACATACTTGTGTGTCCCCAGTACTAAATTTAAGATTGCCAGTACAACATCACATATTGCTAGTACTTCATTGTGTGTCCCCGAACTAAATTTAGTATTGCCAGTGCTGAATTTAATATTGCCAGTACTAAATTTAGTATTACTGAATCTAGTGTTGCCAGTACGAAATCTAGTATTGCCAGTACTAAATGTCTTGCCGGTACTAGATTTAATACTGTAGCTGCTTAATTTAGTATTCGTGCGAAAACGGAAGCAGCCCACTGCAGGTTTTGCCGCCCCGCGGAAAGATAGAAATTCTCCAGTCACGGCAGGTCTGGAAAATGTTGTGCCTCCCACAGGCCAAACGTGACTTACGGTCACCTGCGCCCTTTTTTGTCGGGGTGCCAGATCTGGAAAATAGTTTGTTTCTTTCCGGGCGTGGAAACTTCATTATGGTTCAGGCCGCACACCTGGTGAGGTCTCTTGCACAAATATTTCAGGACGCACTGGTCGCGTGGTCAGCTGACCAATTCAAGAGCTCCGTAGCTGAAAAGTCACTGGGGCCACGGCGGCAGATACGTCGAGGTCAACCTCACCTTCGTCCACACCCCAGCCAAGGCCCACGGTGATTGAGTTCATGCCCTGGCGTTGAGGCTGAGCGCAACCTCGTGAATTGCAGGCGTTGCTTTTCCAACCTCGAAACCAACTTTACCAGAAAGGTGCTTTCACTGAAAAAATCATATGTTGAGGATGGCGCGCCGGGGAGCGCTGACAACAAAACACTTGCCTAGATAGAGCACATGCCTGACCAACTGCGAAACTAAAACAAGAGTCGCCGTCACCCATCAAACTTCAGGGCTTGTTCAAGGAGGTTACGGCACACGCCAAATTTCGGGAAAGCTCTTAGGGTTCCGTGGCTTCCTGCAATCTTGGCAACGCGTTTGCGCTTGTTGAGCTCAATTTAGCAAGCCGTGCGCTCACCGATGTTCGTGGCAAAGCCATCTTTTGCCCGTCACGCACACAAACAAAGAACCCCAGATTTCAATCAAAGTGTTTGCAAAACACGACCGCTGGCACGCACCAGGTTGAAGTGGCTTCTGACCATCTAATGCGCGAAGCTGGATAAGTTAACAACCGCAATTGGCCACCAAGCCCCCCAACAACGATCCAAGCGCCAGCTTGATGTTCAGATGACAAGAACAAGGAGGTGTCAAATTCTGTTGCGAACGCCTAGATCATGTGACTACATTAAGGAGCCGAGGTCCCCGGAGCAAATTTCCAAGCACGGGGTAAGTGCTTTTTGTGGACCTTGCTCGAAACGCCCTGAAACCTGTGGACCCGATTTGCTTGGCCCTACTCGAGGAAAGAAAGCTAAGCCACGACTTCTGAGGGCTTCTTAGGGTTCTGGGCAACTCCGCGGCAGAGCGGAGAGCGGGCCCCAATGCAACACATCGGCGGCGACGCCAGTGGCATGTCCAAAACTCCGCCCTTCTCCATTGCAAATGCCACCTGGCAAGATATGCAAGAACCAAATGCTACCTTCCATTGTAGTTTGAGCTGTAAGCCTCTATTGTTGAAATACGCTCCTCTTGTTTCAAGTTTTCAACGACCAAGGGCTGCTTGCTTGAACATGGTGCCGAATGGTGCCCAACCCGACCTGGGGGGAGCCAGTGTTTGACCCATATGTTCATCACATACATAAACTAAGCGCGCCGCCTGTCTGGGAGGTCAGGCATATTTCACGGGAAAAAGACATCGACCAACAAATACTTTCATCAATATATAGGCAGCTTGTTTTACGTTCAGCTGAGCTAGCTGCTCTGAAGCACGCCACGAATCTCTACGTCGTACAATCTTGCTGGCGCGCGAGCTTGCAACTACGCGTGCTGACGCGGCAGTCAGCAAGCGAGGCAAGCTTTTGCTGTCCTTACGCATCAGAATTGCTTTGTTGGCTGGATCTGCTGTGTGACTTGTACGCGAACACGTAAAAAATCGGAGTGATTCCAAGAAGGCAAGCCGCCCGCAAGTAGGCACGTACACAACTCCGCCATGGCATGATTGCAAAGCTTCCCAAAAGGGTCACCAATCAGAGCTTAGGGTCGCGCTTAGGCTCGCACTTGGGCATCATGTTTCCAAATCATGATGCAAACGCTGGTCGCTCGCACTCAGGGTTGCGCTTACGCGGGATGCCTGCTTCCTCCACTCAGGATTGCGCTTTCGCGGGGTCTTCGCATATTGCTCGACCTTCATCTCCACCACAAAACAATCAGTTTAACAAATTCAGTCAGCTACAGAACTGTTCCCGGGACCCCCCGAAACAACCCGGACACACTTTCAACATTGCTCTAGGTTGGTATTTTGCTTGTTTTGGCTGGGCGGAAAGTGGACACAAGCATCAGAAACCATGTCATAGAATGCTCGGGCAAAAACAGGTCTCTCCATGTTAAACTTGTTATATCTCTCTTTCGGCTACAGTTTTGGAATGGTTGTGGAATCTTGTCCGGATGTTTGGGCATTGCAACCAGCACTATGTTAGCACTGGCTGAAACGTCTAGATGCCTCCAGGCATTGGAGTCAGTTGCAGCCAGCTAAGGACTGCTGTTGCGCTGCCAAACGCGCACAATTTTCACCGCGCAGCTTCTTGCCGCCAGTGAAAAGTCAAGGCCTGGTCGCTGGAAGAGCACACAGGGAGGGGTTGCGTGTCGACCTTTGGGCAACAGAAACTCAGGCCCTGTTTGAATCTTTCCGGTCAATCGGTCAAACGGCAAACCAGAGGTTCTGTGAACCGGTGCATTCCCAGAGGTCAAAAGGTCACTGCTGAATGGAGGAGTTGAAGCAGAGTAACTGGCGCGTGTGCCCGCACAGCACAGGGGGCCCTAGTTCGAACACGGCGCCCCTGTCTTACGGGGGCGTAGCCCATCCTTGCGCTTTGCGTTTTCGGGCGACGCACTTCACATGTCACATTTTTTGCCAACCGGAAGCACAGGACGCCTGAGACAAAACACTTGATCATAGGTGAGGTCGCAAAACACGTTCGCGGAAATTGCTATACGCAAGTTGGTCAACGTAGCCTATGAATATTGAAAACACCTACCAACTGGTGGGATTTTGCTCATCCACGTCCAGTGCCGGAACCATATGGCATGAGACTTGCGGGCAGTTACGCAGCACCGTCTCGCTACGCAGTGTGAGCTGGGTGCGCCCGGCGCAATGCGCTGGGCTTTCTTATGCTCAAGGAGATGAAGGAGAGGAAAGTGAAGGCGGTAGGCAGCGGGCTTTGGGGTTTTTGGCGGGGGTGTTCGGCAAAACAAAACAAAACCTAAACCGTGCACAAATCGCGGTGTCCTGGCGCAGGGTCCTGATCCTTCAACTGCACTGCGGTCTGCATTCGTGGCCCCAATCGACATTGGATTTTGGCGAATTCCCTGTCATTGCCTTCACTACTGGACGGTGAAAAGGGAGTCTCACTGCAAGGAAACCTTCCTGGCGGCACGCAACTCAATTTAGACCTCACGACTACTACGCAATCCCCAGCGCCTCAGCACCAGGATGGCTCGGAGGCACGTCATCGGAAAGCAGCGCGAATCCAACCCCAGGCAAAACATGGGTTCAGCCAACCCCGTTCTCCATATGTCACTTCTGCACCTGCGCAAGAAACCATAGACATGATTTGGGGATATTCACGGGGATGTCATCTCATTTGAGTACCCCGTTCAAGCTTTGAGCTTCATGGCCAGGGGCCTGCTGAGGTCGAGCTTGACAGCGAGTGCTAGAGGGCATGTAATTTGGGCTAGGGGGTCTCAAGCTTTGATTCTTCTACTTTGTTTGGCTGGAGATTCGGGAGCCTGAGGTGAACATCTGATGTTCAGCGCGTTTTTCTTGGTTTGGCTTCCATACTTAGATTCTCTGCTGGATACTTGCGCTCAGACGCCGGGCCCTTTTTCTTTACAGATTTCCAACTTCATTGACTTGAGCGCCTGCGGGCCATTGCTGGCATTTCGTGCTGCGGCAGCACTTGCTCTGCCCTGACCATCACTTGCTTTGGCTGCATCTGTCAGTGTCTCTTGTCGGCCACGCGTACTCCGGTGATGGCAGAGTCTTCGGGGCGAGCCTCGCAGACACAAGATTGTTGGAGGACGCTCATGCCTTCAGCGCCATCGCGCCATCGAGCTGAGAAGGCAACGTTCTACAGACTGCTGCGTCAGCACAAGCTACGTCACTTTTGCAGACCTGGGACTGGGAAGCATGAGGAGGCTGCGTTGGGGAGCACGTCACGCGCAGCAGCACGCTGCGAAACTTCTTGGCCCTGATTTTGTGTGAAAGAATCTGCCCAAATAACCTTCATACGCTTACATGTGGATGTGGAGACAGCATGTTCTGCAGGCAGGAGGCTTGAAGCCTGCGGCCTTCTTGACAAGCTGAGCGGCGTCGGGGAAAACAATGCTGCGGATGGTAAAACACAGCATTTCTGAGGACTCGGGTTCGTGCCACGGCGCGTTATGACCTGTGCTCCATGTAGCTTGGGTTGCTGGTAGAGGTGCTCTTTTGCAAGCTTGACGGCCGGGCGCTAGGGGGCATGCAGTTGGAGGGTTGGTGGAGGTGCTGTTTTGCAAGATTGTAGGGGGCATGTAGTTCGGGGTGATGGTGGAGGTGCTGTTTTGGGTTGCTGTTTGAGGTGCTGCTGACTGTGCGGGCGCTTTTTCCCAGAGAGCTGAAAACCAGAAGGGTTCTCACTTCTAATGACAAAGGGGAGGTGTTTTGCAAGATCGATGGCGTACTGGCGCAGGGGAGGTTTTGGGGCGCTGCTCGGTTGAGGTGCTGGTGACAGTACGTGACAGCAAGGTCGGGACATGTTCAGCGCTCACGCAGGCGCTGCGTTGGGGCGCTGTCGGGGAGGTGTGGGCGCTGTTTGGGGTGTCGCGGTTGTGGCATCATCATGGCGCTGTCCGCAGCATCATGATGTTGTTGAAACGATTCGGGCGATGTTGCTGCTCTAACTGTCGCGCGTAGTCGTGCGTGGCTGGTGTATCGTCATGATGTGTCAACCATGTCGCGACGCTGCTGAAATCACTGCGATGCTGCGTTGTGGTTCGTGGGTGTGATGGCGCCATGATGCTGTCAACATCAGGATGATGCTCAAATTCAATACGCCGTCGCAAGATGATTCGTGGCTGTGGTATCATCATGATGCTTCACCATGATGATGTTCGCATTGTCATGATGCTGTCCGCATCATCATGATGCTGTCGAACTGGTCCGGGCGTCGGCTTCTCTTTTTGTCTCTGCCAGATATGTAGCGCGGAATCGCTCGTGGCTGGTGTGTCAGCATGTCGCTGTCAACATCATCATTATGCTGCTGAGCTCATAGGACGTTGTCTGCGCGTCTATTTGGCGCACCATGCTGAGCGGTTGTAATATCATCATGATGCTGTCAACACCATGGTGCTGTCAACTTCATCATGATGCCGCGGGAACCGCTCATGTTGCCCCACGAAGGTACAACAAAGCTTAAGTTCCCTTTTCAGGCAGTTGGTTTGCTGCAGCCCTGCTTCCTATGATGGTTTAATTAGTGCTGGCATGTCGGCTTGCGCCGCGCGGATGCCTGCAGGGCAGGAGGTAGACAGTGAGTGTAGTGGGCGCGTTCTACTGGAAACAGTGCTGGACAACAGTGCAGTTCCCAATGGTGACAGCTGCTACAACATCCACCAGCACCCCAAACTGCATGCCTAGCACTCGGCCGTCAAGATCGCAAAAAGCACCTCCACAAGCGCCCCAAATTGCCATCACACTCGCAAACAGCACCTCTACCAGCACCCCAAACTACATGCCCCCCTAGCTCTTGGCCGTCGGAATAGAGATCAACGCTGGGAACCATCTGCAGCAGATCTCGATATACTCTTTAGTGGGCGCACAGTCATTCTCCAGCAGCCGCAACACGAAAAGGGGCTACCATAGTTTTTTTGTCGCGCGGCCGGTCCTGTCCGCCACCCAAAGGCCGGCCACCAGCGCGGCAGCCGGTCGAAGCCCGGCAGCACCAAGCCGAAGCCTCCCAGCTATGGGCCAGCTTGAGGCCCCAGATGTTTCCGGGAACCCGCGTTCACCAAAGTTGTCCACCTACCGCCCTTCCCGTTCGCGTGATCAACTTTGGACGCCGGGAAGCCGTTTACTATCATAAGTTCAGAAGGGCGCGACACTTGCCTGTCCCACGCCTGCCACACGGATTACGCTTGTTACTTTGGCCCGCGGTTGACTGAATAGGGTCTTTGGGTTTGCGTTTTTACCCGGCTTTTTTGACCACCTAAAGTGTGATCAAACGCACTTCTAGGGAAGAAACAACTCCGCAGAATATTGTACTGGGTGTCGTACCGTATGTGTAAGTATATATAAATATATACAAAATCTATGTGTGTGTGCTCCCCCCCGGCTTACCTTTTTGTTGCCTCTCCAGCGCATCTAAGACTGGAAGCTCAACTAGGATGCGGACCAAATAGGACTAAAATCCAGGGTCTTGCGACTAGGACTTGGAACTAAACGGTTTAGTTCTGATTCGAAAAGAAAATTGAATTTCAAGCATAACTTTGTGCTTTGTAAGTATTTCAGTCGTCTAGGACCAATCTAGGGCTCAAAGTAAGGATCTCTCAACTAAGACTAGGACCAAACAAGGACTTGACCTTAAATCTTATAATCATTGAATTTCAAGTGTAACCTTGTGTTGGAATGCACATCCTGTGTGGCAATGAAGTTGGAGCACAATAATCATGATTGAAAGCCCATTGCGATGGAGTCGTAGAACTCTTGATGCACCTACTACATAGATGCCACAAGGAAAGAGTTCAAAGGCCCCCGAACTGTTGATACATGCTTCTGCATTTGCAAGGACAATTCATCTATCGAACAAGGTATCCTGTGCAACATTTAAGCTGAAATCTTAAAATAGAAATTATGATTGGAGTGCTTATGTATCGTCTCTCATTTCAGTGAGAACTTACGTAGAACTTGCTACACATACTAGGTAGAGTTCAGAAGGAAAGAATACACAGGTCCCACATTGTTGAACGCATTGTGTTGAGACGGTTGCTGATTTGAAAGGACAAATCTTATATTGGAAAGGACATCCTGTGTAGCATTGAAGTGGAGATAGAAAAGCCAAACCTATGATTCCAGTTTAAAATGGAATTTCTGATTGGAGCCGTGTCTTGTCAAAATATATTTAATGTTGCTCCAAGATGAAGTAGTAGAGTTCATAAGGACAGAACTCGAGTCCCAATATTCTTTTCCTTTTTACTAGCCCCAGCACTACCGTAGAACACAATGTTTCGCAGCGTGTGTCGCAATCTCCTCCAACGGCCGCTGTCTAAATTCGAATATGGGCTTGAATGGGATTTAAATTGGGCTCTATAAAGAAAGGCCTCATCAAAAGCCTATTGGACATTACGTCTTTTCAATTGGAACGTTGGTAGAACGGATGTCCCAACAAGCCTTTACAATTCAAAAAGGAAATGACACAAGCCTACAGTAAAGATTCCATGCAAGGTTCAATGACACGTCTTCCCTGCAAACTTGAGTCCCGGCCCCGCCGGATTTCCCTTTCCACTAATGTTACACCCGCTTTAGTGCGTCGCCTCTATTGTGTATTTTTTCGTATTTCAGGACCCTGTGACTGTTTTAGGGGTCCGCTGTTGTGGCATGTTTTCCCCCCTCCCCAAATAATCCAAAAAGTACAGGCTTGTTTGTTTTCAACTCTCTGGTCTGGGCAGGTCGGGCTCAAGCTAGACTGCCATAGCTGCTATGGAGGCTGGTTCTGAGCTAGCCTTGCTCAGAAGAAGGGCCACATCCTCAGGTCCTGCACTGAAGGGGACAAGGGAACAAAACACTCTCCTGAAAATAGGATCTTCTGAAGAGGTACTGGTCCTCAACCAGCATTGGATCCTTGTGAATCTCCATCATGCTCAGCACAAGCACAGGGCAACAGGCCATGCTGCTCAGCATGCTCCTCGCCTCACTCTTTGAGAGCTCCCTGAAGGTGGGCCACACAAAGGCAGCTGTGTCTGGTCTGCTGCTTCGCACTTCAGGATGCTGAAGATCCTGTCTGAGAAGCAAACGAGCCAGCTGCTTGTCTGCTAATTCTTCACTTGGCAGCCTTCTTGCACTGAGGCCAGCTTCACCTTCTTAGCTGCCCCCTTTCCTTTTTCTTACGTTCTGCTAAGGCCTTCCCAACAAGCTTGGGCCTCAGGCCTGCGCTTGTTCCTCCAGGCTTGCCTCCAGTCCTTCTTCTTCGCTTGGAAGCTTTCTCCTCAGCGGCCATTCTCTAGGCTTGCTTCTCAAGCGAGGAGGCAGCCTCAAACTCAAGCTGTTTTGCAAGCTGAGAAGCTCTGGCGCAAGCTCATGTTGAGTGTCTGGCTCAGCATGCGCCTCAGCACTTCTTCGTGGGACTACTACAGCGAATGAGGTCTGAGATGGTTGATGCTGCTCTATCTGAATCCCAGCCTAGCCTGCGCAGCACCCACTGGTCTGAGCAGTTCTTCACAGACCTGACTATCTCAAGAGAAGGCCAACCTTCCAAGCCTCTTTCTCAGCATGCTTTCTCAGCAGTCTTCTGGGCTTGGTGCTCTGGCCTGAGGCTCACCTGACTAAGCTCTTCAACTGCTTAACAAAGTCAGAGTCTGCGATCTGCAGCTTAGAAGTGCACTTTGCCAAACACGGAGCCCTTTGCCAGACTGAGCAAGGGTACTCAGCTGCTGGGGCCTCAATGCACCAGCACAGAATGACTGAATCCACATTGGCTGCTGGCTGAGAGAAGCTCAAGGTGAGAGGCTCTGAATTTTCTGAAGCCGAGTGGGTGATGGTCTTTTCACGCACTTGAAAGGTCTCAGTCTTGATCCAAGTGCCTTTCTTGGAGATGTTGCCGAGCATTGCCCGTTGTCCTGCAACAACCAAGAGGTTTGCCAACCTCACCAGGTGGTATCATCTGAGCAAAGCCCATAGATCTGCCGCCCTCACCCTAAACCTGTCATTTGCTGGATGCTGAGACTTCCTGCCTTAGGCAAGCTAGCTCTCCCAGCAAGGCCTTGGCTGGTGCTTTGGCCTCCTCCGTCTGTGGGCTTGGGGCTCTCTCTTCAGGCTCCAAGCATTCTTCTAAGGAGCCTCTGGTTTCTGAGTGCTGCAGTGGTGCGTCAAGGCTGAGCCTCCTCTTCACTGCAGTGCCTGAGCGAGCAAGAGGAGAAGAGTCTTCTGCTTAGATTGGGCGCTGTAGCCAATTCGCAGCACAAGCATCTGGGCAAGCTCATCAGTCCTCTGTGCCTCAGCCACTGCTAGCCTCACCTCAAGAAGTCCTTAACCTCGTGTGGCTGCCAAACCTCATCTCCCTGTTGACTTCGCCCACACAGGAATCCGGTCAAGCCCACCACTAAGTGCTTTGGCTGCACGAAGCTCTGGAAGTGGGCTCAGGGAGGCAAGCCACAGGCAAAAGTCAAATTCCTGGCAGGCAAGCTTGCATCTCAGCTCTGCAGTTGTCTCCTTAGCACCCATCCATCTCAGCAGCGTTTTTGTAAACGATTTCCTGTAGCTGTTTGAAGCGTTGAGCTTGTTGCCCCTCCCTTTTTCTCAGCACCTTGAATCAGCTCTGCATTGAGTGTGCCAGCCTCAGCTTCAAGCTCAGCAAGCCTTGCCTCATAGGCTTCTTTGGCTGCCTCTTCCAGCTGAGCTCTGGAAGGTGTCCTTTGGTGTGGCAGCTTAGCCACATCCTTCTCAAAAGGATTGCCAAAGAAATTAAGCCAAATTGAATTGCTTAGGCTTGGGCGGTGTTGTCTGCTCAGCTGGACCAGCTGGTCATTCTCAGGCCTCAACTGATTGACCTGCGTGGTTTCCCTTAGCTCCCCTTTAGTGTGATTGTTTTGGGGCCCTCTTTAGTCTTCAACTGGTTTTGGGAGGTTCCTGAAAATCCAAAACCAAAGCCTGAGCCTTTTGCATTTGAAGGGTGGCTGCTCATCCTAGCTCTCCCCAGCTCAAAGGTTAAAGGCCTGAGCTCTAGGAAATCCATTTTGCAAGTTGTGCCCAAACCATCAAATTTATGATACCATCTTTACAAAAGGCAAGGTGAATCAATCACACAAAGGGGGTTGACAACCAACCCTGATCCTCTTTAGTGTGATTGTTTTGGGGGCCCTCTTTAGTTGGGGTGGCTCATCCTAAGCTCTCCCCAGCTCAAAGGTTAAAGGCCTGAGCTCTAGGAATTCCATTTTGCAAGTTGTGCCCAAACCATCAAATTTATGATACCATCTTTACAAAAGGCAAGGTGAATCAATCACACAAAGGGGGTTGACAACCAACCCTGATCCTCTTTAATGTGATTGTTTTGGGGGCCCTCTTTAGTTGGGGTGGCTCATCCTAAGCTCTCCCCAGCTCAAAGGTTAAAGGCCTGAGCTCTAGGAAATCCATTTTGCAAGTTGTGCCCAAACCATCAAATTTATGATAACTTCTTTACAAAAAAGCAAGGTGAATCCATCACACAGTCAACGAGCGGGAAGTGAGTGGGCGAGGTGGTGGGACGGTGAGAAGAGAAGAGACTCACCTTAGTCCCACTCACCGCCAAGAAGCGAGACCCATCACCCACACACCCAATCCTCATTCCCACACCCATCTACAAATTAGTTTAGGATGTGGATCCTCTTTAGTGTGATTGTTTTGGGGCCCTCTTTAGTCTTCAGCCGGTTTTGGCGGGTTCCTGAACTTCCGAAACCAAAGCTTGAGCCTTTTACTTTTAAGGGTGGCTCATCCTAAGCCCCCCCCAGCTCAAAAGTTAAAGGCCTGAAGTCTAGGAAATCCATTTTGCAAGTTGTGCCCAAACCATCAAATTGAACTTCTTTACAAAAAGGCAAGGTGAATCAATCACACAAAGGAGGTTGCCCACAACCAACCCTGGTCCTAGTGTGATTGTTTTGGGGTCCTCTTTAGTCTGCACCTGGGTTTTGTGGGGTTCCTGAAATTCCAAAATAAAAGCCTGAGCCTTTTACTTTTCAAGTGGTGGCTCACTTTAAGCTCTTTTTCCATCTCAGCTCTTTTCTGCTGCAAATGTCCTCAGTGTTGCTGAAATTTCAGCTTCCTCTGCCTCAAGCCTTCCACCTTAGATGCCCATGCAGTTCTAAGCCAGTGAGGCCTCAAGCAATTCATGCTAAGGGGCCTCCTTTTTGGTCAGCCACCTGGCTGCTCTGAAAAAAAAGGGAATCTGCTTGGCATCGGTGCTCAGGGCTTCAACCTTAGGTCAATGCGCAAAGGCCAAGCCTAACCAATGTGCCAAGGTCAACCTAAGATAAGCTTTCTTGCTAAAAAACTCAAGCCGTGCCACATGCCCTGCAATGCTCAGCTTATGAAGCTGAGAGATCCTTTGTTCCAAAGTGCGTTTTTTAAATAAAATCCATTGTTCAAACTTCATAGTTAATTGCCGGGGCAATGCTAAGAATATTGAAGCCAAGACTCAGCCAAGAACATCAGTTGTTTGAGCTCAGGCCTCACAGTGTTGGTCAGGACCCTGAGGTGCTCCTGCATGAAGTTCCCATCACCTGTGCCATCCAAGGCCTCAGGAAAAGAAAGCTTAATCCAAGTACTTTCAAGCCCTTTGTTTTACTTAGTTGCTGTTTACAGCATTTAGCAACCGTTCGAGCTCGCAAAGAAACCAAACACAGAGACTTAAAGACGCTGTTGGTGCCTTAAGGAAATTACTAAGCAAAGAAATTAAGCAAGCAACATAGTCAGCCAAAAGCTTAAAATGTCTGTGTTTGGCAGCTGAGTTGCAATGAGCACGGAAGATCCCTGGCTCAGCCCAGTGGACCTTGCTGAAGGTGAGCTGGGTCTTAGGGCCCTAAACAAAGCATCAGGCTTAAGGAGCTGGAGGAATCATCTGAGGGTACATGGCTGTGAGCAGCAAGAAATGGCTGCAGGTGCTCAGCTTCCAAACTCAGCGCCCTCAGCACCCAAACTCAGCTTCAAACACTAAAACCCTTTCAGCTTGACACGCTCTCAGGAAAACCGTCAAACTTGAAGCCCTCTCAGGGAAACCCTTCAAACTAAACCCTCTCAGAAAAATCCTTCAAACTGAAGCCCTCTGAGGCAAACACATCAAACTAAACCCTATCAGGAAAACCCTTCAGCCTTCCCTTCCCATCCCTTTCCCCTCCTCCCCCTCCCCCTCCCCGTCTGTGAGCAGTGATGCCACTGGGCAAAAGGAAGCTCAGGAAGCACACAATGTCCAACCAAGCGACTTATCTCGACCTCGTCAAGCAGGAGCTGGCATCGGACACAATAAAACAATTAAAAACCATTGCAGTCAAGTGGGGGGCGACTATCTCGCTGGTGAGTAAGGGATCGAAACGAGCGCTCCTACAGTTCATCACGGTACTGTACATGTACGGCAAGTGAGAGAAGCGATGCTCGCGCTCACAATGGTTAAACTATGAACCGGCTGGCACAAAAGGCCCCACTGCTAGGCGCGCGGTCCAAATCAAACTGCTCCCCTGTGGGTCGATGCCTTTTTCACTAGGACGTTGTGGTTCCCTCTGGTCTGACTTTTCAGGTGTGCCCGGAACCTGCCCTGTTTTCTTCCTTTACTTTTTCTTTTTCTTGTTCTAGGTTCTCGGGGGTTTGCAAGCCTGTGTAGTTCTAAGTTGACCCGAACTAACACATCGGTGCTCAAGCCTGCTACATATGGCCAAGCCATGCCGGTCATCCAGTCTCCGGAAACGGTGTTTCTCCTGCAGCTCTTTGGCAAGTATGCAAGTTCAGAACTATGCGGCGCTGCCAAACACTATGGCATCCCTGAACCCATGTGGCCAGTTAGCTTGCAACACGGCACCGACCACTTCCTTCCCTACCTCACTGCGCTCATTGCACTAAGACTCGGTGATCCACTCGATGTCAACGCATCCTACCAATATTATCAGGTTCTCTACCTGATCATCATTACGTGTCGCAGAGTTCTCAACATGCCGATGGTCAACAAGCAACTGTCCATGTGGGACGGCAACAGATTCAGGCAGGACTGCCTCGCGTCGCAGCAGCCCTCCACAAAGCCCAGGTCCGGCAGCACGCCGTCCACGGGCTCAACGCCGTCCGCCGGGCACAGGATGGGCAGGGGGAAGGGGGCGTTGGCCAGCCCGTTGCGCCTGCAGCGCACCACGTCCACGCCGACGTACAGCGCGTCCTTCTTGCGGGACGCTGCGCACGTCTGCGCCTCAAAAACCAGAGGAGGCAGCTTGGGGCTCCGGGCGTACTCCATGACGCCGGGGGCCTTCAGGTGCTGCTTCATGGCCTGGGCTGAAGGGATAATTAAGCAAGCAAAACAAATGCAGTTAAGCCACTCAGCCAGCAGAAAGGTGAAGCACGGGCTGGAGCTAAGCAGAAGCAAAAGCCAAAAAATGCTAAGGGGCAGCGCAGCACACGGACTCAGCCCAGCCACTTGCATGGAAACTCAGTTCCAAATCTCAAAAGGAAGCTCCAGCAATACTAAATCAAATGGAAACTCAAGTCTACAAATACAAATACGCAAAGGAAGCTCCAGCAATACTAAATCAAACGGAAACCCAGTTCCAAATCTGAAAAGGAAGCTCCAGCAATACTAAATCAAATGGAAACTCAGTTCCAAATCTGAAAAGGAAGCTCCAGCAACACTAAATCAAATGGAAACTCAAGTCTACCAATACTAAGTCAGTTTGAGACCCCCAGATTTTATCTAAAGAGGGTCCCGCTGACTGGTTCCATTTTTCAGGGGGGGGGTCACATTCAAGCAGGTCCAACATTATTATGTTAGCTTGGAATTCAAACATCCGCCGGCCCCTTGTGCGCAAGGGCGAGGCGCACGGGAAGGGTGGCTACGCATCTTGGAGGATCAAAGCTTGCTGTTGCGGCGATCCAAAATGATGCGTTCACCCTCATCATCGGTCGCCATCATTTCTTGTACTGTCAAATATGTGCCGTTAGGCAGCATTGGTAACGCAGCGGATGCTACAATGATAGTTCTCCTGACAGCCTTCACCCTTATCATCATTATACACATCTTGGAGGATCAAAGCTTGGTGTTCCGGCTATCCAAAATCATGTCTTCACCCTTACAATCATCATCATGATGGTCATCATCGCCCTTCATCGTCATAATGGTCGTCATCATCTCTTTCCTCTTTCTTATTATATACATTTCAGTTGTGGCGTTAGGCACCACTGGTAACGCAGAGGTGCTACGATAATTATCTAGTCTTCATCCTTGTCATCATTATCCTCACGGTCATCATCACCTCTTGTGAGGCAGCATTGGTAACGCAGAGGACGCTACGATGACAGTTATCATGACAGTCCTCGTCCTTATCATCATTACCTTCACGATCATCATCATCATCATCACTTACGGGGCAGACTTGACATCATCCGTATCTTCATCCTCGCGGTCATCATCATCACCCTGATCATCATCGTCGTGGCGTCATCATCACCCTTCATCATCATGATGGTCACTATCATCTTATGTTTTGTTTGTTATTATTTACTTTTCAAATGTGGCGTTAGGCACCATAGGCAATGCAGAGGATGGTACGATGAGAGTTATGATCACCGTCATCATCCTGCCCATCATCCTCGCGGTCATCATCAATAGCTTGATCATCATCATGCTCGCCTTGCTCATCATCATGGTGGCATCATCATCACCCTTCATCATCATAATGGTCCTCATCATTTTTTTTGTAAATATACATTTCAATTGTGGCGTCAGGCGCCATTGGTAATGCAGAGGGTCCTACGATGATGGTTGTCATGACAGCCTTCATCCTTATCATCATTATCCTGACGATCATCATCATCTCTTCTTAAGCAGCGTTGGTGACGCAGAGGATGCTACGATGATAGTTGTCATGACAGCCCTCATCCTTATCGTCATGATCTTCACGATCATCATCGCCATCTCTTAGGGGCAGCATTGCCAACACAGAGGATGCTACGATGATGATAGTTATCATCACCATCATCATCCTTATCACGCTCATCGTCATCACCTTGGTCATCACCATGGTGGCGTCATCAAAACCCTTCATCATCATGATGGTCTTCATCATGTCTTTCTTATGCCGTATTACACACATTTCAATTGTGGCGTTAGGCAGCATTGTCAATTTTGATAGTTATCTTGACAGCCTTCATCCTTGTCATCATTGTCCTCGCTATGCAGCGGTGGTGATGCAGAGGGTGCTACGATGATAGTTATCATCGCCCTCATCATCCGTATCATATTCTCATGGTCATCATGAACACCCTTATCATCATCGTCATGATGGCCATCATCCTCCTTCATCATCGTGATGGTCTTCATTGACCTCCCTCTTTTGTAATTGAACTTCAAGTGTGCCGTTAGGCAGCATCGGTAATGCAGAGGGCGCTGCGATGATAGTTATCATGGCAATCCTCATCCTTGTCATCATTATCCTCACGACCATTATTTTTTGTTATGTGGCAGCATTGGTAATGCAGAGGGTGCTACGATGACAGTTATCCCTGTCATCACCCTTGTCATCATTATCGTCACGATCATCATCATCTCTTACGAGGCAGCATTGGTAATGCAGATGATGCCGCGATGATAGTTTTCATCATCATCGTCATCCTTGTCATCATGCTCGTGGTCCTCATCATCACCCTGACCATCATCATGGTAGTCATCATGCGAAGGCCATGGGAAGAAAAAGAAGGAAAGAACAAGAAGACGAAGTGAGAGACAGGCGCAGGACTTTTCAGTATCCTGCTTCAGCTGATACTGACGCAATGGGCCAACACGGAAGCAGACACCCAAAGACTTTGGTGACTGTGTCGCATTTTCATCATCATCATCATGACGGTCATCATCGTCCTTCATCATCATAATAGTCGTCAGCATCTCTTTCGCTTTCTTCTATATATATATACATTTCAAGTGCGCCGTTAGGCATCATTGGTGACGCAGAGGATGCTACGGTGATAGGTGTCATGACAGTCCTCATCCACATCTGTTCTCGAGAATAGGAACGCACCCTTAAATCCGGCTATGCCTCCTGGGGTAGCAAATCGTCGCCGCTAAGCAGTTTGCCTGCTAGCTTCAGCTATGGGACTACACCCGTGTGATGCGGCCTAAGTCCGGCACCTCTGCATATCAGCTCGGGCTTGCGGTTTTGCTTGCCTGTGGGAAACCCTCGCACAACATCGCGTGTGTGCAGGGTTTATGCCATGTGGCTGACATCATCAGGATCTGGGGTTGGGCCTGGGTGATGCTTCAGCGGGGCTTGGTCTGCATCATCAAGACTTCCTTCCAAAAAGCCTCTCAACCCATGAAGCACTGTTTTTAGAAGGTATCGGAGGGATATAAGCGAGGCTCATTTTTGCGCATTTTGGCGCCAAGCGCTGCCGGGCATGCCGGCGATGCTGGGCCCTCGCTCTACAAAACGCTGTAAATACCGTAAAGAAACTGCTGTCTGAGCGGTGGGCTGTTGTTCTGTCCGTTTTGTTTTTGCTGTGGCTGGCTCGCGTGCTGCGCTCTCCTTGCTTTTTTCCCGTTGGTTTTCGGGCCTTCTGGCGCGCGCGAGCGCGAGCCCAGCCAGAAAAGCTGCTATTTACTGTGTTTTGTTGCGTTTGCGTTTCCGGGCTGGCTTGCGGGCTGCTTTCTGCGGCCTCTGACGCGCGCGCGACCTCATGTCAGCCTTCTGGGTTGGGGCCCGGCTGCGGCCCAGAAAGCTGGCATCCCCGGCATCAATTTGGGGTTGGGGTGGGCAACACGCATACCCTAACCAGCCATATCATAGCACAGGATACGTTTCTCACACAAAAATCATGACATGACATGGTATAACTTCAAAGAGGCGTAGCCGGCTAGAGGCTGCAGGCCCAGAAAATTTGGCTACACCTCCTGGGGTAGCAAATCGTCGCCGCTAAGCAGTTTGCCTGCTAGCTTCAGCTATAGGGACTACACCCGTGTGCCGCCCTCCTCACTTGGTCGTGATGCGTTGCCTAAGTAGCTCGGGCTTGCGGTGTTGATTGCCTGTGGGAAACCCTCGCAAAACATCGCGTGTGTGCAGGGTTTAGGCCATGTGGCTGACATCATCAGGATCTGGGGTTGGGCCTGGGTGATGCTTCGGCGGGGCTTGGTCTGCATAACCCATGAAGCACTGTTTTTAGAAGGTATCGGAGGGATATAAGCGAGGCTCATTTTCGCGCATTTTGGCGCCAAGCGCTGCCGGGCATGCCGGCAATGCTGGGCCCTCGCTCTACAAAACGCTGTAAATACTGTCAAAAACTGCTGTCTGAGCGGTGGGCTGTTGTTCTGTCCGTTTTGTTTTTGCTGTGGCTGGCTCGCGTGCTGCGCTCTCCTTGCTTTTTTCCCGTGGTTTTCGGGCCACAAATCGCTGCTACTTACGGGCTGGCTTGCGGGCTGCTCTTTCTGCGGCCTCTGGCGCGCGCGCGCGACCTCATGTCAGCCGTCTGGGTTGGGGCCCGGCTGGGGCCCAGAAAGCTGGCATCCCCGGCATCAATTTGGGGTTGGGGCGGGCAACACGCATACCCTAACCAGCCATATCATAGCACAGGATACGTTTCTCACACAAAAATCATGACATGACATGGTATAACTTCAAAGAGGCGTAGCCGGCTAGAGGCCGCAGGCCTAGAAAATTTGGCTACACCTCCTGGGGTAGCAAATCGTCGCCGCTAAGCAGTTTGCCTGCTAGCTTCAGCTATAGGGACTACACCCGTGCGCCGCCCTCCTCACTTGGTCGTGATGCGTTGCCTAAGTCCGGCACCTCTTCATCACCAGCTCGGGCTTGCGGTTTTGCTTGCCTGTGGGAACCCCTCGCAAAACATCGCGTGTGTGCAGGGTTTAGGCCATGTGGCTGACATCATCAGGATCTGGGGTTGGGCCTGGGTGATGCTTCAGCGGGGCTTGGTCTGCATCATCAAGACTTCCTTCCAAAAAGCCTCTCAACCCATGAAGCACTGTTTTTAGAAGGTATCGGAGCGAGGCTCATTTTTGCGCATTTTGGCGCCAAGCGCTGCCGGGCATGCCGGCAATGCTGGGCCCTCACTCTACAAAATGCTGTAAATACCGTAAAGAAACTGCTGTCTGAGCGGTGGGCTGTTGTTCTGTCCGTTTTGTTTTTGCTGTGGCTGGCTCGCGTGCTGCGCGGTCCTTGCTTTTTTCCCGTGGTTTTCGGGCCACAAAACGCTGCTACTTACGGGCTGGCTTGCGGGCTGCTCTTTCTGCGGCCTCTGGCGCGCGCGCGCGCGACCTCATGTCAGCCTTCTGGGTTGGGGCCCGGCTGGGGCCCAGAAAGCTGGCATCCCCGGCATCAATTTGGGGTTGGGGCGGGCAACACGCATACCCTAACCAGGCATATCATAGCACAGGATACGTTTCTCACACAAAAACATGACATGACATGGTATAACTTCAAAGAGGCGTAGCCGGCTAGAGGCCGCAAGCCTAGAAAATTTGGCTACGCCTCCTGGGGTAGCAAATCGTCGCCGCTAAGCAGTTTGCCTGCTAGCTTCAGCTATAGGGACTACACCGCGCCGCCGACCCTCCTCACTTGGTCGTGATGCGTTGCCTAAGTCCGGCACCTCTGCATCACCAGCTCGGGCTTGAGGATTTGCTTACCTGTGGGAAACCCTCAAGACTTCCTTCCAAAAAGCCTCTCAGCCCATGACGCGCTGCTTTTTAGAAGGTACCGGAGGGATGTAACAAGCAAGGCTCATTTTCACGCATGTTGGTGCCAAGCGCTGCTCGAGCATGTCTGCGACGCTGGGTCCTCGCTCTACAAAACGCCGTAATGTTACACCTCCTTTATGAATCTGGGCATGGAACTCTGACAAAAAATTAGATTCAAGGTTTTCTGGAAAACGTTTGGCCTGAAATCTTGAATCTGGAACTAGGTTTGAAAGTTGTACAAGATCGAAATTTAAATCTCCCAGGTTCAAGAATTCAAGATTCCCTGGGAAGTTTGCCCTGGAATCTTGAATCTTGCATCTGGGAGATTTAAAAGATCTAAAACATTTAATCTTAAATCAGGGCTGGGGTTCAAGGTTGTTTGGCATGGAAATCTTGAATCTTGAATCTGGGAGATTTAAAAAGAATTAGAAGATTTGAAATTGAAATCTGGACCTCATTTTTTTGAAAAATAGATTGACATTTGAGCCCTCGGAAATACACCTTTTGTATTGCTTAACTTCCAGAAATTTCTTGGAAATACACATTTCTTGCTACTTTTCCCAAAGCCCCAAAAGAGCCAACCACGCAAATACCTGTGCACTATTCAAAGGTAGGTGTCTGGGGGGAGTGCTATACATTTTAATGCAAGCCCCCGCCCTGGAATTAAATTCTAAAAATTTCCAATTGTTCCGAAGGGAAATTTCAAGAGAAGAGAAGTTCAAATTCTAAACTATCTCGAGACAGGAATTCTACCTAAATCAGTTGCGTTTAAAGTTCCACTTGCACAGGGAAACAATTTTCATTCTGGCTGAAAAAGTGGAGGTAGTAGATGAGCAAATCTGGACAGGTAGTTCAAGAGGGGGAGGGATTGACGGTGTGTGAACATACGTGCGCATGTGTATCTATATATATATACATACATACACGCACGTATATGTTACCCCTAATGATCCTGCGCCTCTTCAGAAAAGATGTAAAATACAGTGTTTTTGAGCATGACACCTACCTTTGTTTACCTCCTGGAAAAGCGTCAACATAAGCATAGCTTACATGAAGCAAACTGGAAGCAGTTGAAAGTTTGTCTAACTGATGACTTGACAGCATTTCCACTGGACCGCTAAGCACTTGAAAGTATTTTACCAGCGGCTGGAAGATTCACGATTGAAGGTTACACAGAAAACTTTCCTGAGAATTGTTAATTCCGGCCAAGCCCAAACAACAACCCTCCTGACAATCATCCATGCTGGTCAACTCCTGAAAATGTTCACGTTGTTCTGAAAAAACCTAGAACGTATTTTACAACTGGATTGAAAATTCGAGGTTGGAATCCTTCAGGGAAGCTGTTCCTAGACTATTGTTGAACACAGGCAGTCTTGGAACAACCCTGGGAAATTTCACATTTTTTAAAAATGCGGGACTTAAGATTCAATATTCCCAGAAACATATTTCTCAGGTTCTTGAGCCTTGGATCTTGAACCCAGAAGTTTCCCAAAAAACCTGGGATTCTAGATTCAAGGTTCCCAGAAAATATTGTCTCAGAAAACTGAACCTTGAGTCTTGAATCCAGACATTGGTTAAGTTTATTTAAAAATTTTCTGTTTTACTACTCTGGGATGCGTTCAAACTCTCTCAGATTGCAGATGCTCATGTCCTTGCTTTTATCATGCGTGTGTGCACGTATCATAAATACATATGGCATCCCCCTAATTTGGCTATGATTTTTTTTAGGGGTCTGTAACGCGCGACGCGCCACGAATCTTGTTACGGAGGTCTCAAGAAATTTCCTGACAAGAAGTATCAGTAGCACGATGTAGCGCAGCACAGCGAGGTATGTAATGGCCATGTAACGAGGTCTGTAACGAGGCAAAGCAAAGCGCAGGACGCAAAGCGCGCCTCCGCAGCTCCAGCTTGATTGCAGCTACTCAACACAAGCCAAGCTGCGGCAAAAAGCGGGGTCGCTGGCCCGGGCTGGGGGTTGGGTCTGCAACGAGGTATGTAACGGCTATGTAACGAGGTCTGTAACGAGGCAAAGCGAAGCGCAGTACGCAAAGCGCGCCTCCGCAGCACCAGCTTGCTTGCAGCTACTCAACGCAAGCCAAGTTGCGGCAAAAAGGGGGGTCGCTGGCCCGGGCTGGGGCTGGGTCTGTAACGAGGTATGTGACGGCTATGTGACGAGGTCTGTAACGAGGCAAAGCGAAGCGCAGTACGCAAAGCACCAGCTTGCTTGCAGCTATTCAACGCAAGCCAAGCTGCGGCAATGGCCCGGGCTGGGGTTGGGTCTGTAACGAGGTATGTAACGGCTATGAAACAAGGTCTGTAACAAGGCAAAGCAAAGCACTTGATTGCAGCTATTCAACGCAAGCCAAGCTGCGGCAAAAGGAGGGCAGTCACGTCACTGGCCCGGTTTGCTCATCTGAGGTGTGTAACGAGGGCGTGTAACGAGGGTGTGTAACGAGGGTGTGTAACGCGGGGCGCGTAACGAGCCAGCTGGTTTTGTCACAGAGGTCTGTAACGAGGTCTGAAACGAATGTCCGCCGCGGCTCTGTTACAGACCCCTCAAAAAAATCACTGCCATTTCGACACAAAAGCCAAGAAGAAAAACAGAAAACATGGAAAATACTGGTCAGCGCGCCAAACCAGGGTTGGGGGGTACCGTTTATATCTATGTAGTAAACCCAACTGACAGTTCTAAGAACACCCAGCGCAATGAACGAATTAAGCCACACTTGGCTTGGGGGGGGTGGGATTGCCGCTCAAATGTCTCGCAGCGCGCCTCGCAGCGCCGCAACAAAGCACGCCCCGGGCTCAATGGACACCACGCACAGGTGACTGCACACCGGGCAATGAATGATGATGATTAGGGCAAAGAATGATGATGAACGAATGAGGATTCGCGCCTATCCGGGCATTGAATGATGATTTGGGCATCATGGAAAACAAGGTGGTTGAGCTTCGGTCGTCAATAGTATTCCCGGTCTGCCTGTGTTGTTCAACTGCCCTTGTGTGCTGATTTGGCCATGGGTCAAAACCCCGTACCCCCAGTAAACATCCCAATGCCCACTAAAATAAACGGGTGGTGCATCATTGGTGTTGAACCATGGCCATTTCTGTCGCTTTTGGACACCTTGGCTGAGCAGTTGGCGTGAAAGCGTGCGCAACGAAGTGGGAATGCCTTGGGGGCACTTTTTGTACTTTTTGGGCGTGCTTCTGGAAATCTTCAGAGGATGAAGGAAGACGAGGAATCATGGGATACCACTTTGAGACACACATAATCCTGCACGAAGTCTTCACGACGCACCCCCCTTGACCAACAGAGGAACTATGTTTCAACAGCAACAAAACAAAAAACAAACGCAGGGAAACCTTGTGGGCGCGGCCCTCCCAATTTTTGTCTCTCATTTGTGCTCCAAAAGTCTGCCACAGGTCGCCTTTGCACAGGTCATTGAGTTTGCCGAAATGGAATCTTGGCCCTCCGGACTGTGCGGAAAGAACCAGGCACTACGCCGCGCATTTTGAAAGCAAACAAGTGGAGGTTGGAAGACGGCGTGGCAGTCCAGGTTGGAAGCACCGTTCGCCGCGTGTGGGAAGATCCCGCGCCGCCAGACCCGCGCGAACCCTACATCTCGCAAGGGCTCACACTCCAAACCTGACACTTGCGGGACACTGCAAGTCTCAGTTACACAGAGGTTGATGGTGGCCCGCCAGCGCAGCGCAGAGTGGGGGACGAAACAATGCAGTCACTCTTCAACCCCAAGCCCTCCCGGACTCCAGATGTGCGACGCAACTCTCAAATTTTTAGAAGACTAATGGGTGGTCTCCGTCCGCTGCGAGACACGCTTCAGGAAAGCAAACGCGACATGGAAAAACTAATGAAACCCCGCAAAAGGGCCAATGGCAGATTGGGCAACAAATGCTTCCACGCGGTGAACTGATCAACAGACCCCTCCCCCGTCCCCCCAGCAAATGAACTGCGCCTACCGCAGCGGCTGTGATCTTGAGGCGCCGCAGCACGCAAGTGGCCTCGCGCTGGGTTCGCACGCTTGGACCTTTTGGTGGATATTGCTCAAGGTGTGGCTCCACCAACCACGTGTAAAATTTATGACCGCGTGCTCCAGCAGTGTTCAAAAGCAGCAAGCCAAAGAGCTGCGACAAAGCAACTATTAGCTGCTCCCACCCGCGTCTTTGCCTGAGCGCGCCCGCGAGCTGAACCCTCATAGCGTTGCCATATCCCGTAGAGGAGTGAATCCCTCTTCGCGCAGGCTGCTCAACGTTTACACTTCTTGCTCTTGCTGCGCAACCCCCAGCGCGCGGTCCCACTTTCGCGGGGCAATCGCTTTTTGTGAAGACGCTGGCGGCCTGTGATAGCTACCAAGATCATTGCTCGCCTGCCATTGTGAAACATGAGGTTTGTCTTGCGACCTAGAATTCTCCCGTAAGCCCAGAGCAAGAAGCTGCTTGGCAAAAACAAAAAGCAAAAACCCAGTCTCAGCCTGATTGTGGATCGTGAGACTGAGGTTTGGTTCTTGCTAAGCCACGTACGTGAGAAGTGAACCTGGAGGACAAGGGAACTCCGGGATGTGGACTGCAGAGTCAGGGTCTCCGCGCGGCGTAAGTTGCAGCTAGTTCGTCAAGCAAGGTGCCGACAAGTACAAGTGGTATGAGCTGACGAGACTAGCCACGAAACCTGACAGGCAAGGCTTCTTCTATAGTGTTCACACAAGTCGCGATTGGCGTGAGGCTTTCATCAAGAACTTACTAGCTTGCAAGCCTACCCGCCACCTGCCATCTTATCAGCTTCACTAGGAAGGGAAGCGCAATGCAAGCACGGTTCAACTGTCTGCTTAAACATGAGCACTCTTCAACGCGTCGTTGGCTGCGCAAACATCAGGCTCGGAGGCATAAGCCTTCGCGTTGCGACC
>CAUJNA010000568.1:162500-195910 GCA_963377175.1 Effrenium voratum | reverse complement strand
GGTGGGCGTCGGGGGCTCCGGGAAGCAGTCGCTGGCCCGACTCGCCAGCTTTATCAATGGCCAGGAGACGACAACGATGGGAGAGAGAGAGAGAGAGAGAGAGAGAGAGAGAGAGAGAGAGAGAGAGAGAGAGAGAGAGAGAGGGAGAGAGGGAGAGAGGGAGGCATTTTAGATTTAGCCTTGCAATCCAGGCGCCGCCAAAGCCGTATTTTGGCACTTTTCGGTGTGCGCGTGTTTGTCGTGTTACTTTGTTGTTTGTTTGTTTATTTCCTTTTTAGTTTGTTTGGCACTTTGGTTGTTTGTATGCTGAGCGCCCTGCGTGTGCGCCCGCGCCCTCGCACGCGCGCGCACAAGTTTATGCATTGCTTCATACAGGCGGGCAGGCGGGCAGGCGGGCGTGCGAGTTCTGGCTTAGTTGTGTTTGCGTGTTGGCGTGCCTGCACACATGCCGAATGCTTACTCCTCTTGCACTAGAAGATGGTTCAGGCACAGTAGAGTAACGTCATTATTTCTCTGTGTCTCTTCAGGAAGTGCTCACGATCTTGGTGAATCAGCAGTATGGCCTCAACGAACTGAAAGCTGATCTGCAGGACATCTTGCAGCATGCTTTGGGTGTAGGCGTTTCTCCTGAGCCATCAGGAGTTTTACAAGAAGGCTGCTGTGAAGCCTGCGAACCCCCAGGTGCAGCTGTGGGCTTTGCATGGCTTTGCTTGATGTGCCGCGTGTGTTTCGCAGGCGTTTCTTCTCACGGACAGCCAGATCACAGATGAGCGTTTCCTCGTCTTCATCAATGTGCCCCAGAATGCAGACCCGCGCGGAGGGCTGGGGAGGCTTCCTGGACGTTTGTTGGGACTTGTCAAGGCGGTCTTGTCAAAGGGGGGTTCTTCGTGCTTGCCAAGGGTGGAGGGGGGGGCCATATTCTGAATTGAGGCGCAAGTACTTTGGAGGTAGCGGGTTTTTTTTCTCCCCCGGGTGTTGTTTTTCTGTTTTTGGATGTTCAGAGAACCTCTAGCGCTCCTCTGGTGCTCTCTTGGAGTTTTTGGATGTTCGGTGTTGTTCTTCTAGTGCTCTCTTGCGCTCCTGTGGCACTTTACTATGCTCATCTAGTGCTCCTCCAGTGGTCTCTCAGTGCTCTTCTCCTTTGCTCCTCCGGTTTTCCTCCATTGCTCAGCTAGTGCTCCTCCGGTACTCCACTTGCGCTTTGCTAGTGACCATCTATAAGTGTCTGCGCGTGTTCTACTGCTCTTCGACTGCTGCTCGCGAGATCTCTCTAGTGCTGATGCTCTGGTGCTTTTGTAGCACTCTTCTAGAGTCTTCCCGTAGTCTTCCAGAGTGCTCCTCTCGCGCTCTTCCAGCGCTCCCTCTACTGCTCTAGTGCTCCTCTAGCGGCCACAAGATGTACCACTCGGTTCGGAGTTGCCGGGCCGTTGTTCAAAGGCAACTTCTCCGGGGTGGTTTCCGGTTTCCATCCAAGAACGAGAGACACGAGAGCACTAGAGAAGCACTAGCCGGGCGCCACCGAAGCGGCAGAGAGCGCACTAGAGACGCGCGAGAAGAGCGCTAGAGCAGCCCTACAGGAGTGTTATCCTCTAGTGTGGCGCTCTGGTGCGTTTTTCAATCAGACCTGAAGATTGAGATGTTCGGAGTGCAGGTTTTCCAAAACAGTTTGAGATTTGATTAGGAGCGGATTCTGAAGCCGCTTTGGACTCGAGCGCACAGACAAAAGTGCGCCGGACTGATAGCCAGATTCACAGGTTATGAGCCCAAGTCACGCGGTGTGACACTGGCGCCATGGATGGCGCTGACTCAGGGAGCCACCCTGGAGAACAACGGAAAGGGAACCGGAGGCCGAGTCGGCCCAGTGGTGGAGGAGGTGGAGGAACCTGCCTTGATAGCCAGGCCGGATGGGTTGATTGAGGCGGCAGCTTCGACCCAATGGCTTGGAGGGCCGCAGGGGGAGCCATCGTCGTGGGCCGGCAGAGAACGAGCTGTTCACTCCGGAGCAGATGAGAAGGTTGGATGAGTGGACAGCCGAAGCTCCGCTCATTCACGCAACAGGAGCTGCAACAGGCCATGGAGGTTTTGAGGGCTACATCCAGCGGTCCAATGAGGGCATGCAGGTGGAAAGGCAGTTGGCGCTGGCAGCACAACAACTTGCTCTACCAGGACCAGCGGGAGATGCCGAAGGCCCACGGCCTGCTCAACGGCAAGAACTGGGGCCGCAGCTGGTACTTCTTGGACCTGGGGGACATCTTGAAGGCTCACGGCTTGCTCAATGGCAAGATCAAGGAACACGGCAACAGCCGGGACTACCTGAACCAGGACGGCATGCTCAATGGCCAGATCCGATGCAGGAGATGCGCTACTACATGGCACAGATCCTGGCGGATAACCGGAGGCTGCACCAGGAGGTGGGTCAATGTCTCAGCCAAGTCCAGGACATGCAGCAGAACTGGAAACCGCCGGAGGTGGAAGCTACTCGAGGAGGTGATCAGAGTGACAGGTTTGCCACGCCTGAGGAACATGGAACCCCAGAAGGCCGTGGAACTCGAGGTGAACCTGCTGATCCTGAGGAAGAATCCTCGGAGCTGCGTGAGGACGAGCCGACGGGCCCGAAGGACAAGTCCCTGGACATCATGCTGAAGATCGTGCAGGGCATGCAGAACATGCAGCAGCAGATGCTGGACACCAAGAAAAAGGTGGACCACGGCGATGACACGAGCGAGACGGTGAAGAATGTCACTACGGATTTGCCGAAGCTCGTGGAGTATAAGCCGGAGAGTGCTCCCATCGACCTGGGAGACTGGATTTGCGTCCTGGAGCCGATCATGGCGGACCTCAGTGAATCGTCACAGCAATGGTGGCAGAAAGTGGTGGAATCGGCGAGGAGGTGGTACGGAAGGTATCAGACAACGCCGCCGCTGGAACGACTCAAGCTGCAGCCGAAGGACCCTCCGGAGCTTCAAGAACCGACATGGCGGAGGCTGGAGAGGCGGGCTGTGGGGCTACTTCTTCGCGCTCTTCCTGACGGAGCTCGTGAAGAGATGGTGGCAACGAAGTCCATGACTTGCTATGCGATACTGTGCAAGCTCATGGCGAGCTACCAGCCGGGAGGACTGGTGGAGAAATCGGTCATCCTGAAGAACTTGGAAAGTCCCCCGGAGGTGGACTCCGTGGCGTCGCTGGTGGTTGGGTTGAGGAAATGGATGAGGTGGAAGCAGAGGGCACAGGAACTTGGGGTGACCATTCCGGACCCCACGGTCCTGGCCCGCTCCCTCAGCAAGATGGTGGTAGAGATGCAGCCGGAGCTCTCGTTCAAGATGGCACTGGCGAGGAACTCGCTCCAGCTGGACTCCATCCCCTCTCACGAGGCAGTGGAGAAGTACGCAGAGCACGTTCTGTCGGAGGTGGAAGCGATCGCCCACTTGGAGAAGGAGGTCAAGGCCCCAGCGGGGAAGGCGCAGGCCACGGACACCCGGATCAAGAAGGCAGAGGCCGTCGACTCCAAGAATGAGGTGAAGAGCGCTGGAGAAGGTGGGAAACCATGCAAGTTTTTCCTCACCGAGAAGGGCTGCAGGAGAGGACGTGGCTGCCGTTGGAGCCATGACCAGAAGGATGAACGCATGAGATGCTGGTCGTGCGGGGCGAGCGAGCATATGCGAAAGGACTGCCCCGTGGCGATCAAGAGCAACGTGGACCGAAAGCCGAAGGCGGCGAAGGTCAACGCGGAGGAGGAACCGAAGAAGGACGTCGGGACGGAGAACCAGAAGGTTACAACTCCGAGGGCGTCTACGTCGGCAACGGTGCAAGAGGATTCCCCGGGAGCGGCGAGTTCGGCATCGGGCGACAAGGAGACGGACGCAATGAAGGACGTGCTCCAGGAGGCGACCAAAATGCTCAGGAGCATCAACGTCAAGACCGGCAAGAACGGACCGGAGGACGATGAGAAGAAGCTGATGGAGCTGCAGAAGCAGCTGGACGGCATGCGAGAAAAGATGCGGGTTCGACAGGTGAGGTTGTCGAAGATGGAGATCGGTGGGATGCGCGGACTGGTGGATTCAGGAGCAACGCACCCGCTGAGACCCATGATGAAGGGCGAGGACACCTCGGACTATGAGGAGAAGACCGTAGAGTTGGCGGCTGGAGAGACCTACCGCCTGAAGGTCACCTCGGGAGGAACCCTGGTTGCGGAAGACGAGCGGATACAGCCGATCATCCCCATGGGAATGCTCACGAAGGACTTGAATTGCCAGGTCAAGTGGAGCGGGAAGACATGTGCGGTGGTGCACCCTGGACGAGGACGTCTACCGGTGGTGATGAGTCAAGGCTGCCCGGAGTTGCCGAGAGAACTGGCCCTCAACTTGATCCAGGAGCTCGAGGGGGTGAACCGCTACAGGGTCAAGGCGATGTCAAAGCGGGATGAGGTGGACTTCATCAAGCAGGTGGTGGAGACGCACCCGGTGTTCGACGGTGTGCCGGGGGCGATCAAGGAAAAGTTGATGGTCAACCCGGCGGAGGACTGGAAACCTCTGGGATTGAACAGGAGCCGGAGGAGAAGGCTTGAGAAGAAGGGAGGTGCGATTGTGCACTTGTTTGCAGGCCCGGAGGAGGGATTTGATTTGTCCCGAGCTTACAAAGAGCAAGGAGGTGATCCAAGGACATCCTGGAGTATGACATCCTCCGTGACAACAGCCACGACCTCATGGACGACGAGCTCATGGGTGGCTTGGTGCGGCTGGCTTTGGATGACCGAATCAAGGCAGTGGTGGGGGGCCCGAATTGCAGGACGCGATCAGTGCTGCGGTTCTTCCCCTTGCTCAACAGGGCCAAACCGCGACCGGTGAGAACGGTGGAATATCCCTGGGGATTGCCGGGGATGGACCAAGGAGAAGAAGCCATCGTCTACGAGGATGACGTGCTCATGTTCCGTTTCATCCTGGTCTACTTGCTGGCAGACCTCACGGCAAAGGCCAGAGAGGAGAAAGGGGGCGCGGTGGAGTTCTTCCTGGAGCAACCGGCAGAGCCGCAGACGGAGCCGAGGTGTGCATCGTGGTGGCGGACACCGGAGTGGGAAGCCCTGGAGAAGCTCCACGAGCTCAAGAAGGTGACGTTCTTGCAAGGTGACTGGGGTGGGCGAGCGGCGAAGCCTACAACGATCGGGACCACCATGGACTTCAGAGGCCCCGAGAAAGGCATCTGCAAGCTACATCAAGGAGGTCATCAAGGGCAAGAACAGGAGACGGACAAGCCGAGGTGGATGATGACGGATGAGGAGAAGCTCAGTTCCTCGAAGGCGTTGGCTCGATGGGCCCCTGGGATGATGCGGGAGCTCGCCAGATGCCTTCGGAAGGAGGTGGACGGTGAGTCGAGAACGAAAGTGAAGGCCCTGTCGTGGGAGGAGCATGTGAAGTTGGGGCACCTGCCGTTTCGGCGGGACTGCCGAGTTTGTCAGGAAGCCTCAGCCAAGGACAGGCCACATCGAAGGGTGCGACATCCAGCCGGGAATGTCCTCTCAGTGGATTTGAGTGGGCCGTTCATCAAGGGCATCGATGTGGATGGAGTCCAAGACCGAAGGTACCTGCTCGTGGCTGCGTTCACATGGCCACAGATCCACACCGAAGAAGGTGAGGAACTTCGAGAAGATCTACTACCGGTGGAGGAACAGGTGGATCAGGACGAGCAGGAGGAAGAAGAAGGCTTCATTGTGGAAGGAGCCCGAGAGGAGGACGAGCAGCCGGTGATTCCGGAAATCCAGAAGGAACCGCACCCGCTGAAGACGTTGTACATGACGGTCCCGCTGAAGTCCAAGGACAAGCGAGAGGTCTTGGCGGCGATCCAGGAGGTCTATATCAGACTGAGGAGAGAGGGCCACCTGGTGCTGAGACTGCACTCAGATAAAGGAGGCGAGTTCATGAGCAAAGAACTAGCCAGCTGGTGCCGACTGAGGGACATTAGAAAGTCCACCAGGACACCGGATCAGATGCAGGAGAACGGAAGGGCAGAGGCCGCAGTTGGGGTCGTAAAATCCATGGTGAGGAGGGTGCTGATAGCATCACGATGGGAATCGAAGTGGTGGCCCTGCATCGCCCGCTACGTCTCGGAGGTGCGCTTCAAGTTTGACCAGACCGGAGACCATCCGAAGTATCAGTTCGGAGAGGAGGTGGTGGTGCCGAAGAGAGCTTGGAAGCAGAAATCCTTTGAGGCGAAGAATCAGCGAGGCAAGTACCTGGCCCCGCTCTATGACATCACCCACGGTCACGCGGTGAAGCTGGACTGTGACAACAAGGTGGTGGCGGTGTCGAAGGTTCTCTCAGGCTTGCGAGAAGGGGAAGCCCCGAGAGCAGAAGGACAGGAGGAGGAAGAGAATCCTGATGGGGAAGCTCTGTTCGATGAAGCTCTGCGTGTGAGAAGACGGTTGAGGATGAAGACGAGCGATCCGAGAAGGATGGACGATGGAGGAGGTGAGAAGGTTGCGGAGCGGATTCGATTGTTGCGGAACCTCATCATGGAGGAGGAAGAAAGGATGTTGGAAGATGGAGAAAACGCAGCTGAGGTCACCTTCAAGATGGTGAGGAAGCTGAAGGAAGAAGAGGAGAACCTGAAGCAGACCGTGCCGGACCACAAGGAGGCAGAGAAGGTCTTGCATACAAAGATGGTCTCCACGAATGAGGTGATCGCGGACAAGGAAGCCTGGGCAACGTCGATCAAGATGGAGCTGGATTCTCTGATGACAGAGAAGAAGGCGTTGCGGCGATTGGCTCCTGGGGAAGCCGCGAAGTTGATCAAGGAGAAGGGCAACAAGCTGACCGTGGTCCCGGGCAAGGCCATCTTCAGTGTGAAAGCGGGAAGTTCGCGGCGGAAGACCAGGTTGGTGGTGTGCGGGAACTACGTCGCCCAGAACTCGGAGGCGGAAGGAGACACCTTTGCGGGCGGTACGGACATCGCGGCGATCCGCTTGCAGGTGAAGGTCGCCATGGAGAGGAAATGGACGATGTCCGCGTTGGACATTAAGTCTGCCTTCCTCAATGCAGATCTGCGTGGGGAAAAGGAGCCGGAGCACCTGGTGGCGATGCGGCCGCCGGCGATCATGGTCAGAATGGGCTACGCAGAGCCCGGAGAACTATGGCTGATAGACAAGGCCATGTATGGGCTTCGCCAAAGCCCGAGAAGGTGGTCAGACCATCGAGACGCGGAGCTCGTGACGGTCCAGTGGGAGGTCGACGGCGCCTACTACAAGTTGGATCAGTGTGCTGCAGAACAGAATTTGTGGCGCATCCTGGAAATCCGAGGCGCGGAGGAGATCTTGGCGGGACTGGTCACTATCTACGTCGATGATGTCCTCACTGCGGCGGAGGAGGCCGTGCGAGAAAGGTTTGAGGCCATCATTGCGCAGAAATGGGAGACGAGCGTGCCGGAGGTGTTGAAGACCGGGAATCAGATTCGATTTCTGGGAATGAACTTGAAAAAGGAGGAGAATGGAATCTTCCTGCACCAGCAGGACTACGTGGAGGAACTGCTGACCCGGCACAAGGACGAGGTGAAGAAGGCGAAGGCGCCCATGTCCAAGGAGATGGCGGATGAGGCGGAGGAGACGATCGGCAACCACACGATGACGGATCTTGCAAGAGCACAGAAGGTGACGGGCGAGATCTTGTGGTTGATGACGAGAACACGGCCCGACCTCCTCTACAGTATGAGCCGACTATGCAGCATGGTGTCGAGAAGTGGGTCATCAGAGCTGCGGGCTATATCCTGGGCTACCTGGACTCGACGAAGGACTGGGGGCTGTGGGTGTCTGGAGAATCTGGACGGCGTTGGAGCGGCCATGGAGCAGCAGGACTTCAGGCATACGCTGATGCCTCCTTCGCCCCACTTGGGGAAAGAAGCCAAGGATGCTCCCTGGTGTCGTGGAACGGCACGGTCATCGCGTGGAAGGCAGGGAAGCAAGCATTTCCGGCCTTATCCACGGCGGAATGTGAGTTGATCGAGGCCATCGACAGCGTGATCCTTGGGGACAGCGTTGAAGCGCTGATCACGGACATATTGGGGCTGGACGACTTCAAGAAGATGCTGCTGTCTGACAATGCAGCAGCGGTGGCGATAGCCACGGACGTGACGGGATCCTGGCGAACGCGGCATCTTCGGCTTCGAGCGTTTCATCTTCGGTGGCGAATCAGAGCCGGGGATTGGGAGTTGCGCCATTGCCCTGGACAACAGATGTTGGCTGATCTTGGCACAAAGCCACTGGGCCCAGCGAGGGTCAAGGAGCTGTGTGCCTTGTGGAATCTGAAGGCCATGCGAGAAGAGGATGAACAAAGCAGGCTGAACAAGGCCGTGGTAATGCAGCCGGAGGTGGACAAGTGGATCAAGCTGCTGGTGATCTTGATCATGATCACAGGATGCCGAGCTCAAGGGAATCAACAGCCGGAGGAGGAGAAGATTGACCTTGCGGTGGTGGTCTTGGTGATCGCAGTGGTGGCGATTGTGGTGTACCGCTTGGTCCACGAGGTGGCATCGGACATCTGTCTGAAGGTGAGAAGATTGAGAGTGAGAGGTGTGGAGCAGAGCACCCAGACGGAAAGTGAGGAAAGGTGCCGAGGACACAGAGCTCTTCGGCGGCCAGGTCTTCCAGCTCGGGAAGCGGGAATCCCTCAAGGGCAAGTTCAATGAGGAGGCGCCGAGGGGGAGACGCTGATCGAGCAGAACAGCCAGTTGCAGAGCGACCTCAGCCGAGGCCAGTGGAACCGGATGCGGAGGACGAACGCTTGAATGCACGATGGCGGGAGGAGTTGCGGGTGATGGAGCAGCTTCGGTGGCGGGAGTTGCAACCGGAGCCCGAAGCGGTCGAGGTATATCACTTGACCGGAATGGGCGACAAGATTCATTGGCGCCGCAACTGTTATGGGTTGCGAAATGCCACAGTTCGCGGAATGCGGGCGGTTTTGCCTTGTTCCAGATGCTGGATGGGAGGAGACAGGCAGCGAGTTCGTGGGGCCAGGAGCTGGAGAGGAGATGACGGCTTCTTGCACGCGTCGATTCACTGCGCCGGCATTGGGCAGGCTCCACTTCGACCCTTGCAGCCATGCAGTTTCTGCCAGGGAGGAGTGACCCAGGACAATGAAGAGATGATGAGGGACGCGGGCCGGTTTCCGCGTGGACTTCTATGAGCGGCTTGAGCTGAACACGTTCTTCGGATGACGTGAGAGGCTCGCAAGGCAGCACAGACTGCCGACTTTTGTCACACAAAGGGGAGGAGTGCAGGTTTTCCAAAACAGTTTGAGATTTGATTAGGAGCGGATTCTGAAGCCGCTTTGGACTCGAGCGCACAGACAAAAGTGCGCCGGACTGATAGCCAGATTCACACGGAGAACCTCTAGTGCTCTAGTGCTGCTCCAGTGCTCCTCTAGTAATCTGTGGCATCTAGTGCTTCTCTAGCACTCATCTCTGGTCTCCTCTCGTGCTGTTGGTTGCTCCTCTAGTGCTCGTACTGCCAGCGCTCTGGTGCTCCCTAGAGCTCTTCAAGTGCTCCGCTGGCTCCTGCTCTTGCACAGAGCCAACCCGAAGCCAACCACAAGCCGAACCTAAACCGTGCTTCTCCGGTGCTCCTCTAGTGCTCTCAAGTGCTCCTTTGGCGCTCTTCTTGCTCAACTACTAGTGCCACTGGTCTTCCAGTGATCCTCTAGCACTCCTGCAGCGCACTTCTCTGTGATCTTTAGTGCTCCTGCGGTTACTCTTTGAGGCTACTGCTCCTCTACTGCTCTTCAGTGCTACTCCAGCATGGTCCTTCAGTGCTCTTCTCTCTTGTAAGTGCTGCTCTGGCGCTCATCAAGTGCTTGTCTAGTGCTCCTCCAACACTTCTTTGCGCTTTTCTCCTCCAAGCACTACGAAAAAAGCTATGCTGCCAGAGCGCACGCCAACAAAAGCCGTGGCCTGGCGAAGGACTCGCTTTTCTCGCAATGTCGGCCACTTCTTTGGTGTTCCTTTGGTCTTCTCTTCTAGAGCTCCTCGAGTGCTCCTCGAGTGCTCCTCGAGTGCTCCTCGAGTGCTCCTCGAGTGCTCCTCGAGTGCTCCTCGAGTGCTCCTCTGCTCCTCGAGTGCTCCTCGAGTGCTCCTCGAGTGCTCCTCGAGTGCTCCTCGAGTGCTCCTCGAGTGCTCCTCGAGTGCTCCTCGAGTGCTCCTCGAGTGCTCCTCAAGCTCCTTTAGTCCTCGTGCTCTTCTAGACAGATAGATATAGATAGATAGATGGATAGAGGTGTAGGTTGGCAGGTAGATTGAAAGATAGAGTTAATGAAAGGATAGATTCATAGACAGATAGATAGGTAGAGGTAGATAGAGATAGATAGAGATATGTAGATTGGTAGATAGCTAGATCGAGAGACAAGATAGAGATTAGATTTCTTAGATAGACAGTTAGCTAGTTAGACAGCTAGATTGATAGATACAGAGATACAGGGATAGCGATAGAGAGAAAGAAAGAAAAGAAACTTTAGAGCCTCCGGCTCACTCCGCCGACATTGTCCTCTCCCTTTTCTCCTTCTTCATCTCTCCCTTGTCTCCCTTGTGTGTTCTGTTGTCCTCCCTCCGCTCCCGATCCTCCCCATCCCCCCAAGCCTCTCTCTCCTCCATCTCCCTCTCTGTCTGTCTCTATCTCTCTCTCTCTCTCTCTCTCTCTCCCTGTCTCCTTCCTGTCCTTACCCCTCTACAGAAAAAGGGTACCCTCGTTCGAACCTCTCTACTGGAGGACCTAGTCTCTCTCTCTCTCTCTCCCTCTCTCTCTCTCTCTCTCTCTTTCTCGCGCTTCTCTCTGTCTCTCTCTCTCTCTGTCTTTCTGTGTCTCTCTTTGTCTGTCTCTCTCTTTCTCTCTCTCTCTCTACCTGTCTCTTTCTCTGTCTCTTTCTCTGACTCTAGCTCTGTCTCTGCCCCTCTCTCTCTCTCTCTCTCTCTCTTTCTCGCTCTCTGTGTCTCTCTCTCTCGCTCTCTCTCTCTCTCTCTCTCTCTCTCTCTCTCTCTCTCTCTCTCTCTCTCTCTCTCTCTTTCCCTCTCTATCTCTCTCCCGCTCTCTCCCTGTCTCTCTCTCTCTCTCTGCGTTGCAGCGTCACGTCCCCCCTGAGTCTCGATGTCCGGGCACTGCCCCTTCACGACCCTGAACTGTCATCGCACTACTGGCTTTCCCCTTGATTTCCCCTTCATGTGCATGTATGAATGAATGTATGTATGTATGTATGGATGTATGTATGTATGTATGTATGTATGTATGTATGTGTTAAAACCCTCTAGGCCCCGTGCCGAAATTGGGTAGCAGTTCTGAGGTCCTTGTTGGTGTTGCTTCCCAAGTTCCATTGATCGCCATTTGGCTCAAGACACAATTGAGGTTCAAGATCTGATGTGTGACTGCGGATATCCGTGATTGGCATTAGGAGGAAAACAACTGCTTGCGCCGCACTGTCAGGACTACTGTGTGACTATCATTCCTTCTTCCTTACAACGTTTACACGGGTTCGGCTATAACGGCATCGTCCGTATACACCTTTCTACGTGGTTGGTATTGAAGCTTGAGGGTTCGGTGCACAGCGTCCCACGGGACGTCACCTTGCCGTCTCTTGACAGGTTATCAGCCGTAACTACAAGCTCTACACTGGACTGGGAGACAGCTGGTTTATTGCGGGTACAGGGACAATAAAGGAACGATAACATACACAGTACAATGGCGTCTTCGGCGAGCCCAAGTACTGCAACTTTTGGGAACAGCAGCTCAGAGGGATCCAATGGATTGATGGCTCTTCCTGCGGTGATGGATATGGTTGCAGATTCACAGGATGAACCTGGGAGCGGAGGTTCCGCGCTATTCAGCGACATATCTACTCCCACAAGATCATGGAAGCAGATCGATGTTCATCAGGAGTCGAAGAAAAGAGAATCCCCACCGAGAAGATCATCATCTTCGCCTGCGACACCACGGACGTCGCAGAAGGGCGTGAGATCGACATCGAAGGGTGGGAGGTCAAAATCACCCACCAGTGCAGATTTTCGCGCCGTGATCAAAGAGAAGAATAAGATGGAGGTGGAGATCGGGGAATATCAGAAGACACTTGATGAGATGTCGGCAGCAATGGCGAATCTTAACCAAGAAGACTATGGAAGCACCATCCGGATCCAGGAGCTGGAAAGACGATGCGAGATTGCCAGCAAGCAGTCGGGACATCTAGTGAGTCACCACCAACACCACATGGCTGAGGCATGGCGCAAGTTTGAGGAAGAAGCCCAACAGATGCGCAAGGTGGAAATGAACGCATTTCAGTACGGGGAGAAGAAAGACATGGAGTCGAATATTATGATGCAACAGGTGAGGCAAGCTGAAGGAACTATCATGGAGCAGAAGCGGGAGATTGCATTGATGAAATCCTACATGGCAAGCGAGAAATCGGCCGCGCAGGAATCAGCTATACGTGCAAATCAGATACACCGTGAGGCTTCACAACAGATATCAGCTTATCAGCAACAGATCAGAGGCATAGAATCTTCTACATCTATCGAGAAGTTCAACGAGGAGGAGATGGTCCAAAGTCTGAAATCACAGTTGGAGCATGCACTCGTCAAGCGCCCCGAGACGTACTCTTTGGAGGACTCCAGGGAACAGCTGATGGCGAGGCTGAATGACGTTACAGTATTTGCGGAACAGGAATCGAAGAGAGCAGATTGCTTGCTTCGCGAAAAAGAAGAGATCGTCAAACAGTATGAGTCCGACGTGTCGATGAAGGACCAGATGATTGCTGTCGAAGGTGGTCATCGTCAGGATGCGATCTTGGAGTTAGCCCAGGTCAAAGAAGAGAAACAAGAGGAACGGTGCACGATGGACGAGAAGTCGAAGGAGGCCGAGTACTGGAGACAGACAGCCAAGGGAGTGTACGATGAGTACCTCGAGGAGATGCATGAGCTTCAGGGACAACTGAAGGAAAGAGAGGCGACGCTCAAGCAAGAAGAGAGTTTTGTACGCCAACTCGATGCTGACAACGAGGAACTACGTGCACACAAGAAGCTGGAGATGCAGGAAGCCTCCAGCAGCAAAGATGGACATCGTGAACGAGCAGTAGTGAAACGCGCTGAGGGAGGAACCCAGGCTAATTCAAGTAGGATAGACAAGAAGGTGGCTGGGTTAATCCCGTCATCGTCTTCGAAACAAATCCCTAATTCGTCGCTGATGCCAGGTTCGATCCTCTTTCCGTCTTTCGGTGATCCAATGATCGATGTACACCTATCCCAGATGCAAGGGGTTGTTGGGCATGTCCCACAATCCACTACTACGACTGGTGGTGGTGATGGAGGGGGAAACAACGGTACTACGCCCCCATTGGATTACGGTGGATTCCCGCCCAATGGGAATGGGCAGGGAGCGGGTCGACGTCAGTTGAGCCTCGCTGGTGGCGGAGGAGGACCTCCGGATGATCCACCCGATGATGAGGATGAGGATGACGACGACGAAGGAGATGAGGAAGACGAGGAAGAAGAAGAGGAAGAAGACGATCGGACACGGAGGAGACGAAGGAGATCGAGAGATAACCGAGAGGTCAAGAACGACCGACCGAGAATCTCGAGGAAAGAGGCCGAAAGAGTATCTATTCCGGCCTGGCCAAAGATCCATCAACTTGACACCTGGAAGATGCAACTGCTGATGAATGTTCTGAGCGCATGTGCAGATCCAGATACCGACGCATGGACGAAATGGCTGGAGCAGGCTCTTGGGTTGAACCCAGACCTGGATTTGCTTAGCGATTCAGGTGGCGACAGATTTGCTACGATAGATATTAAGATGGCCATGGGCATGCAGAACATGCTGAAACAAGCACCTGACGAAGCCAAGGACGTATACCTCGATGCTACACGACACTCTGAACTACGACATCAACAAGGGGTGATCGTGAAGGGACGAGAGTTGGTGGCATTAGTTATGCAATCATTCAGAACTTCCGATAGAACGGATCTTGTCTACCACATCGAGCATCTATTCAACCTTGACTTTCCTGGCGACAAGAACTTGGTCATGTTCAGGAACAAATGGTATGATTTGCTGCTGAAGATGAGGAGCGAGGACAGACCCAGTAAGCTGGCTCTCAGAGACATCCTTTACAGGAAGATCAAAGGGAGCAAGAAGATGGAGTTCGGCCTCAATGCCTACCATAGACTACCGGACAAGCATCCTCAGAAGACGTATGAATTCTTATTGGCGTTGATCGACTATCAGATCAAGGCAGATCGGGAAGACCTGATGCTCGACATGAAGGAGAAATCGGTCAAGTCGATGATGAAGTCAGGCGGGAAGGATGCGGCTCCAGCAACTGGCAAACAGGAGAACCAGGGTGGCAAGGGCAGAAAGGGGAAACCCGGTGGACCTGATGCCGCTCCTGTGCTCCCAAAAGCCAAGGCAAAGGGCCACGCTGGCAAGAACGGCAAGTCCGACGGTGCCAGCGACAGAGGCAAGAGTCCGGGCGGAAGCAAGGATAACCCCTGTTGGTACCACTTCAAATCGGCGAAGGGGTGCGTGAAAGGGAATGAATGCACTTTTTCCCACAGCAAGAAGACGGAGCACAAGTTGGAGAGTATGTCCAAGGGGAAAGGAAAGGGCAAATCCAAATCCAGATCATCGTCACCAAAGAGAGATGATGGAGCATGCTTCGCGTTTCAGAAGGGGAAGTGCGATAGGGGGAGCGCTTGTAAGTACAGACATGAGCTCATCAAGAACAATTCAGCTCCAGCAACGTCAAGTGACAAGACACAAGCCAAGTCGAAGGCTGCCGCCAAAGCCGCGGCGCCTGCCATTGTGAGAAGGGCCATCGCGATGCCTGCGATAGTCCTGAAGCAATCGGCTCCTGCGGGGAAGGTAAGCTTCAAGAAGGACGTTGATCATGTCGAACCGGACGAAGCCGAGACTATCTACCACGAGCACGATGACGACGTGATGAGCGAATCATCGAGATGGTCTGGCGAGTCCGAGATCCCCGAGAAAATGGTGTGGTTCAAGGAAGTGCTCGACGTCGACGAGAACGGGGAGATCACCTACCTCGAAGACGAGAGAAGGCAATGGGAACGAAAAGGAGAATGGTACGGTTATGAGGACAATGAGAATGAGCCTTATCAGTACGTGTACGTCGACGAGAAGAAGTTCAAAAGCAGTGATCATCGTGAATTATCAGCCTACCAAGTCCAACGATCATTGATACGTGCGAAGATACTGAGAGAAGTGGTGGATGATGTATTCAAGAAGCACTACTTCCCGGTGACCAAGGAGAGCAGCATAATGTTCGAGTATGATCGGAACAAGGACGAGATCAAGGAATCGGCTGTCGACTGGAAGAAACAGCATGGTATGCCGAAGAACGTTTTCGCCATGTCAACGTGCATCAGCAAACGGGTGAAATGGTTGATGGACACCGGATGTGGTCATGATCTCATCGGAAGAGCCAAGGCGAAGAGCCTGGGTGTCGACATCGTGAAAGATGACGACGAGATCGTGTTCCAGACCGCGAATGGTTCCACTTCCACATCTGATGTGGCCAAGATAGTCGTGGACGAGTTGGACGAGACTGTCGAGCCGCATGTATTGGATGAGACACCCACGGTATTGTCAGTGGGGAGGAGATGCATGAAGATGGGTTATGCATTTCACTGGATGCCTGGTAAACTACCTTTCATGGTTACGCCAAAGCAGGGATTCGTGCACTTGCAGGTCAAGGACGACATCCCGTACCTAGTGAGTGATGGTAAACTTCGGAGTAACAGGCATCGCCCTACGATAGACGACCTCAAGGAGCACTTTTCGGAAGTATTGGCGATGGTAACGAACGACGAGGCAGATCAGGGAGGTGACGATGAGAACGACGTCACACCCGCCGCTGTCGGTGAGTCCGCAGAGGCCGAGGGCGAACACCACGACGGGGCATTCGACTTCGGGCCACCCGGAGGAGCCGGTCCGGTACGTCCGCCTCCCGTGGCTGAGGAAATACCTGTAGATGTTGGGTCAGTCCCGCATCGACATGGTGATGCCGAAGCTCACGAGGAAGAGGTTGATGAAGATGATCCAGATGCCGGAATCGAAGTAGACGTATACGAAGGATCATCAATAAAGAGGAAAGTGGGAGTCCTCAAGAAGGACGCCAATTCCATAGCTCATTTGCTTACACACAGGTACCGGAATCCATTCTGCGAATCATGCGTCAAGGCAAAGATGAGGCACTTCAGATCGCGAACGGGAGCATTCAAAAGAGAAGTGAAGACGTTCGGTGACCTGGTGACGTTCGACTTTGTGACGGCATCAGGAGATCATGAAGTGGAGGGCAGGTATGCGCTCATCATCCGGGACATATATACCGGAATTATCATGGCTTATCCCACCGCGAGAAGAGACACTGACTCAGTCGTCAGGGCTATCAAGCACTTCAGCGGGAGGAGGAAAATCAAGCAGGTATATTCGGATGATGGCCCGGAACTGATCAATGCGTGCGTGGAGCTGAAGCTGAACCACGACCTATCGCTGCCTGGACGACCGCAGAACAATTCCCTTGCAGAAAGAACAAATCAATTCATCATTGACCAGACTTCGGCTTGTCTAGTACATGCCGGTCTACCCACGTGTTATTGGGTGCAGGCCATCACCACTCTGTGCCATCTCATGAACATTGAAGAGGTGAACGGATCGAGTGCATGGATGAGGCTGCATGGCGAGGAGTTCAAGGGCGAGAAGATACCTTTCGGTGCGCTAGTGGACTTCAAGCCGAGTGAAGCACGGGGGGGAAAGAGGGAGAAGTTCGAGCCGAGAGGGGAAACTGGTATATTTGCCGGATATGTGTTGAGCACTGGCATGCATTGGGCAAACAAGTATCGTGCTTGGGCACTTACTGCATTTGCGGGTGCAGAGCTGAACATCAAGAAGGCAAAGGTTCCACCTCGGTTGAGAATGCCACATCAGACGGAGAGGATGATTCTGAAATCTCCTCTGACATTCCCAATACAACAGAAGTACAAGGTTGCCAACGAGACTTTGGAAGGGATAGAGATGTCTATCGATGCAATCGGTCTGGATGCGCGTGACCGCCTGATCGAAGATGAGGACTACGAGCCTGAATTGCTGCAGAGTGACGAGAAGCGACTGCTTGACGATGAGGTCGATCAGATCGCTGGTCTACTGCTCGACGATGGCCCGGAGGTAATCGCCGGAGATCGGGGGGATCATGCAGGAGAAGAAGATGCTAGACCGAGCTCTTCAAAAGGAAAAGGAGATGGACACTCCAAGGGCGATGAGAAGGTTGCGAGGTCCGACCTTCCACACGTGTCAGTTGGACTACCTGGGGATGGTATCACGTACGTCAACGACGATGGCAAGGAGGTTAAAATCGACAAGGCCGGAAGACCGTATCCTGTCGGGAAGGATGGATTCAGGCTAATGAAGACATCGAGACCTCCAGAGTTCACTCCTGAAGAATGGAAAATGATGAGTAAATATTACACCAAGGAAGAGAAGGCCGAGGTGAAGGGCGGTGGCAAGAAGAAAGAAGAAGATCCCAAGAGTAAGGAGTCTGAGATTTCCGCGCCGGCAGAGGCACGGACATTACAGATGCCCGGTGGTAAGAGGATTCGAGCGATGCTTCGGAACCGCTGGGGTGGAGTAGAATGGCAGTACAATTGGGGATTGCGGAAGAACATATCAAAGATCAAGAACCCAATGGATGGGAAGCACTTGGCTGAGCTTGAATGGGTCAGGATTGTTGTTAATCCTGTCGACGGGGTGGTTGTTCTCATGGATTCCAAACAGTCCCAAGACGTCATGAGACGAAACGTTCAGCTTGAGAAAGAATTTGAGTGTCTGGTGGTAATTTATGCCTGGAAGTTCAAGTCTGAGGAGCGATCAAAGTCGACTCCAAACTGGACGAAGGCGGTTGCATCAGTCATGGAGAGTCATAATGACGAAGCTGAAACGGCATCGGGGACGGATCCATCGGTCGACGAATCGACGGACCTCACCTGGTATGAATGGGAGGAGTCTGCTGAGATAGTTTCTGGAAAGGTGCCACTCGCGATGCCTGCGATAGGCGAAGACGGTGAAGCCAAGAAGTACCCATCGATGCCGTGCGTGACCTCTGAGCGAATACAGCACAGAGAGAAAGCTGTGAAAGTTGTACGATTCTTCGACGCTTTAGTATCCAGGCCGGTAGGCCGGAAAGAGATGTTGACCAACCCTGATGCATTGGCATCAATGAAGAAAGAGTGGTCGGGATTAATCGACCAGGGGGTCTTCGATCTTGGCGCGGTGCGCGAATATGACGCTGTAGCCAGGGAAGCAAAAGCGAAAGGGGAAGAAATACACATGGCTCGCGCACATGGCATTTGCGTTGAAAAGCACTCACAGTTGCCTGTTGGTGATCCTAAGAGGAAGTTCAAGGGTAGAGGCGTGTTGCTGGGGAACCAAGTGAAGAACCAAAGCTTTGAGGCTGCGATGTTTCAAGATTTGGGGAACTCCCCTGCTTCATTTGAAGCCTCGCGTTGGGCGGATTTTCTGGGTTGTCATGATGGCTGGGATGTGCAGATGGCCGACGCTGTTCAGGCGTATATACAGGCCACATTGAGGGGCACGCCGTGTTGGATTGAATTGCCACCGGAGGCCGTGCCAAGTGAATGCAAATGGGATAAGTACAGAAGACCAGTCGTCCCGTTGAGGAAGGCGCTGTACGGACACCCAGATGCGGGAACATTTTGGGAGCAGCACTGCGATGAGTCGGTGCGTGCCGTTGGTTTTGAGCCCATCGGCGAAGAATGGCCTTCAGTGTACATTCATGAAAAGCTCCAGCTTGTTCTGGTTGTGTATGTCGACGACTTCAAAATGGCAGGGCCGCAGAAGAACCTTGCCCAAGGGTGGAGCATGTTGCGTACACGTTTGAAGATTGAGCCCGAGACTGGACTTGACATGTACCTTGGTTGCAATCAAAGCAAGGGAAACGTCACTCTCGGGAACGGACACCGAGTAACAACGGTGACCTATGACATGGAACAGTTCCTACGTTCCTGTGTCGACCGCTATCTTGAAGTGGCGGGCGACGTGAAGTTGAATAAGGTTGTCACCCCTGAGTTGCATGAAGAAACAAAGAATCACGTCTCACGGAAGCCTGCCAGAGAGGGGCCGTCAGTCGTGTGCAATTGGTGTAACAATCTTGTGCCCACCGACGGTTCTGCCACAGTGCCGGACCAACGGGGAGGGACTCCTGAGTTGGCCATGAAGGAGCCCGTGCGTGGACACCTTGCTCCGCATGCCGCTAGCGTACTGATGAAGTTGCTGTACGGTGCGCGGATTGCTCGCTTCGATTTGTTGCGGCAAGTGAATCGCCTAGCACGGAACGTGCATAGGTGGACTGACTCCGATGATCGGGGTTTGCATCACTTGATGTGCTATGTGCATCATACCAAACATTGGCGCATGGTCGGTTGGGTTGGAGACCCTATGGACGATGTGCACTTGGCCTTGTATGCGGACGCTGACTTTGCGGGATGCATTGACTCGCTGCGTTCCACCTCCGGTGGACACTTGAATATACAAGGGCCTAATACCCGGTTTCCGTTGTCTGGCAGCTCTAAAAGACAGGGTTGTGTGAGTCACTCCACTCCCGAGGCCGAGATTGTTGCGGCCGATGTTGCCATGAGATCGATGGGTATGCCCGCTCTCAAGCTGGTAGAGCGGATTCTCAAGAAGTCACCGAACTTTGTGTTCTATGACGATAACAAGGCTATGATCGGTGTCGTGCGATCGGGGAGGAACCCCACGATGCGCCACCTTGAGAGAAGCCATGGTGTTAGCATTTCGTGGATGCATGAGATGTTCACACGTGATTACATGTACTTGGCGTATGAGGTCACCGACAGGATGGCGGCCGATATTTACACCAAGGCGTTCAATGATGGGCGCAAATGGAAACATGCATGTTTGCAGATTGGTCTACTTGACCCGAGCTTGCTGTCTGACCCGGATACCCTCAAGGCGCTCACACCCACGTGTGATCCCATAAAGGGGACCATGCAGACTGCTTCGGGGACAGTTGACGGAGTTCCAACATTTCCGTACACACACATTCCGATCATGCCTCCCGGACCTATGGTGGTCTGGATTAACATCCAAAGAGGGATTGCATGAGCATGAAGGACATGATCCGGTTGTTGTTGCCAAGGGACCCAGATTGATGCGTGTGAAACCTCCACTCGCGGTTATGACACCGTTTGGGAGCAAGTGGCTTCGTTCCACTTGGTTTCTGAAGAATGGGTCATGGCTCAAAGTTGAGGATAGAGTTGACCCGGGGCTACAATGTGTGCGAATTGATGGTTGGGTTGAACGCGCAGTTTGGCAGTTTCATCCCGTACCGGTCGCTGCACCGGCGCGGGAACGGTCTCCACGACCACGACCAATTCACGTCGGGTCCGGGGATGTTGACATGCAGTCCGTGCTGGCCGCATTTGTTGAAGAACTGTCGAACGAGCGCATAGAGTTGAAGTGTGTTAACGACCTTGCTTTGGAAACGTTGCTCCGATTGAAATTGCTCATGCGTTGTCTGCATATCAATCACGAGCAGCTTGTCCCTAGTCGTTGTTTTGTTCCGTATCGCATTGCGGTGAAGCACAAGCCACAGTTAGCGCCGGGTATTGAACTCGCGATGGTCAAACACGACGGCGGTGTGCTTCGCGCTCCTGTTCATGTCTCGCTTCCTGGTATGAGAACTCGCACAGTCGTCACTCTTTACAGTGTTGACTTGGCTCGGCCCATCGTGCTGATGGCATGTTCCGAACCACGTAACTGGTTCACTGCTCTTGCCCGCCATGACGGGCCGCAGGTTGTCACCATAACCCTGGTTGATGACTTACTGAGCGAGTACGGGGGGAGAATCGCCAGACATGTGCTTACCAAACCTTCCGATTTGTTGTTCTTCGCCGGGCCTTGCACGGGGGGATCATCATGGGCACGCCTCAACAAGACTCGCGGAATTGACACCGCAGAGAAAATCGAGGCCAAACAAAGAGAATTTTGGAGATTGTTTGAACGGTTCGTTGAAATTAAACGGCATGCCATGACAAAACGAGCTGCGATTTTGTTTGAGTTGCCTGGAAGTTGTGATTATTGGAAAGATGAGAGACTGCATGAGGTCGTGCATGATGGGACTAGTCACGAGTTTGATGGGTGTCGCTATGGCTTGAAACAAAGATATGCTAAGAAACCCCTGCCAATCAAGAAACCATGGAGAGTTGTCTCATGGAACTTTGAACTTGGTGGCTCGTTGTCCAAGAAATGCAATGGAAACCATGAGCATGGACCTTGTGCTGGTCGGGAAACCAAAGAAACCCAGTTGTACACGTCTATAATTGTGGGTGTGATCCTTCGCCGTTTTCGTGCTCGAGCAAGGTGCCTCAAACCGGCACCGTTGCAACTCGCTCTTGCTTGCATTACGCGAAGGAGATCGCGGAAGCACCAAGCTACTGCGAGCGAAATCTGCACCACCCCAACTGCACAACCGAGGTGCTGGGCCAGTCCCGAACCTCTGGTGCATACGGGGAGCTGGGTCAGTCCCGAACCCCAGGCTTCAAGGAGGAGCTGGACGAGTTCGTCACCTCAATCTGAAGCTGGGATCGTATTGGGACAATTCCGTGGCTTCATTTGCTGCTGCTTATTTTGGGTTTTCCTGGTTCTGGAGAATATCATCAAGATGACTGCCAATCCGACTGTCGTCAACACGAATGAGTTCTTCTGCGTGCCTGTCGGGAAATCTAGGCAAGCAGCAATCTTCTTGGGAAATTTGGTGAAGAACGCCATCGAGGATGGCAAGAGGATGCCCAAGAGGATGGAGGTGAGCAGCGACCTGGGTATGTGCGTGAAGTGGATCGAGGACATCGGCGTCCCCGCTATTTATGCATACTCAGCGTACTATTCTGCCAAGGGCCGCGGGATGATGAAAGGAGAAGGGCAGTCTATGAGGGTTGCCTTAGAGTTCATCAGCAAAGTTTTCGGACAGCTTTCTGCCGACGAATGTATGCTTGGATGGAGGGAATTCTGCAGCAAGGGAAAGAAGATCGTGTCGGCGCTGAACCAACTTTGCGGTGAGGCAACGATGCTGGCGAAGAACCCCGAGTTGCTCAACGTAACCAAGTATTGCATGGAAGGGGCGGATATGTTGAGATCAGTCGCGCACATCTGGGATCTCGCATTAGGCGTGGCCGAGGATAACGATGAACGGTCGTTCAAAGCAGCATTCCACCAGAACACCCCGGTTGGGGAGGTGTACAAAGAATTCATCAACGACGAGTCATCCAGGGCATCGTCATCGAGAAGGTGGAGGAGCTCTGAGGAGTTCCAGACAACTGCAGAGTTTGAGAGGCACGACCGGAGAATCGCAAGATACAGAGATCGAAACTGGGGGAAAGTGTTCACGTTGAGCGTGATCAAGGCTCCCAAGATCGACTCCTACGGTCGTGGTTCCAAGGACGACTACCAGAAGAATTGGGACCTTGGGTTGATCTACCAGAATGAGCTGCAGGCATCGATGAAGAACCTCGCATATGCACTGAGGAGGGATGGGAATGCCAGCCAGAACAACCTATTGCGCTGGATGATCTGTGGGTCAACCCCCAGTGACATCTCTGACGCGTGCATCGGAGCGGTCAATTCGCTCATGTGCGTCTCTTTCATCATGAGGAGATTGCAGCCATTGCTCGGTGAGAAGGACTCCAAAGATCAGTCGTATACAGCTTATTTCCGTCCAGACAAAAGGGAGCTGAACGATCTCTACCGGGAGATTGAGTACGCCAGGGATTTCCTATGGTGCATCGATATGATCTATGAGTCGAAGCTGCCTGCGATGAACATCAACTCCATCAGTCTGGCACCGCACGCGGCTGACAGGGCCGCTGAGAACCAAGATCGGCGCAAGTGGGTAAGCTGGATGAAGGAGATCGAGAAGAAGGCCGAGAAGGACGTCATGATCGAATTCTTCCAGAATAAATACTGCACGATTCATGAAATCGAGAGGGAACTGGAGAAGTACCCCGAGGATTTCGTGGTTGGGGAAGAGCCGACATGGTGGGTGATGGGCTCATCGAAGACGGAGCCGCCGCGGAAGACGGAGCGACAGCAGAAGTCGGCATCAAGCCCCGGACAAAGGAGCCAAACCGCTGGTGGGCCAGTCCCCCAGCCGGGAGCTCCAAGTGGGGGGTCGCAAGCCAGCGATGCTGTCAAGATCGACAACGAGATCATCGACTCCATTTTCCGAATGAACTCTGGCGGTGACGACGACAGATGGGTAATTATCAACCCAACTGCTGGACACGATACCTACACTTCATTCGAAGGGGGTACCACTTTGGGCGGCGCGACTGTCAATGTGAAATTCAACATAGACAACAATACGGGGTACCCAATCATACAAACTGTATTTGGGCCGTGTCTTGCAGAAGGCAAGAACGCAACATATTGGGAGTGTATGCTGAGATGCCTGACCTCTTCGCTATTGCACTTCGAGGAGAAGACCAGCGCGGAGAAGATCATTCTTTCCTATGTTGGGAAGGGAAATGCGGCATGGCTACAGCTGTATGCTTTCTTGTGTGCCCAAACAGGATGCTTGATTACTGGACGCCTTCCGGGCGCCAAAGCCATCAACGCGTTGATTCAGGCGGAGAAGAACCCGGACAACGCACCTGGACAGTTGAACCGGATTATCAATAGGCAGAAGAGGAGCCCCATTGGCGAGGCGACGATTCGCGACATGATGATCCACAAGAAGAGCTTCTTGGTCCTGGATTGGCCCCTGAGGGCCGTCAACTCGAAAGGGAGCACGAAGACCTTCCAGATGATGGTCAACGAACAGGGATGGACAAACATCGAGGAGAGATCATACTATGGGTCGAGTGAGCAAGTCTCCTCACCCAACGACACGTTGAATATCATCTCCCGATTGCAGAAGCTGGATAAGCTCATCGCTGAACGGCGGAGGCGAGACATGGATGACTCACCAATGTCGGTGCACATCTGGATGTCGCTATATGATTGGGTGTGCATGAGAGGATGCGGATGGCAGGTGACCGCCAACCCCATCATCGACTCCCTGCAGAAGGCGATATCTGACCTCGTCAACACATGCAAGGGCCTGGTCGTGGTGTGCGTGAATCGCGATGTTGCTTTCCATGGTGGAAGAGGGGACTTGGGGACGATCGCCAACAAGGTTAGCGAGATCTGCAAGGCGGCAGGCGCGCTGGTGACCGAGAACGATCGCCTGTGGCGCGTGGTCCATGCGCTCACAGGAAAGAACTACAAGATCCCTGGGAGCTCGAACTTGCAACACTTCCTCCTGAAGCGACTGCTGATTGAGAAATCCATCGATGCGGTCGCACCAAGCAACGCGTTTGTGTGTGAGCTGGAGGGGACGTGCATAAACGAGCCCGACCTTCGATTCAACATCCCGAAGAACATGGAGGAATCGAAGGTGAAATTCGAGTACAAGCCGACCTTCACTGCACAGTCGAAGAGGAAACAAGAGCGGCAAGATGAAGGACACGGCGAGCAGGATGCTTTTGGGAAAGCCGATGCCGGTGATCAACGTCTTCGATGGTATACGGTCACGGAGCTCAGCAAATTTATCTGCGAACTTTGCGCTAAAGAGATGCAGATGAGCAAGTCGAAGGTGCTCGGACCGAATCGAAGTACAATCCCTCTTCTTGCGTGAACTGTTGCGCGAACTGGAACGCGGACACGAACGGTATTGCAATGTCTATCGAGGGGAAGAAAATGTACACGCGCCTCTTCGCGGAATGCGTGGTGGCAATCCCCGACCTTCAAAACCTCATGGTGGACGTCAACAACATCCAGGCCATGATCACGATCATACGGGAGCTCGCGTATTCGAAGCTGAAGAAGGAACTTTCTCACGCGGGATTCGTGAGTATGACCGTGGATCAAGCAGCGCAGTTCTATAACAACGGTCACGGGAAGCAATTGTGCGCATCCCGGGATGTGATCGTGTGCAAGAACTCCGAGGGAGTCGAGGAGAGGATGTCCATCTTCTTGATAGGCAAGGATCTCGGCAATGTGGCATATTCGTCATGGATCAAGAGTGTGCTCGACCAAGGGACGATGTATGAGCTCCTGGGACAAACCACGAACGAGGAGTCCTTGGGAGACGTCGTCGAGATGGTGTTGGGATTCTTTGAGGTGATGTCGTACTTCCAGCACGAACTGCCACTGTGGAAGGATGCATGGAAGATCAAGAGGGAGTTCGAGCAGTCAATAGTGCGACACCTCGCTGGGAACGTGACCCACACGACGGGCCAGAACAGAAAGCGGAACAAACCGTCCGCACAGCTCGGCGTGCCCACGAAGGAGGTGCTTGACATCATGAACAAGGTCAAGCCCAGACATCCACGATCCCTGATCACCGAGCCCTCTGCACAAGGTTCCAAGAGAAAGGCCACGGAGGGCGAAGATGAGGGTCTTGGTCAAGCACCAGACCCGAGTCGAAGTTCTCAAACCAATACTGAGAAGGAGGACAAGAAGCAGCGTGTGATCGACGGGCGGAGAGCGGCACTAGGATTCCTGGAGTCAATGGAGAAGTGCATGGGGGATATGGGGATCTGTAAGAAGTGCGCGAACCTGGCCCACGACGGCGACTGCAAGGACATTGAGGAGGCTGCTGGAAATGAGAAGGCGATGAAGGTGCTCCGTGAGCTACTCAGCAGTGACCCTGTTTCATCTGATGAAGACATGGGGGATACGGAGGAACCGTCCTCATCAACGTCCAAGGAAAGAAAGAAAGGGGGACAAGCAGGGAAAGAAACAATTGAGATGTACAGCTACACTATTAATTTGGTGGAGATGGCTGACACGGCTGAGGGAGGAGAGCTACAATGTGGTGGCGTCGACCTCACATACAACCCGTGCGGGGACAGCAGGACATTCAAGAAGACGCTTGAGATGGGATGCGACACCATCCCGTGCTACATCCCGAAGTACGGCGACGTGATCGATGTGCATATGCCACGGGCATACGCGTCTATTGTTGACCCCAGGTACTTTCCCAGAGGTGCAATCCTTGAGCAAGTGGACGTGATGCAACTTGGCAAGAGTGTCAACTTTTGCATTGCTCCTTTCGACGGTGCTCCACTATGCAGGATTGGTGATGATCGCTCGGTATTTACTTCAAGGGACCAAGCAAACCAGCTATCTCACGACCTATGCAGAGTCCTTCGACACAAGATCGGCAATTGCCGAGGAAGTGCTTTCAGGTGCGACGAGGGTGGATGGGTCGACATTGATGCTGTCATTGACGACCGAAACAACGACATATTCCCACCTAACACCTCGAGAGCGAAACGATACATGGGCATCATGGAGGTGATCAAGTGGCAGGAATCCGGAAGCAAGAAATCGAGATTCCAGGTTCTGGCAGCAAGGTTTCCGAGCATCATGAACCCGAACGACACGAGGGCAGCCAGAGAGGAAATGACCAAGGCTGGCGTGGATCGGGACGACATCGACAGGATGTTCAACAGATGCGATGGATGGTACAGACCTTGGTGCATCCGAGTCACAACCGGTCACAGTGATTTTGGATTCATGAGCTCATCCGCACTGGCGAATAGGTATTCCGCAAGAATGGGTGATACTCTCGGAGGAGCATTCCATGTGACGTACGTGGAAAACCTGCCAAGCATCGTACGCTGTGGGCTAGTCCCCGGCGGAATCGATGGCGGTAACAGGCTAGCACTGCACTTCGGGGCGTTTGCTCCATGGGATGAGATGAACGTGGCGACGAAGACAACGCTACGGAACGTGAGGAGAGGGGATCCGATTGCGATCATCTATATTCCCAGTGCAACCCTCGCGCGGTATGGGGCTGGAGTCGCGGCTAATGGGACTTTCATGGTCTTTGACGTGATCCCGTTCTATGAGGTCAAGTCCATTTGGATTGGCAAAAGCAATGGAGGGAAGCGCCTGGAGTACGCTGACATCAAGAGGGCGTACTCGAAGTGTGTGGAGAATGAGATCTGCCCTGGCTTTGTCAACTCATCCCAAGAGTCGGCTGCGATGTTCCTCCAGAACGTCGCAAAGATCAGCGAGAGGATGCCGGAGACTGAGACAGGTGCCGATAATCTGCACTACATCGTTGACATGGTTAATCGTGCTTGCGAACTCTATCGAAACAACAAGATGGAAGAGTTCAACGCACAGGTCAACGAGGTCCGGGACGAAGTCAGCAAAGTCGTCATCCTGAATGATGAGACATGGGAAGGACTGAGGTGCCGGATATGTCCATCATGTGCGACCGCGATCCCCACCTGCTTCTGCTTATGCCTGGAGTGCGAGGCACAACTGATCTCCATCGGAAGATACTACATTCACATCAAATCCGATGACGAGGAGGACAACCAAAACCCCAACGTCTCTGGAGATGCCAGGCGTGCACAGGAAGAAGCTAACCACGATGCGGCAGCACAGGAGGATGAGGACGAAGCGGAGGAAGTTCCGGGAGAAGATGACGACATGGACACGCAAGGATATACATCCGGCTATGCGTCAGAAGAAGAAGACGGCGGTTGGCATTACCGCGACACCGATCTGGCGTCACGGGACATTATAAGTTCCCAACGGATGGCGATCTGCCTTGACGAGCCGCGTGAGGCTCAGTACATGGCAGGATTTATCGCACTCCAGCTGTCCAAGATGTGGGGGATGTTTGAAGGTGGTGAGGAGAGAACGATGAATGCCAAGCTCGAGGGGAGAGAGGGCTGCCCTTACCACAATGATTTCAAGAGGTACCCCAACATCACTGAGCATGATCAGGAAGGTATACTTTTGCCATCAACAATAACGAAGATTTCTCAATCGGAGAATGTTCGGACAAGAGCCTTCCGATCGGTTGAGGAGCGTGACGAATATATTCGTATGATGGTGAACAAATGCGAGGGACTATACACATTCTACAAGCTGTGGATTGCAGCAAGGATCCTCGATGTCACCAAGGAAGAAATGAAGCTCCTGGTCAAGGACCGAGTGCACCCGGTGGGTGATATTATTTTCAGATGTTTTGCACTTGCTTTCAACTGTAAGTATATATCATTCGTGAGGGATGGCCTAAACCTTGGCAAGCATGGTTACACGGTCAACGTGAGCGCCATCATCTCGGCCGTCGACCCGAACAAATGCGACACACCCCTGCTGGATTGGTGCCTTCGGAAAGGGCACTGGTTGCCAGAGGACTACAACAAGAAGTGTGTCCGGGCACGAGAAGCCCAGAAGAACTTGGACGAGGAGTTCCGCCGACGTACCCATAGGCTGTCCATTGGGGACAGGTATGCTTCGTGAAGATGATGATTGCGGTACGATGTGGGCCAGTCCCCATCTGTTACTTGCGTCACATCGACACTGTTTCGGTGGAACGACTTATGTCATGATTTATATTCATGTGTCCAAGATGATTGGATGTGTACATGGTTACATATTCCGACGACTATGACGCTCTGGATATTCATGGATGGAACTATTACCTTATAGATGATATCTTTTCATTATTTATGCATTGTCCATGGTATCTGGAATGGCTATGATTTGCATTGATTACTCACCGATGTTTCTTTGCCGGAGATATGCAGACCGATCACAAGCGGGCGCGCATGGTGGACATTTGTGGCCAACCCATTTATGGATGACAGCTGCGCGATGCGCAAATGCGGCAGCTGGAATGTTCACTGGCGGTCAAGTGAAGTGGCCACAGTGTATTATATACACCTGCATATGGATGAGTGCTTCGATTGGAGGATGAATGTTTCACTTTTCGTACAATCGAACCCGGCATGTTTCACAGCGAATGAACGGTGTAGTGATAGCAAGTAAAAGAGTGCACGACACGATTTCGTAGTTGAAGCCGTGGCCAGTGGAACGTTTTGTGGTGTTTGGACCGCATGATGAACAATGCGACCCAAATGGGGGATGTTAAAACCCTCTAGGCCCCGTGCCGAAATTGGGTAGCTGTTCTGAGGTCCTTGTTGGTGTTGCTTCCCAAGTTCCATTGATCGCCATTTTGGCTCAAGACACAATTGAGGTTCAAGATCTGATGTGTGACTGCGGATATCCGTGATTGGCATTAGGAGGAAAACAACTGCTTGCGCCGCACTGTCAGGACTACTGGTGTGACTATCATCCCTTCTTCCTTACAACGTTTACACGGGTTCGGCTATAACGGCAACGTCCGTATACACCTTTCTACGTGGTTGGTATTGAAGCTTGAGGGTTCGGTGCACAGCGTCCCACGGGACGTCACCTTGCCGTCTCTTGACAGTATGTATGTATGTATGTAATGTATGTATGTAATGTAATGGAATGTAATGTAATGTATGTATGTATGTATGATAATATAATAATGTATGTATGTAATGTAATGTAATGTAGTGTAACGTAATGCAATGTAATGTAATGTAATGTAATGTGTGTAATGTATGTATGTATGTATGTATGTATGTATGTATGTATGTATGCATGTATGTATGTATGTATGCATGTATGTAATGTAATGTAATGTAATGTAATGTAATGTAATGTAATGTATGTATGCATGCGTGTATGCATGTATGTATGCATGCATGTATGCATGTATGTATGTATGTATGTATGTATGCATGCATGCATGTATGTAATGTATGTACTGTAATTAATGTGTGTATGTGTGTATGTATGTATGTATGTATGTATGTATGTATGTATGTATGTATGTATGTATGTATGTATGTATGTAATGTATGTATGTATGTATGTATGTATGTATGTATGTATGTATGTATGTATGTATGTATGTATGTATGTATGTATGTATGTATGTATGTATGTAATGTATGTATGTAATGTAACATAATGCAATGCAATGTAATGCAAAGTAATGTAATATTATATAATGTAATGTAATGTAATGCACTGTATGTATGCATGTACGTATGTACGTATGGACGCACGTACGTATGTTGTTAAACTTGATGTATCCTGTGAACCTGGTGTGGAGGACCTGTGTCGTGTATCAGCGCGGCTGTAGCAACCTGTTTCCACTCTGGCAAATGTATAGGCTCAAGGCCTTGGTGATGTACAGCCACGGCCATGTACAAGCTGTACTACTGTGACATGTGTCCAAGGGCATGTGTCTTTTAACACGCCTCCTTAGAGTACAGTATTTCAACTGTATCTCTAAACTGCATTGTACTATCGTGACCTTGGAGTGCGGGATGATGCAAAACTTAACTGCAAAGAAACTGAGCACCAGATTGCAGATTGTTTGTACAACTGTTTCCCTTGTGGGCGGTCATGAAAGTCCGGTGTGCCTCGAGGGCCCAAAATTGTAATCTTCATGTACAACATCCTCAGTTGTTCTCGTCCTGAATTCTTTTGCTGCGCATCATCTTGTATCCGTTGTGCTGTGAAAGGATCAAAGCACTGTCCACTTCTCTCATGCGCTGGTCGCTGTAGCCTGCCTGTCCAGGGGCTAAGATTGTAGCCTCTCCTGATAGCTTGTATTCCAGGATGGAATGAAAGAGCCGTGCACGAAGAGGCTCAGGCACCGCCTGTATCGCAGCATAGGTGTACTGGTTGATGGCCATGGAGAAGCCTGCATGCTTCCTGTCAAGCTTGTCTTCCAGACCCAACATGTGCTCGATGTTGATAACGATGTGCTGCAAAACCATGTAGCAATTTTCCAAATTGTAACCCCCGAAGAAATTCGAAGCCACCGATGCGAAAGAACGTGCCTGTATTCCTCTCGATCTCTGTCATAACCCAAGTGTGGTGTTCACGCAGCTGTAACACAAGCCCAATGTAACCGCGGTTGAGGATGGAGATCTTCTTCTCGTACACACGCTGCAAAACTCAGCTGTGTGCAGCGAAACGTGGTAAATGTAGCAATTGCTCATGTCCTCTGTGCTGTCATGGCCACTGTGAATGAGCCAACCCATGTACCCCACAGCGTCCATGATGCTGTAAAACATGCCGATGAAGCCGAGTGCGGGGGCGCGCGTGTAGCCGGGGATTTTGTCAACCCTGTGCGCCTCCTTGGTTGCGACTGTGGTCATGAACTTCGCCTGTTCCGTTGTAAGCGGGATGATCACGGTGGTGTAGCCACTTGGTTCCTGAGGAGCGATGTATGCTGGGTCCATCCGAAACGGCCATGGGCTCGTGAATGGACTTGTAAGAGCGATGAGCCATATGGCTATGTATCTCCTTCTAGCTGTACGAGAACGATGCAAATGGCTGCAGTGATGAAGCATGTATTCAAACTTCTGTCAACTGTCGTGTGAAAACGCAGTCAAGAAATCGTATCGCAAAACGGGGTCACTGTTGTACCCAAAAGTAGAGTAAAAGGCGCAGGGTAGTTCCATAGCAATGTAGCTACCCTAAAAGGTGGTTTAGCCGGCTGACATGTAGTGAAACGAAAGTGCGTGACCTGTGCAACTGATGTTTAAAACATACTGTGCAAACTTTACAGTGCAAACTGTGGGTGACACTGTTGCTGTTGTGGTTGTAGTTGTCAAGGTTGGCTGCTGGGTAAGCCTACCTTGTACAGATGTCTGTGAAGTGTGTCTGTTGAGACAAGCTTTGTCAGTATGTCTGAGGGGTTGTGTTCTGACCTTATTTTGCACATTGTGATGATCTTGTTCTTGACCAGTTGTTGCATTGTAGCTCTATGTGTTTTGCTTTCTTTGATGTACCTTCTCTCATGGCTATTGATTTAGCCGAGCTGCTGTCTGTGTGTGTTCTGATGCTGGTCTTTGTGTCCAAAGCTTCCTTAACGCAGTTGCTGATGTAGATGCTTTCTTGTGCAGCTGTACCAATTGCGTATAGCTCTGACTCTGCTGATGACGGCTATTGTTGCCTGTGTCCTGCTTCCATAGTGAATTGTAGCTCCCAGGAAATGTATGACAAATCCATTTGTACTGTTGGTCTGAGTGCGTGTTTCCAGTATCTCGTGCCTTTGAGATATCGCATCATGTGCTTGAGCTTCTTGTTGTCCATCTGTGTTGGTGCTTGTAGTGATCTGGCCAATTCTTTTGCTCCATAGCTGATGTCTGGCGTTGTGTATGTATCTTGCCAACCAAAAACCTGTAGGCTGAATGTTGTTCCTGGTAGAGCTGTCTCATCTTCTATTGTAGTTTTGGGATGTGAAATCCCGGGTGCTGGTGCTGCATTCATGTGGTCATGTTGGACTCCTTCAGTATGTTGTCGATGTAATCATCTTCCAGACTGATGTCCATGTGGTCTCCTTTGTGCGTGATGTTTCTTCCTAGGAAGGTGATTGTTTTGCCGGTTGTGAGCTGTCCTGTTGGTCGAAGCAGGACATGTTTCATGATCTTGTCAAACAGGATGTCTATCTCTTTCTGTTCTCCAATGAACAGTAGATCATCCACGTAGACCATGATGTAAGCCGTGCCTGCTTTCTTCCTGTAGACGTTCGAGTCTGTTTTGAGTCGTGTCAACTCGAGCGCTGTAAGCACTTCTGCTATGTGGTCTTGCCATTGTTTGGGTGATGACCTTGCTTTGTTCAGTTTCCACATGACGTGTTTGTTGTTGTCGTCGTAGAACTCAGGTGGTGGTCCCATGATGATGTTGAGTGTTGCTGCTGGTGCATGTAGAAATGCTACGCTATCATCTCCTGTGCGTACTGACCAGTTGTTCGACAACGCCATTGTAAGAAGTATCCTTAGGATACAGAACAGTGGTGTGCTTGCGTAGATGAGGTCATTGTCGCTGATGTTTTCAGTGTACCCTTTTGCAACCATTCGTGCTCGTACTTCTTGTTGCTTTGGTCGTAGTACCCATCTGGGTTCTACGATGTTGGACCATTGTTCAGTCGTAAGTGTGTTGCCGTCTAGTTCGGTGTAGACTCCTTGTTCCTTCATTTGTTGTATCTCCTTCTTCATTCCTGTTGCTACCTTTGTTGGATCCAGTCCTTCTGTGCCATGTAGTCCGGGTTCCAGCAGTATCATTTCATTTTCTATCTCCTGTGGATCCTCATTTGGTGTTGTCTCGACATGTTGGCCGTCCCGTGTGTTGATTGTCATTGCATTGATCCTCATCTTGCGTTGCGGTTATTCTCCTGTGGGTCTCTCCTTTTCTGATGCTCCTGTTGCTGTCTTCTGTTGTTTGCTTGTGCTGCCTTCTGTAACTTCATCAGGTAGTGGTCTTGTTGATGATGTAGGCATTGGCAATGCTGGTCGTTGTGTCATTGGTGGAGCTGTTGCCATCGGCGATGTAGGTTCCTGTGTCACACAGTGTTCTCTGTTGTTTCTTTGGCGAGCCTTCACCCTTTTGTTCGCCTGTATTGAGCTTACCATCTGATGATGTGCTCGTGGTTGCATCCTTGTGTTGC
>CAUJNA010000568.1:110000-157500 GCA_963377175.1 Effrenium voratum | reverse complement strand
TTTTATATGGCAGTTTTTGTATCATGCTTAACCCGTACAAATTATTAGCATCAAAATAGTTAATATAACTACTTTCCTTATTTTTATCATATTCTTCTCCCATGTATTTATTATTTGCTTCAACTTTTTTAGTAGAAACCATACACATCCCGCCTCTAAGTCCCGCTTCTATCATTTCATACATTTCTCGGTCATATATTAAATCAATCTCTACACCAGTCATTTTAAGCATAGCATCAAAAGCAAAGTTAGGCAATGTATAATAATAAGCAGGGTCCAATCCATAATATTTCATACATACATCTCTAAAATTTTCGAAAATGTCAGTCAATAATAATACATCAGTTTTCAAATATAAATCATGGTATTCACCCATATTCTTAATGTCAAAATGCTTCCATATAATTTTTGCCCTTTCATAGTCGTTAACACTTATACCTTCTTCACTCAACTGACTATAAAAATCATCCTTACTCGGTAATTGCTCATCATCAAATTTATCAAATGAATTCATGTAGTCATAAGGATAAACGCCTTTATCAGTTAATAAATCTAGACATTTCTCACTCTTAATCACATCATTTTTACTACTGAACCTAAAATTATCTTTCCAGTTTTCACGCAATAACCATTTACTTTTATCTTCTTCATCTGTATTATCATACTTACTCATTGAAACTAACTTATCTAATGAAGCAGTTAAAAACCCAAAAGTGTCTTTAACACTCAAACTTTCAAAACTGATATTAATAAATTTTTCACTGTTCTGAGCGATGACACCTATTTTACTGTTGTTACTTAATTTATCAGCATTTTGAATAATTAAATGACCGTCATAATTTTTCATGTTATGAAAGAATACTGGAATTTTAAAATATCTATTACAAAAATTAAGATTGCAAACATTATGAGCACAACCTCTATACTTACCTGTAAAATGACAATGGTCTCTAACTTTTCTATATTTCTCTGCTTCCTTGGCATTCTTATAGTTCATTCTAAACTTATCCCCACAAATAAAGCAGTTTTTAGCATGTTTAAAATCTTCTTTGTCTTCATCAGTCATGTCTATTTTTTCGTTTTCTCCCATCTTCTCCTTTACTTCTGCCCTAATCTCATTAAGTTTTTGACAAAACACATCAACAGCATCTTTACCGCGATACATAAATTCATAATTTGTATTATCAACAGCATTAACCATATTAAGCATAAAACCACATGGTTTATGCTCTTGATAAGAAAAAGTGTTTTTATCTTCATCTTCATCAGGTTTTTTCAGTTCCTCTGTCAAACATTCAAAATCAGCATATACAACAAAAGGACATCTTAACTTTTTGAAGTGATGCTTAAAACTAACTTTCTCATACGGCTTAGGCATTACTATTTGTTGACCATCAACTTCCATGCATCCACTATCATAATGTTTATTTAATAATTCTTCATTTCTAAATCCATGATTACAATATTTACAAAAATAGGACTTACCATTATGATTACTTTTTTGATTATTAATAAGTCTGCTCAAACTTTTTATATACACATAATGACTGCAATCCTCCTCATCAACTCTCAACAAATCAAGATGACAAGAAGCATCTTTATTTTTCAATTTTCTACTAATAACAATTTGTTCATTATCATCAATTTCATAAACATTAATGGATATTGATTTATTATTTTCTTCAAATATATCTATATCATTATTATTAGCAGGAAAACTCACACCATCAAAAATCAAATCACTTTCTATCTTCTTGTAATGAAACATCTTTTCAGGGTGTGCTTTATCACAAATTTTACAATATCCACACTCAATAGAATATTTAAAACACTTGTCATCTTGATTTTTAATATTGATACATGCCTTTTTCTTTTTAATCCATTCTGGAAGTTCAATATATTTGCCAGCTCTAGTCGGATTATATTTATTATACATGATATGAATATTATTAATATTGCTAATTATTAATCCTGACTGATACAAAGCCATATCTAAAATTCTTGTTTCAACATCAGGTCTCATTCTTTTCAAAGCATTCCTTAAATCCTCTTCATTTACAATAGTGTACGACCTTGTCCTAACTGTTACGTTTCTCTCCTCATCAAATAAGTTCATAACTTTCATATTTATTGTAGCATTAAGTTTCATTCCTCTATTCTCTTTCAAGTATTCATTAAGTTTGTCAAATTGATAATTAAAATAAGTCAATCCGTTCAACTCTTTTAAATGAATGTTTGAAATTGTGTAGGCGTTGGCATATGCTCTAAAGGCGCTTCTTTCTTCTGTTATTACTGCTTTTTTCTTAATAGCATGTTTTAAAACCGTTCTTGCTCCTACTCTTTCTCTGATTTGATTTGCTTTGTAGTCATTAGTTTTCTTTACTGCTTCAAGTCTCTTACTCAATCTATTGCTTATTGGTTTTTCTGGATTATATCTATACTGATTGTTTCCTATAATTATGGTTTTAAGTTTTTTACCTTTATTATTTACTTTGTATTCTCCTAAATTTTCTTTAAGAAGATACTTAACTATTTTAGTGTTTTCATCTGGCGGTAAATCTCTATTCATATTATTATCTATATAATTTAATTATGGTTTTTCTCTTTAAGTCTTTTTAAAGTCAAAAAATTCTAAGAACTAAATAACTAATTATCAGTCTAAATTATTATTTTTAATTTTCAATTTTCAATTAGTAATAATTCATGGCGCAAATAATGCTTTTTCAATCCTTCCAAGACATAGTATGTTTGTAATGTTATATCTTTTTCTATCTTTTCTATTTTGTATTTCCTTTCTGTCCACTTTGGGTTGGTCTCTTTCCTCGATGTATAATTACCTTTTCCTTTTTGGTATATTTTCACTGTGTCTGAAACAGATAATTTAGGATATTTCCTCATATGCTTTTGCTTCAGTGTAAGGTTTGCTTTTACATTTGCTCTGTTGTCATCATCATGCGCTTCATTTGGTTTCATTCCAGTTGATGAGTGAATAGCGCTATTATATTTCTTTAATGTAGGTTTCAACATATCAGTCCATCTACCTTTAGTAAAGTGTATTCTGTCTCCTATTCCTTTTTTCATCGTTCTAATCAATCTCTCCACAATATTGGCATGTGTTAGTGTTGTTTTATGTATTATACCTAAATCATCTAAATATTTCTTTACTTCTGCTTTAAATGCTCCATCATCATCAGAAAAGATTTCCACAGGCTCACCCATAACTTTAAATGCTTCTTTCAAACCTTTCAAAACATTTGGACTGTCTCTTTGAAACATTGGATACACAAAACCTAATTTACTGAAAGCATCTATTACAATCAATGCATAGCGTTCTTCATCTTCTTTCTTAAATATTTTCATATCCATAATATCTATTTGAAATTCTGCTCTGGCATATGGCACTAAGAAACTGTTATAATTCTGATACGGCTTTATTTGCTTGTTAGGTTGCTTCTTCAACCACTTTGCCACTTCTTCTAATGTTACACTTGCTCCTTTCTCTTTTGCTTGATTGTATAAGCTTTGTTTAGAACCATAACCTGTTTCTAAATCATAGTAGATATTGCTCATTATCTCCTCATTACTTAGTTTACTCATACATTGAAATTGGATTATATTAATTAAATTAAAATTAAATTAGTATTATCCAATTAGACTTTATTTTTAGTACTCTGGCACTTTCTACTTTTTTCATGTCTTGATTTGTTAGAACTGTTGGCCATTGATTTCCCACAAATATTACATGTATAAGGTTTATTAAGTTTTTCTTGAAAGTATTTTTTATGATAATCCTTTTGATATTGTTTCTCTTTATTTTCTTTTGTTTCTTCGCTATCAGTAGGACTTGGCAACACATCAGCATCTGAACTTTTATAATGTCTTTCAATGTCATCAGCAAAACTACTATTCATAAATAACATATTCATAAAGTCATTATAATCATCTTCATCATGTATTCCTCCTAACAATCTATCGCTTCCATCATCTGGGTGTCTGCTATAGAATGGCATTTATCTTATAGAATAAAGTCGCTATTTCTTTAAGGCATTTTTACAAATTCTGGTATTTTAATTTTTATTTTATTTTTTTTATTATTTTTTATTTTTTATTATTTATTATTATTTATTTTTATTATTATTTTAGATTTTGTTTTTCTTTATTCTTATCTTTATCCTTATCTTCATCTTCACTTTCAGCATCAGTAGGGACAGGAATGTCAGTCAACGGTGCTATTTCATAATTAGCATTTTCTTCTGATGAGGATGAATTAACAGTATGCGTTGAAGAACTATTAACAGTGATAGGTGGAGAACTATTAACGCTAACAGGCGGGGAAGTGTTTAACTCAATTTCTTGACTAACATTTGTATTCAACCAATTCATTATAGCAGTTGCTATATCGTATGATGTTACTAATGAATTCATTGTTAAATTAACTAATAACTCAGAACCTTGAATTGTAGTTAATGTAGTGTGATATGTTAAATGTGCTACTATTTGTCCTATACTAAAACCCGTCCTCAACATAAATTCTATAATCCTCATCAAAATAAATAATTTCTTTCTATATTTATCAATATCATCATCCTTTTTATCATCATCATCATCGTCGTCATCATATAAATCAGGGTCATATGTAAATGCTAATGCTTCTGCTTCAGCCTTGGTTATCAGTTTGCTTTTGAAACTCTTTGAAGAACCGCCTAATATTTTTGTTTCATCATCAAAATTATAAGTTTGTGTCGCTTTATCATTTGGTAGGTCTGTTTGTGTTGCCTTGTTTTCTTTGTTAAGCGTTTGTGTTGCCTTGTCTGCCATCATAACTTGAGCGTTCATATATCTTTCTTTATTTTTATAATTCATTAAATCCATTTCATCAAAATCAAAATTATTCAATAACATATCTTTCTTGTATTTCTTCAATATAACTGTTGTTTTCATTTTGCTTGTGATTGCTTGTTTAAGCATTTCATCATAAGTAGGGCGTTTCCTTAACTCTTGCTTGTGGTTGTTAATCATTTTATATAATTATTGATAAATTATGTAAAATTATCTATTTTTCTTTGTTGCCTTGCCTTTTCCTTTCATATCTTTCCAATCATTCATTCTTTTTCTTAACAATTCATCATTTACTTCTGTTGTCCATTTTCCGCTGTTTATAAGTTTATCCACCAGTCCAACTAAATAAGTTCTACCAGTTTCCTTTTTACCTTTCCCCTTTTTCTTTGTGTTTGAATATTGTTGTTCCTGTTCTTCAGTAAGTCCTGCTCCTCTTAAATATAATTGAAATAATATGTCTTCTTCTTTTACTGTGCTTCCCTTCCAATGGTTTATATCAGTTGAATAGTCAATAGTTTCCTTATGTGTTCTTGTTTGTCTTTGTGGGACTGCGGATGAACTGCTAGCGTTGCCCGTTTTTTGCTCTTTTCTTTCTTCTTTACTCATTATTAATACTCTTTGTGCCCTTTTAAATCGTTTAACTGCTTCGTCTTCTTTCCTCGTTGTTAATCCTCTTTGTGCTCCTTGAATTCGTTTAACTGCTTCGTCTTGTGTCATAAGCGGTTCCAACGGCGGTAAATCTTCATAGTCGCTTGATTTTGATGATGCTACTGACTGCCACTCATCTTTCTCTTCTAACTGTCTTGCTCGTTGTGCTCGTTGGTGTAGGTCTGCTATTTGTTCACTACTAAGTCTTCTTGAAATTTGACTGATTTGTCGTTCGTGTTGTTCCTCTGCATCATCCATTGTGGCACTTAGTGTTTGTATTGAACCGTCTCTTAAATCATCCATTTGATCATCCCTTGCCATATCAAAATATGTTGTTTGATTTTCTCCATCTAACATTTTTTTAAATTGTTGTTGTCTCAAATCTACTGTATTATTATCATAAACTGTCCCCAATGGACTATCACGAAAATAATAAGCGTTTCTGTCTATTACATCTCTTATATTCTTATTTTTAAATTCTTCCTTTGTAATTTCCTTTATCAGTTCATTATAAGACGGTCTTAATCTCAATTGTGATTTTAATGTTTTCATCTGTGCATTGTCTAATCTCATTAGTGTATTAAATTAATTAGATTATATTTATTAATCTAATTAATTAATTTAATCAAAATTAAAATCCTTTCTTAATTGATTGATTATTCCTTTCTTCTTCTTAATCATTTCTGAATAGGATTTACCTGTTTCACTTGATGGGTGATGTCTCAAATTTTCACTTTCCAACCTTTGGATTTCATTAAAATAAGCCTGTGCTTCTTCTTGATATCTTCTTTTATTTTGAAATACAGCATAATCTTTTTTAGCGCTATGACGTTCTAATTGTTCTTGTAATTCTTTAAAATATGTGTAATTAGGTTGGTGTGCCTTGTTGTCTCCTTCATAATAATAATGTTGAGTTGATTTATATTTATTCTTCTTTTTTGGTTTATTTGTTTCAAAACATGCTTTTCTATCGATAACATCACTGATATTCGGCTTGTCTTTATTTTGTGGTTCTGTTATTCTATTTACAACGTTGTCATAAATTTCTCTACGGTGCATAAGCAATTGTTTTTTATCAATAATCATTATATAATAATAATTATATTAAATAATTTTATTTGCTAAATTATTAATTTTCTGTTTATTTTTATTATCTCGTTCCATTTTAATATTATTGTAACGGTCTTTTGCAGTTTCAAATACTTTATTAGCAGTTGTTTCTAAATGTTTTTCAATCGTTCTTCAACTCTTCTTTCTATTTCTTGTTCATCAACTTTTGGAATATTATTTTTAACCTTTTCATATACATTATTCTCAAATTCTTTTGCTTGTGCAGGATGCATAATTTTTCTTCGAACAACTTTGTTAGGGTCTGGTTCTTTTTTAACTGGTATTCCATTACAGTTATGACGATATCTGAAAGTGTATTTTGTTAAATATTTTTTACATTTTGGACATTCCACTTTTTCAATTGAGTATGTTTTGGATTTTAATTCTTGCTTTGGTTCGCGTAGCAACGCGAAGCATTCGCGTTCGTGTTCTTCTTCTACTTTATTATTTTCTTCATTTATAATATTATTAGTTTCTACTTCTTCCTTTTTTTCATTAATAATAGGTTCTTCTTTAATTTCTTCTACTTCTTTAGGTGCTTCATTATTTTCACTGCCTACATCTACTATTTCAATATTTTTAACCATATAATTAGTATATAATAGATATTTATATTAGAATATTTTAATATAATTCGTATATAACAAATATTTATTAAAATATTTAATATATGCTTTTCTAACCTTCAAAAAATGTTAAACTAAAACTACTTGTTGTTCCATTCATATTTAAAACTCTACCCGATGCATCAGTAAATCTAAAATGAAGTCTATTCAATGAACGCATACTAACATCATTAGCATCATTTAAAATTAGTTCATTATTATATATGAGGTTGCCGAATGATGTTAAAACTGGTACTTTCTTTATTATTGATGAAGTACCAAAACTACATAACTGGTTTCCGTTACTTAATTCATTACAATGAATATAAATATTTTTAACAGGAAAAATGATATAAATCCACTAACAAAAGGGTCTGCTGTACTATTTACTTTTTCAGTAGTATTTCCTAAAATGTCATTAATACTATTAGGATAATCTCTATCATAATCAACACCAAAACTATAATTAGTTTGTAATTCTTTATCTGTATGGATTATAATAAAGTAAGAAATATAATTACAACTTATAGTTATATTATTTGTTTTTAATGAATAACTACAATTAAAAAAATTACTGTTTCCATCAGTTCCATTAGTAGCAGTGTTCAATTTATTTTGTAATTCGGTTGCTAATTCACTACCTACATAACTACCTTTATCAGGTGCTACAATAAAATAATATATTGGTGCTCCTATTAATATCCCTCCTAATGATAAATATAATCTGTTATTTAAATTATCTTCAATTGGATAAAATGAATTAGCGATAGATACTTCGTGACAAATCATTTTAGTATTTGGTCCGCATTCTTGTTGCTCTCTTAAATTAATAACAAAATCTGATGTAGATTGACTGTCATTTAAATCACGATAAGCACTGTTGATATATATTTTACGAAATCTCATTATATTAATTAATTAGAAATTCTATAATTTATATATATATGAAAAATAAATATAAATATTATTTAAAAGAAGGAAAATTAAAATCATACAATCCGCTTCATCAAGGTCATAGTGAAATGTATAGAAAAATAATTAATGAAATTCAACAAGAAAAATCATTATTCAAACCTAAATATAATAATAATTTATCTGACACAGAAGGATGAAACAAAGCATATACAAATGGTAAAGGTTATTATTTGGATAATAATAAACTATATGTTGCTGGGACATTTGGTAAGTCTAATATTAAATCAAATATTAATGATATTTTAAGTGATATTACAATTCCATTTGGCTTAAGTTCATTCAGTGAAAGATATAGAGATATTAGCGATATACTTGATGAAAACCATAATATTAGTGAAGTTATTTCACATTCATTGGGTAGTAGTGCGAGTTCTAAATACTTAAAAGAAAATCCTGATAGACATATTAGATTAACTACTTACGGCGCCCCTTTTATTTCAATGTCAAACAAAAACGATGACAACTACACAAGCATACGAAATTTTGGAGATATAGTCAGTATTTTAGATAGAGGCAGTATAACATCAAATAGAGGAGGTTTTAACCCATTAACAAATCATCAACACTCATTATATGGTGATACTGGCAAGGACGTATCAAGAAGCATTGAACCTGTAAAGGAAATTTTGTAGTCTTATATATAATGCCTAATGATGATATGAAAAATACTATAAATCCTAAAAAGAAAGTCAGTTATGATGACATTAAAAAGATTGTAGAAGATGAACGCGAACCTAATTATAAGGTTGAAAATAATAATATTAAAAATAAATCTAAAAAACGATTAAATAAAAAATCTAAAAAAGAAGTTATAGATTATTCGCACTTTAAAATAAATTAATTTAATAATAGAATAATTAATATTTTTCTATTATTAAATATATAAGTTATGGAAACATTAGATATTGAAGATGTCCTTGTTGAAAAGAATTTAAGATTTAAATTAAAAGATGGCGGTTCTTATGTTCGGTCAAAAGAAAGTAAACACTTTTACCCTTCATCGGTTTCTACTTATACCGCTGATACAAATTCTGTAATTAAATTTAATATTACTGGACCACCTAACCAATGGTTGTCCTTACCATCTCTATTATTAGGATTTACTCTAAACAACACTGATAAAACAGAAAATCACGAACTTCGACCAATTGACACAGCCGGTTTCTTTGATAGGGTGCGTGTGTTGATGGGTGACGTCATTGTATGTGATTTAAATTCTCTTTCTCGTGCGAGTGCAATGAAAGATGTATTAAAATCATCAGAAGCAAAAAGAATTGATGAAGCATTGGGTTGTGGAAATAGTCTACTCAATCACGATGGACGGTTTTTAGTTTGTAATGCTACTGGAACTTCTACTACCCAAGCAGTAACTAGAAATGTAACCAATGGTAATTATAGAGGAATTAAAGCAGGTAAAAGTGCCAATGTCTATTTTGATTTAAACTTAAAATGTTTCAAGACTTGTGAAAACTGGATACCTTTATCTTATTGTCCAATAACAGTTGAATTATATTTAACAACTGATGTATTAAAACCAATTGTTAATAGAACAGGACTTTTCACTGCTACAAATACAAGTATAGAGTGGTCTGTGACCAAGCCATTATTCAAAGGCAACGTTTATACGATCGATGATAGTCTATATGCCGAATATTCAAAAATTTTAGAAACTGGTTCTCTCCCTATTACTTTTGAAACTGAAACCCTACAAGAACAAACAGCATCAACATCAACTGAAATATTCACAACTATTGTCCGCAATGTATCTAAATTAAATAAACTGTTTATTTCTTTTTCAAATACCACACCAAAAATCTATACAGGAGGATATGGAGAACTGTTAAAAGAATATCTACGTATATCACCCGTTAGGTGTTGTATCACTTGATAAAGGTTTTTATGACCCCGAATATGATCTGTCTGCTTCTTTGATAATTGGTAATCAAGTTATTCCGAGTCAAGAAATTCAAGGTGTTCGTGAAGCATATGTCCATTTGATGCATTGTGCTGACAAACCCATGTTAGTTAGTGCAGAAGATTATAGGTCTCACGCTTTTATGTTCGGTTTTAATTTGCAGAAACTCGAATCGGCAAATTATACTGGGATGAATTTAAAAAATAACTCAAATATGGTTGTGAAAATAAAGGCGATGGAAAGTTCAACATTGTATAATAACAATTACATGGCAGAGAGACTTTACATGCTAATGGTGCACGAATGTATCCTTGAAATCCGTTCAAATTCTGTAACATTTTATGATTAAATAAAAAATATGATATTATTAATTTTCTAATTAATATATAATATTATGAGCAAAAACTTAATGAATATCTTTGATATTACAGCAAATAGAATTAGGCAAGTAAAAGATGGAGCAGTCAATGATATAGAAGACCTTTACGCGAGTAAATCTGACATTCAAACAGTATTAGATAGTAAAGCAGACCAAGCAGACACCTATACAAAGGAGCAGATAAATGCTAATTTTTATGATATAACTGAAACATATGACAAAACAGAAATTAATGTATTATCAAATAATATTAGTTCAAATTCTTTTTTAATAGGTAATCTGACAATAACTTCAAATACAAATTTTAATAATATTTCATTAAATACACATTTAATAAATAATTTAAATTCTACTATGACAACTAATTTTAATAATATTTCTTCAAATACTAATTTAATTAATACAAATTTTAATAATATTTCATTAAATACAATTTAATAAATAATTTAAATTCTACTATGACAAGTAATTTTAATAATATTTCTTCAAATACTAATTTAATTAATACAAATTTTAATAATATTTCATCAAATACAAATTTAATAAATAATTTAAATTCTACTATGACAACTAATTTTAATAATATTTCATCAAATTCTCATTTAATATCTCAATTACAAACAGGTTCATTTGATAGTAATTTATATTACAATAAAATAACAACTAATAATTTATTAACAGATAAATTAAATACATCAGTATTAAATAATACATTAATTCATAATATAACAACTACTTCAATTTTCAAAATAGCAAATTTTGGAAATTATAATAATTTCTTTGAAATGTATAATAATTATTTTGATAGTTATGTTTATGGAAATTTAAGTGGAGCAACTATGTTTTTAAATCAAAGAGGTTTTGGAGATGTAGAAATTAATAATTCTTCAACTTTTCAAAATGATAAAATATTATTAAATCATAATACTACAATATTATCTAATTTACAAGTATCAGGTTTATTTTCGTGTTCGTCTATTTTAGATATAGCAGGTTCTGATGCTCGTTATGTTTTACAATCAGATGGATTAAGTGGATTAATAACAGGAAATACAAATACAATTAATTCAATAATTACAAATGATAGCGCACAAGATACAGTAATAAGTCAAAAATTAGACAAAGTTAATACAACTGCGCAAACAGTAAACTCTCCATTAATACTTAGTTTAACAGATAATACTAATCCAATATTTAGAATCCAGGACGCAGTTAGTAACCAAAGACTCGAGTTTAAACGTGGATGTCAATTGGACTCTTATCAAGGGTTAGAAGGTGCTACTCCTTATCGATTATGGCTAGGATGGAATACAGGAGATGTTATTATTGGTAGACCTAATAATGCTTCAAGAATTACAATTAACGGTAATGTTCATACTTCATATAATTTTGCGCAGATGCACGGAACATCATATTTTGAAGGTGCTGTTTATATGAAAGGAAATTTATTTACAAATAATGATTTTTCAACAGATATTAAAACAAAAATAGATAATATCAATACTTCAATAAATGGATTAGAACCATATTTAGAAACATATACACCAGATGCAATAGAAGGTTTTTATATGCATCATCCTAATTTTGTTTCTCTTTCTGTTGGAGATATTACTAATGCCAGTAACCAATATATGATGTGTGATGGATTAGTTAATAAAACTATTTTTAGTAAACCTATAGATGTGTTAGGTAATATTTATACAAATGCTGCTGTTAATTGTGATAATGTTAATATTGATACTGATGGTAAATTAACAATTGATACAAATTGTGAATTATATAGATATGTTAGTGCTTTTTCATCTTTTGATATGAGGAATAGTGATGCTAATTCTTCAATTAGGTTTATTTGTGGAGACCCTGCTGTTCAATCTAACATAGTTGGAGCAGTTAATATTTCTACTGGATGGACTTTTAATACTGCTACTGCTGATTTTATGGGTAATTTATTTGCTGATGATGTTTATGTTAAAACTAATGGAGCATTAAGAAGCAATCATATAGCACCTAATGGTGGAACATTAGTAACTGTTGATACTAACTTAGCAGTTCAAAACGCATATTTAGCAACTAATACCATTCAATCATTTGATTTAACAACGGTTTCATTTTTGGATAATATTTCAATGACTACTGGAACTGATATTAAAATGGGAACATCGGAAATATCAACTTATTATGATGGAACTAATTTATCTACAATTGATGTAATATTCAGAACATCAAACACTGCGTTTAGAGTTTCAGATGCTTCAAGTACACCTTCAGTTTTATTATCTATTGATAAGACATTTGGAACTACAGTAAATACTGAAAGTTTTACAAATAATGCTCCATCGACTTTTAATGAAAATGTGACAGTTGCAGGAACGAAAAAAAATGTTGTGTAATTTAATTGAACCATCAACAGGAACTAATATAGATTTAACAGCAGCAACAGTAACCATCAACGGAACGTTTGTGGATTCATCTGATTCAAGATTGAAATATGATATAGACAATATCAAATCTAATTGTATGAATGTTATTAAGAAATTTAAACCGAAGAAGTTTAAAAGACACGATAGAAATGATGGCGGTAAAACTCATATAGGATATATAGCAGATGAAGTATTAAAAGCAATCCCGAAAGAATTTGAAAATGTTGTTAGTAAAGACAGAGATTATTTAGGATTAAATTATTTAGTTTTACCCGTGTTAGTTCATAAAGCAGTATTAGAATTAAATGATAAAGTAGATAAACTTGAAAAAGAAATTAAGAATTTAAAAAAGAAAAAATAAATAATTTAAATATACAAATAAATAAATATATAAATAATTAAATAAATAATTAATATATCTAGATATATATATGGACATTGACAGAAAAGTTAAAATAGAAGTATTATTTAAGAATGATAGTATGAGAGAAAAAACTTGTTATTGTGGTTGTAAAATTACTAAGTTAAATAAAGATGAATTTACATTAGATAAATGTAATAATAAAGAATGTAATTTTAGTCATTCTAAATTTGATGAATATATTCAAGAATTAAAAAGACAAAGAAGAGAAGAGAAATTCGACAGACGAGCAAGGAAGTGTGATATGTTATGTACTCCTATTATGTGGGGGTTTTGTTGGCCTATTCTAATTCCTTTGAATATTTATTATTGTATTGTATACCTTTGAATATTTATTATTGTATTATATTATAATCTAAAATAATAATATATAAATGGGTAATTCAAATAGTAATATTGAAACTTCATCTATTGATAAAATTAATGATATTGATGTAGAACAATTAGATTTAAGTAATATTGACAAATTACAGTTGAAAGCAATTAAGCAAATGAGTGAAAGATTAGAAAAACTGGAGAAAGTAAAAAGTGACAAATTAATATATAAATTACCAGCGTTAAATTTGTGTAGTTATAGTTTGTTCTGAATTAATGGCATTAAGCCTATGGCTTAATGCTATTAATTGAAAACATATGAATAAAATTTACTCATAATAAAACTTTGTGTATCATCATTGATGATTTTAATAGTTATTTTTCAATTGTTCTGAAATAGCATTAATCGTATTATAGCTATTATCGCTATTATAGATTAGTTTAATTGCATGAAGGTCTTTATTAAGAAAATAATAAATATCAAATAAATTATTTGATGTTAAAGCACGATCGCAGACATGCCTCATACATTTATATGAAGCAAATGTAGCAAGTATCTCATATTCAATTAATAATTTTAATGGTTTATATTTTTATGTAGTTTATCTAACTCACTTAAATTAAAAATATATGATATTCCATTATTAATATTGACATTATCAATTTCAAAATAATGTATGTTATTTAATGTGTAAGACTTATAAACTGGTTTATATTTATTAATATATTTTTTAACAATATTACTATTTTTTATTTTTAATAATCTAACATCACCTAAATTATAAGATAATACAAGGTTTTTAATTTCTATTGGTAAATCATAAAATATCATATAATATAATATAATATATTTAATTATTTAATTATTTAATTATTTAATTATTTAATTAGTAATTTTCAAATATTGAGAAAACTTTTTCATAAACATTTTATCTGGGTTCTTTTCTAAAAGGTTAATATATAAAAAACTATGCGGTTCATCAGTGGCAGTCTCATATATTTTATAAATTAGTTTCTTGCTTTCATGTAAATTATCGCTTCTAACAATTGCTGATAATTCATCTTGCAATATTTCTATCTCTTTAAAATTTCTAACTTTATAATAAAACAAATGACTTATATTTACCCTAATAATTGGTGGTACGGTTGATGATTTTTGAAGACTGACAAGTGTTGATATTCCACTATGTCGACCTCTACAAAATAAAGAATTTAACAATTTGTTATTTCTTGTTATTGCTGGATTATCAGATACATCATCCAATATAACTAATATATTAAATAACTTTTCATTCCTTGTTTTTTCTGGTATTCAATTATTTTATTTTGAGTTTCTATAACTCTTTCTAAATCTTCAACATTGAACTCATCCCACCAACACGGTTCTTTATCATTATCTACTTTCAAACCTTCTTTAATGTATTTCTTTAACAGGCAACCAAATACTATCCAAATTTACAGATGGAGACCAGATAAAAATTCTTTCAAATGCTCCTCTATAAATATCAAGTATCATTGATACAAGTAAAGTTGATTTTCCACTTCCAGATGGTCCGACAATCATAGCTCTCATAGGCAATTTAGGGACAACCTCATGCTTACTTTGCTTAAAGTCATATTTGATTTCATCAATTGGTTTTACATCAGGCATAATAAAAATAATATTATAAATACTTATAAAATAAAAAATATAATATAATTATATCATAATGGCAATAGAATCTATTAATTTAAGTGAAGTGGCTAGTATTCGGAGGATATATAAATTTGGTGATATCTTAGTGCCCGACACTGAACAAATATATTATGATACAATGTTATACTTTTTATCGGCAATTAAAAAACAAAATATCGTAGCATCCAAGTCCTCAATTGAAAATGACAATAACCTAGATTTTAATTTTAGAAAGTTAGTAAATTTTATGAAAGATTATCCCGATATGTATACAAATGAAATGATAAATAGTGTACAAGAAGTTATTGATATTAATATTAGAGATGTTAGTCTATCAACTGCAATGAAACTTAGTAAAGAAAATAGTTTAAATACATATTCTATTTAATATTAATGGAACATCTTTTTTATGATATGCTGGCAGTGAATACCATAAAAATGGAACAGGCTTTCCATTGTGTTCAATCAATAAGCATTGAAGCTAATTAGTTTTGTGTCTTGCTCGCGTGTGCAATGAAAACCCCAAGTGCTGTGCCCCACCAATATTCTATTATGCATGAAAATAATAAGATTAAATAAATATTTTATCTTATTATTTATATGACTATTATCCGTTGCAGTTGTGGTAAAACTTATGATGACAAATATTTATTTAAACATCTAAATTCAAAACATCATCAGAAATTTGTAAAATATAGATGGAATAAAGACGATACAATGAAAAAACTTTACAAGAAAAGAAAGACAGAAATTAAAAAAATAATTTATCTTATTATTTATATGAATATGAGTTATTCGGATTATATTGATATAATAAATGAAGTAGAAAACATAGAACGGGTTGTCATAACTGATAATAGATGTAAAAAAATATGTTATTTTATTTTAGAATTAATTAAGTTTTTGATGCAATATATTAAAAATATAAATATTAATATAAATGCCAAAAAAGAGAACCAAAAAGAATAAGATAGGTTTAAGTGTTTCTTCAACAGATGAAGATAGCGGAGAAATTGTTAAAGAAACATCAGTATTTGAGATTGCTTGTCCTATGTGCAAAAAGATGTTAGAACTTAAAAATGAATTAGAAATAAAAAATAATAAAACATGTAAATGTTCATGTATTCCAACAAGTTTCAAAATAAGTAAAAATGATAAGAAAATGAATATTGATAAAACTAAAGACAGTATCAACTTAGAACCTGATGTCCATAGTATAACTTTTAAATTTGGTAGGCAAGCAACACCATCCGATAATAATGAAAACGAAACACAGGAAACTGTTAAACAAATGATGAAAAATTAGTATTTAAAGAGTAGATTTAACATAATTGCACTTTATAAATATATATAATTAAATAAATAAATAAATATCGAATTATTTATATAATCATAATGCCAACAATGAATGGAGAAGACCATAGAATTATAACTTTTGACGATGAAGAAATTAAAGACCTATTCAATGGTGATGAAAACTTTGCTAAACAATTGAGTGAAGAATATTTTTATTGGTTTGATGCTAAATTCAGTGATAAATATTTTATGAAAGGTATAACTAAACCAGATAACTTTGGTAAAATATTGAATTTTTTTGAAATTACAGGTGACGAGGAAGGTTTAATACAAATGAAAAATAAAATTGGTGAAAGACTCTTAGAATATAATTTATTTACATATATAACATTAAATTATTCAGGTAAATTGTATAATTAAATAAATAATTATCTAAATAAATATATAGTAATGTCTGAGAATGAGAATTATACTATTAATGATTTAATGAAGAAGATAACATTAATTGGTAAAAATATCAAAACCTTAAATGATATGATTAAATCCATTGATGACAAAATGAAACCAGTTGAACGCAATGAAGATAAAGAAAAAATCGAAAAGATATTTCAAGCAAAATCTATAGGAAGACCATCGGGCGACTACCCGACAAAGCAAAAGAAATACTGTGATATGTTGAATACAGGAAAAATCAAACAACCTAAAAGCACCACTTTAGAATTTTATAAAATTTCAAAAAATGATGATGGAGTATATACATTATTTGAATAATTAATAATCTAAATAATTCTAATAAATGAATTTATTAGAATTATTTAGCGGAACAAAAAGCGTCGGAACCATAGCAAAGTCGCTTGGATTTAATGTAATATCATTAGACTTGAAAAATGCTGATATCAACACTGATATTTTGGAGTGGGATTACAAACAGTTTGACAGAAACCATTTTGATTTTATTTGGAGTAGTCCCCCATGCACTGAATACAGCGTAGCAAAAACTAGGGGAATTAGGAATATCGAATATGCAAATAGTATTGTCTTAAAAACTATTGAGATTATCAAATATTTCAATCCTAAATATTTTGTGATCGAAAATCCACAAACTGGATTATTAAAACATCAGGAGTTTATGGATGAGTTTGATTTTAAAGATGTTGATTATTGTAAATATGGAATGCCTTACAGAAAACGCACTAGGCTCTGGAATAACATTACAACTTGGAAACCTAGAGAATTATGTAAAAAGGATTGTGGCAACATCAGGAATAATAAACATATTGAAACAGCGCAGAGACTGCCATCGGGCACCAAGGAAAATTGGGGAGACAATCCAACAATACATAAACAGGAAGACCTATATAAAATACCTAGCGAATTAATTTGTGAAATCTTGGTTAGTCTGGTGGATTAAGGATTTGGGTTTGGGTTTCACGGGCTTCGTGATAAATGTTTCACAGGTTTTGTGATAAATGTTTCACGGGCTTCGTGATACATGTTTCACGGGTTTTGTGAAATGCTTTGACCACATATTGTGGATGTTGTTATATCGTAGAAGAGAGAAGGGTTTGATGTAAGAAGACATAAAATTATTTATTGAAAGTAAAAAGTTTAATATTAAACATACAGTTAGAGATACAAATATTATTATTAAAATGATGTATAAATAAGTAAGATGTAGCAATGTTGTGATAAATGTTTCACGGGCTTCGTGATAAATGTTTCACGGATTTTGTGGAAATATTATGCGGGCTTTGCAGAATTATTATACGGCCTATTGCAATGATTAAACCCATACTATAATATTAACATTTATACCCTTATATGTTATAATTATAATGTAAAATGACTTAAAGGAATAAAGACTTAATATATTATAGTAAGAATGGAAGGCGTCTATGTTTTAACCGAAGATAAAATAAATAAATTAATAGAACAAAGGAAAACAGAGAGTGAAGAAGTAAAAAGGTTTATCCGTATAAATCCTTATCCATCAGCAGAAGAAATGACCAAAGTAATTGAACAAATGAAACAAACAGGAATACCGGTTGAACTGATGATGAGACTATATCATCGAGAAATTCTAAACAACATGTATGATGAACTCAATGATGAAAGTAAGGTTATAGAATATGGAATAGAACTAAACAAAATAGACATAACTGGTCCTAACAACTCTGAGCAACTGAAATTTATTTTTATGAAAGCAAACGTTTTAATTCTTCAATCAATTATTAGATACAAGTATGAAACACATAAACAGAAAAATAAACATATTGACAAAGAAACTATATTAGGATGGTCAAGCAAAATAGAACGGTGGTGGAATAAAGTAGGCATCAATACTATGAGCTGGAACACTTAAAACAAATCTTAATCATACTATGATTATCACATGTAAAATATTATATGTTATAATTGTAATATATTTATCGTTTGTAAAGATTGAATTATTATATTTTCCTAATTTGCTTATCTCTTTCAAAGTGCGTTGTTTAGACTTGGTATGCTCTTTTGATTTTTTCGTGCTTTGGCTGTTTGTTTTTATTTTGTTTGATACTCTTCTGATAGTTTTTGTTTGTATGTTGCTTTGTTTTTTGTTGATGTGTGTTTTTGAGTTTGGGTTCTTTGATGATTTAGAGTGTTGCTGTTTTGTTGGTATGCTTGATTGAATTATTTAATGTTGCATGCTGTGATTAAATATTTTTGTTGGTGGTTGTGATTATTTATTTTGTTTGCTTGTTGTTCTGGATTTTGTTTTCTGTTTGTTGTGTTGCTGTTGGAGAAAAAAAAGTAGAAAGAATAATTCTTTGAATTCTCCTTTTACTATTTTTTCCCCCACACCCCCACACCCCCACACCCCCACACCCCCACACCCCCACACCCCCACACCCACACACCCACACACCCACACACCCACACACCCACACACCCACACCCACACCCCCACCCCCACCCCCACCCACACCCCCACCCACACCCACACCCCCACCCACACCCCGCAAAAAACGCCCCCACCCCCCCCGCCCCCACCCACACCCCGCCCCCACACCCCGCCCCCACACCCCACCCCCACACCCCGCCCCCATACCCCGCCCCCACACCCCGCCCCCCACCGCCCGCCCCGCCCGCCCGCCCCGCCCCGCCCCCCCGCCCGCCCGCCCCGCCCGCCCCGCCCCGCCCCGCCCCGCCCCGCCCCCCCGCCCCGCCGCCGCCGCCCGCCCCCCCGCCCGCCCCGCCCCCCGACCGGGTCTTCGCGCAGTTTGTCCGTTTGTCCGGCGGCTTACAATGTTTTGCTACTACCAGACGGGGCTTTTGTGATGAAACACGCCTCAGATGGCGTCTTTTTTCAGAAGGCCAAACCTGGAGCATACGGCTTGTTTGGATCCCCTCCCCCCGAAAAGGTGGAGAGCTGTCGATTACAGCGGCGAACATTGCAGCGAGTCTCCTTCAATTCTGATCACATCGGCGCCAGAGGGCTGCTACGCCTACGTAGGCATGGTCGAAAGCCTCCCATCCCAGATTCTGAACCCCAGTTGCCCATGGCACCTTTTCTCCTTTTGCCTGGGATGAGTTTCCCTTTAGACATCCACCGGAAAAAAAAGGCCTTTGTTTTTCACCCGGCTTCTGGAACCCATGTGTCTGTGTGTTGGCACGGTCATTCATGAACTTGGGCATGCACTTGGCATGAATCACGAGCAGTCGCGCCCGGACCGCGACCAGTATGTCACTGTCCACTGGAACAACGTCCGGCCTGGAAAGGAACCCAGGTTACCCAGTGGCAGCTTTCTTTCTGTGAGCATTAAAGCCCCCTTAAATGAGTGTTGCCTTTTCTGCGCAACCTCGAGGGCCCGTGAGCCGGGAGCATCATCACCCTATTTTTCTGTATAATTGTTTAACAGAAAAGGGGTAGGCCCTTTCCCATGTTGTTTCAACCATTGGCAAGAAAGGAAGACAATTTTGAGCTAATAGAAGAAATGGATACCTCCCGGCCATATGACATCTTGTCGGTGATGCACTATGGCCGCAACGCCTTTGCCGTAAATGAGTCGGAGCCAACCATGACGGCCAAACCTGCGGCCTTGAGGCGCGGAATCCACGGAAAGTTGTTGAGTTGCATTTGGCTACTTGGAATGACGGAGATGGCTACCACTGAGCAGGGCTCCTCAAAAGGTACATGTTGCAACCAGTTGAAACATGTTGCTTTTTCAACACCACTTATAAGGGAAACCACCACTTATAAGGCAATGTTCAGGTGTAGAATGTAAGGATCGCTGAACAGTTGTGGGCTCCCAACTTAAAAAATACCGACTGACCCCTGACAGTGGCGGGCGCGCCTCAAGCGCCGAGAAGTTTGACATCGGCAATCGGATCGGGCTTTCTCAGATGGATGCTGATCAGCTGGCCGACCACTACAGGTCGGAGGTGAGCACATGCACAGCCAACAAGCTCGGAGGTTCCACTTGCACAGAAATGGACGCTCAGCGCGCGTTTGGCAATCGTTGTGATCTTTGTGTTTCCCGTTGTTGTTTTAATTACCCCAAAGATCCCAAAAGTCGTTTACCTATTTCCAAGTGAGGAGAAGGATGGCAAGGCTTGGGTGGACCCACACGGTCAAGGCTGTGCTATCTACCTGCAAATGCAAGAGGAGGGTCAAATCGAAAGCTGTGGGAGACCTTTTGCGTCTGGCAGATATTGTTGCGAGTGCGGTGGCGGGCTGCGCCTGCAAGCATGGTCACCCTGACCTGCGGAGCGCTTTCGCGAGAAAGAGTGCGCGCGAAAAAAAAAAGGAAAAAAAAAGAAGAAGAAAAAACGAAAAAGCTCACGAAGGGATCATGGAGAAAGCATCGATGGGTGCGAAACAATGAATTCACCCAAGGGAAGCCAAAACGCGATGTGATTTTTCCAGACCCCTTATATAGCACCCATAATGGAGAGAAGGCCAACATATTTAGCGATGGAAAAGCAGCTGCCGCTCATTGGAAAATGCCCAAGTTCTTGAAGCCACCTTAGCTGTTCACTGATTCGTAAATTCCGAGAGAGGATCTGCTTTCGCCCAGATTGCGAGGGCAAACGCGTGTATTGCTTTTGTGTTTGTGTGTGCTTCTGTGCTTGTTTGTGTGTGTGTGTGATTGTGTGTGTGTGTTTGTGTTGTGTGTTGCCTGCTTGCGTGCTTCGGCAACGGCTTGTTTGCATGTTATTTTGCTAGCGTGCAGGAGCGCATGGGCGCGCGTTGCGAAAGTATGCTTGGGCGGGGGTCACAAGTGCGTGGAGGCCTGTATGATTGCAGTCTCTTGCAGGAATGCATTCAAACAAAGTGCCCCCCCCTGTGTTTGCTTTTGACGCTGTTAACATGAGGGACATCCATATTCTCACCAATCATCGCCAATCCATCTGAGACACACTGGGTCTGACCTGAAAGGATTGAGATGCTAAGGGACCCAACTGTGGTCGCGGAGAAGGCTTCTCTGACCAGATCCATCCAAGATGTCATCAGATGTATCAGATGGAGAAGGTAGACAGTTACCGATGACCGCCAAAAACCCGCCGCCGCATGACGGAATTGTCAGTTGGCCCAGCTACGAGAGGAACGTGGCTTGGGTAGAGCCAGGGCGAAGAGGACCTTTGTTCAAAAGCAGATTCACAGGAGATGCTAACACGCACAGCGAGATGCTCGACAACACTTTGCTCGAAGATAGAGAAGAAGAGTCAATTACTTCAGGAGTACGCTCAAGAAGTACTTCCTGAAGGGCGCAACCAATTGTACCTCTACAGGCTCCTCAGCTTCTTCAACCATCGGCGACACAACGCGGGGTTCTCGTTTTCACATCAAAATTCGAGATCTTGCTCAGGAGACAGCATGAAACCGTCTGATGCCCGTCATCACGGCACAATCACCCGACTTCCTCGAACCAGCGCAAGACGCAATCAATCGAAGAATCGCTCAGCAACGGCGGGCACCTGCTGCCAGAGCGCCACCCATGCAGCTATTGGTTCCGGATGTCCGGAGGGTCTGAGTCAGTATGTAGCAGGCATGCAGGCAAGACACTGAGACGCGTTCATGACAATGTCATTGCACAATTGTTTACCACCCAGAGTAAGTTGTCAGATCAGCGGAGAGAAAACCTGAAAAGCGCAATGTCCTTGAGGAACATCCAGCTTGAGAATTATAGTCTCGCTTCCTGAGTTCATGAACTTTAAACTTCTGGGGAAGACCATTTTTGTGGTACATATAAAGTTTGGACTTTTTTTGGGCCATCCACTCAGCCAGTGAGTAGAACAAGATGCTGAAAACACAGTATGACGATCTCTTCATCACAATAAGAACATCCATTCAAGATCCATCAATCAGACCTCCAGGAGGCAACCGCAACAACACCTTCTACAAGCAGAAGGAGAAGCAGTTTTTTGGGTTGGGATGATGATGGACATGAAGGATTCATCGCAGCAGAAGATGAGGGGACATTCTGGGTCCTCGAGGAAAAACGACCCGTTGATGCGAAAGGTGTCAGGGCGGAATCTAAGATTTGGAAAAAGGAATGGCAAAGGAAAATCAAGAAGCAACAAGGGTGGTCACCGACGAGATGGCTTCAAACCTTTCAGGAAGCGCTCCGCGGACGGCAGGGCCCATGTGGCCAACGAACAGGACGATCCCTACCACCAGGCATTTGGGGAAAGGTAAAGGCAAGACAGGAAAGAAAAAAAACAGAACAATTCCAGTATGCTTCCGATGAAAACAAAGGTTCTCCATTCTATGACAATGGTAAAGGAAAAGGTGGAAAGGAAAATGGCAGGATCACTGGATTCTTGACAAGAACAACAAACAGCTCACTCGTTTACATTACGCTTCGGAAGGCGTTGTTTACCATCAGGAGCTAAGCAATGTCATGCTGAAATCCTTGACCAATTGGAGACTACATCCCAAGCAAACAAAACATGGGTTAACCGGTGGAAAGGTAAGACCATCTTCACCTTCGTGGGCAACTCGCTCAAGGACGAAGAAGCAGGTTCATCAGGATCGGCAGCAGACAGGATCATCGACAAGAAGGGTCGGCCAACCACTGAGCCAGATCCTATTGCAGCATCCATTGGTGAGTAAGCAGAGAACATCACATGAACTTCTTCGACCAGTACCACCTGCAGCCAAAACCAGTTGTCGCAGATCAAGCTTTCATGACGGAGACCTGGGAGCATCTCCATCAGTCCCTCGACATTACACCAACTTTTTTGAGTACCAGACACACCATGGCCAAACCGAGCACCTGCTTCACTCAAGAAGGTCACACCGACAACTTGCATAGGCCGCTGCAACCGTCAGGAACCAGACCGTGACCTACGAACTCGCATTCGGAAGACCCTCATCCAACTTGATGTTGGGACACCGACACAGCTGACGACTGATAAGACAAATGACAAATGAAGGAGCTGACAGCACTCCAGGAAGCTCGTCAACCCGAAGGCGTCAGCAGAATCTCCGAATGAGCCCCAAGCCTCTGTAGGTGAAGGACAAGGTATTTTACTGGCACAAAGACAAATCCAAGATTTGTTCCGATGAAAGCAAGGGAGGCATGGCTGAAAGGAAAAGTCATTTCGCTTGAAGGAGCAAGGGTAGGACTCGATCTCGGAACTCGGCTCATCAGGGTCAACATGACTAAGGTTCGGAAGGATGAGACCATTCTTCTTTGCAAACCAAGAATCGGCTTTTGTTGCCTGATGAGAAGGAAGCCTTACGGCAAGAAGGCTCATCAGCCGATTCCAAGAAGCAGGGGTCATCCAGGCCAGCTCCTAAGCCAGCAGCCTCCCGGCAATTGCGTCGACGGGAAGACCTCTACAAAGTCTGCAGCCACGAAGCCAGAAGAGAAAAAGTTTGTGAAAGATTTCACAATTTCATGTTCTCGAGATGGTTCCAGGATGTGCAAGATTCAGCCAGTGCTGCACGCTTACAGGACTGAAGGTCGGCTCTCCTATTCAGAACGTTTCGACGTGATGACATCCAAGGGACGACACATGGTCTTAAGCAGGCGCCCGATGTCATCCTCGTGGCACGGGTGTGGACCATGGTCGAACACGCAGAACATCTAGAGAGACCAACAGGAGGTCTACCAACAGAAGGTCTGGGAGAAGGCGAAAGCGCTGCATCCCAATGGTTGAATTCGTGTCATCGATGGCGCGACACCAATTGAAGGGTCTGGTACTTGCATTGCATGCTGACCTGGGGTGGGGAAACTCCCATTTCTGTGCTTATGGACTGAAAGATCCTGGATCCGAATGAGAAGCCTGAAGCCAACAACCTTGCTTCACTGCTTTCCTCCTGAGGTGATGAAGCCGATCTTCAGAAAATGCAAAGAATTTCACGACCTCAGTGAAACATGAACATCAACCACTTGAAGGCAACGCGGGCCCACAACATTGCGAAGCGATGCGGCTGCCCATGAAAAGAAAGGACCTTGTCAGGACCTCCGTCCATGCATGTGCAAAGGCATAGTCCTGAAATCCTGGGGCGCAAGACCAGTCGCATGCTTTGTCCGTGCACCCAGAACCGGGCTAGCGGCACGACAAATGTGAGAGATCCAAACACCTGCGAACCAACATTCGGTGTTTTCAGGTGCTTTTGCGGCAGAGACGACAGCGTGGCAGACCAGCACTACACAACAACTGCACGCGATTGCCTGGCATGCGCCGGAAACTTCACGCGGAGCGGCGATTTCGACAAGACACAATTCGGACCGAACCGTGAGATCATCACAATCACGATCGAAAAGACCAATAAATTCAACGGCGAGATCCAGACATCCCATGGACAAATTTCATGGACACATATGAACACCATGTCCATCGAGCTGGATTGCCCTTTGCAGCCGTTGGAGTATCCCATATCCACCCACCCCTGAGCTATGGAGCCGTTGAGGAAGCCGTGCGGAAACATATGCTTCTGTTCTGGAACATCGGTGCGATGCAATCACCAGAGAAGGAAACAAATCCGTCAACATGTCCAGCAAGTTCCAGCTGCCACGCCGGACTCATGAGACTATGGAACAACCGACCGATTGGACTTCTCCATGGACACATCAGCAAACATCCAGAACATCATCCGACATGTCACGAAAGCTAGCTTTAGCTAGCTGAAGTTTCTCCTTGCGTAAGCAAGGTAAGGGGCTCAAATGCCGAAAGATTGATTTTTTCAATTATTTGAGCCGAAAAGATTGAAAAACATCAATTATTTAGACCCCCCCCCCCCTCCCCCCCCCCGGTCTCAGGCTCGATTCCTCCCTGGTCCATCCCCCCCCGGGCAGTGGCTCAGTGTTCAGCAGTCTCGGTTTGCCCGTTTTGGACTTGGTGCTACGAACTTTTACATGTTCCACCGATTCAGCTTGTTCATTTGAGACCTCAGTCTTCTCGGTAAACCACCTCGCAAGAATCTTTGCACACGCAGCATGCAGAACCCAGAGGTGCTTTCAGACAGCTTCTGACGCCTCTCGTTGTTTTCATTTTTCAAGGTTTGCCACGCCACCATGTGCGTTTGCGTGTCGCATCCTACGAATCTTGCCGGGCCTCTCGTTGTGCACAAGCTACCTATGAATCCACTCTGTCACCGACCCATCTCATGCAACAACTGCTAGCTTTCGTTCACCCGCTCCTCAAGTCCTTTATACTAAGAGAGGATTGGATTTTCGTTTGTGGCTGGAGAAAGATCAAGGATCAGCAAGATTACCTCATGGCAGAGTCATGCAGCATGCCCGAGGAAGACAAAGATCTGTTCGAAAATGGCTGTGGGTTCGTCATTGCCGATTAGCACAGGTGTTCTCTTCAGAGCGCTTCAAGCATGTAGCTCATGAATGCAGAATGCGACCTGGACTGGCCCGCACCCTTGATTGTGGTTTACATCCGAAGTTGTCAGAAGCCAAGAAGAGGAGGATTCAGCAGAACTTTTCGAGGAAAAAGGACTGCTACTCTTCCTGGAAGAAGTACAACCAATCCTGGTGCGAGTACTCGGCATGCGAGAACAGCTACAGGGGGCACCAGAAGAAATGGTGACCTAACAACGGCGGGCCTCCTTAGGCAGTTGCCAATCGAATTCGAAACTCTGCGCCATCAACGGCCAATCGACATTCTCACAGATCAATTCTCATGACTTCATCATCTACAAGACTATTATGACTGCGACACAACCTCATCGCCTACAAGACTTTTTTCGTCAAGTAAAAGAGTCTATAGTTTCATGCGTCAGATGCAACATGTCAGGGACAACTAGGTACCCCTTTGCGCGAAGTCCCAAGTTTGCGAGTTTGACACCACTTTGCGGCATGGTTGTGCAAACATGTAAATAAGTGACGAAATCAACAAGTCCGTGTCACAAAGCAAACAGCTTTCAGCAGCCTGAGCACATATGAATTATGGCTACGGCGCAATAATTCGAATGTTGAAGGCAAAATGTGTGTCTGTTTGTGTTTGCTTTTGACATTGTTGACCTTCATACAACCTACCATGTTGGCTTTGCTATCTTTACAATCGGAGCCATGTGCTTACAGTGAAAAGACCACGCAGCAGTGCATCCCAGGAACCGAGAGATCAATACAGTAACCGGGGACATCCATAGCCATCTGAGATGCGTTGGGTCTGACCTGAAATAGGTCCACGGGCCATTTGAGTTTCCTACCACAGCAGGTTTGAGATCCCCTGCTACCGGACTCATCCCCCCCTCCGAACTGGTTTTTCGCATTTGCAAGCGCAGCCGCACCATGCCAAGCTCACAGCTTGGTTGATAAAGAAATGTACACTTGCCCGTGCCTGAAAAAATGGCGGAACATTCTGTCCAAGGACACGTTAGGGTGCCAGAAGAGGGGTCCCGCCGGCCCTCCGCGTCCAACTATTGTTCAAAATCGCAACTTCCCAGCAAGGAATTTAGATAGTTGTTTTGATTTGCACTTGGTTCAGACTCTGTTTGATATTGGTTCTGTCTCGGTTTAGCATACGTTTAGTATTGGCTTGTTATCCGTTCTAAAGCATGCAATAGGACGATCCAATACAGCTGAAGTTGGGGTTGGCTGAAAACTTGTTTGTTTACAATGGGTTTAGTATTGGCTTTATCTAATTCAGTTCAGCTTTGAGAGATTAGGCCCGGAGGCATATACTTTTATGAATAGGGGAGGGGTTAATTATTTGATTTGAGAGATCCTTTGACACTTTTGGAAGGAACTGTGTTCTCGCCCTTCGGGCGTGCCGAATGTCCGTTCATCTCCGAGATCCGAAAAAGAGAAAAAACAACTCGCTTGGATTGCCAGCAAGAGGAGAGGGGATATGCCTCACACAACCCGAAAAGAAAGTCCAGATGGAAGGCTGCCTTCTACGACTCAACCTTAAGCACTGCTGAACGCCCCAACAGCCACTTCGGACAATTCCTGGAAAGTCGGGTGATGTTGGCGCGCATTGTCAAACGGAACCCTGTTGCTTCAATCAAAAAGTTGCAAAGAAGATGCAGTCTCCAACGGTTGTTTTTATGCTGGTGTCGCGCGTGCAACTGGCTGATTCTGCATGGGGGGTCAGAAGAAGAATCCTCATTTGTCTATTCGCTTCACGGATGCCACCGTTCAATTGCTGGTGTCATCAGCTTTCCCATGCCGAACTGTGAAAGTTGCTTCGCACTGTTCCGACGCGAAGTCAAACAATCTCGGGCAAAAATATGATTGTCTCCGGATGCACTCGTAAGGGTTATTCGCGGGATGCCAACAAAACGCCCTGATTGGCGGCTGAAAGTAGGTCGACCTGATGCAGCATCACTGGCCGGCAAGCAGAGGTCCTATTCAAGAGCCCACGATTTCTCCCATATTTGCAGTTTTCCTCAAGCAAATCCAGCAGTTGCCTTTTACGGCGTCCGAGGGCGTCGGGATTTGTCGACTTTCCCACTTCAGACAAATTATCCACCCAACTTCAAAACAGCAACCAGTTGCAGGCACAGAAGCACGGCAAAGCTTGCGCATATGCAGGGCCACGCGTGTCCCACTTGTGCGCACGCACAGATCACAAATGTGCATTGAGACACCTGTTTGCACATGTGTGCATGCGTGCACACTGAGACACACACCTATCCCGATTTCGCTGAGCAAACCCCTCTTTAGAAGTAAGAAACCCTATAGCTAAAGCTATTTGGGAAAATGTTGATAAGCAGGATCTCGATTCATCCTTCTCTTATCGTCGTCCCTCATCCGAGGAAAAGGAAGAAGAGATGCCAGCCATTTACATATGGTGAAATATGGTGCACAAAGGAACCGGCTGGAGAGGATTTCATGCCTTGGGATCTTCTCTCTTCTCCCTTTTGCATGTAGCTGACTTGCCCAAAGCCGACCTTTTGACGGTTTGGTTGTCATGTTTAGTCAGGTTTCCAAAAGGTTAACCTTTTGTTCCAGGTCCTTTGGGCAACAGAGACGGAGAATGGAGAGACATCCATGCCAGGAGGTTTCCAGAGGGCGCGCTATTTGTGCGGGTGCTCTCCCTTTCCGATTCTTCCCTCACTAAGCTTATCAGAGAGGGAAGGCATGCCACAACTTCACGGGATAATGGCCTTGCCATTCATCTCTTCAGCATCACTTCGCTCCAGTCCAAAAAATACTAGAAACAAAGGCCTCCATTTGCTTCAGAATATGTTTGATGTCCCCTTGTTGGTTTTCAAAGTACTTCATCACTACTGGAGATAGGTTTATTTTTTCCTGGGGCCTTGACCAAATGGAAGGGCTGCACTGCATCCCTCTCCTGTGGTCCCATCCGGGTCGCTTCGCGGGGGGCTGGCTGTTTCCTGAGGCTCGAGGGGCATAGGGGATGCACCAGAGCGCGCCCACATCACGTGACTTGTATCGTCCAGTCTGGTCGTGATTCATTTTGACCCCATATTCGTCAACCCCAGTTTGTTCAGAGGGGGGTTCAACAAAAGAAGCTGGTTGGTTGATCCAAAGTATGGTGGTTGTGTTTTTTTAATGTCAGCTTCATTCATGCTTCATTGGTGGTAGTGTGTTGTCTCTTTCTCGAGTTGCTCTATCGTTCTTCTCTTTGGTCGAGTGGGAGTCCAGGCCCAATTTTGGGCGCTGATGCCATGGATGGAAGCAAGTTCCTGGGTCACCCGGACCAGGCCCCTCGGGCTCGGGGGCTCGGGGGGTCGAGGGCTCGGCCGCTTGGGATCGAGGCGAGCCCCGGTTCAAACTGAACGGTCCGCCCGAAACCTATCTACCAACATGGTCATGAAGGCTATGTAGGCTTGACCCGTTTCCCATGGCCAACTTTGGTTGGGGTTTTGGGGTGGCTGTGGCCTCCAAGTTTGACCAAATTGCCACAGAAACAAACGTTGGGGGTGGAAGGGGATTTTCTCCCAATGTCCTGGGACCTTCCGAGCCAATTCTCGCCAGGCGGCGTGCGTGAGATATTGGAGCACTCCGGGGAAGAGGCCGCGATCAAAAAAACAAACGAAAGCCATGGGGTGTGACTCTGTTGGGGATTGGTCGACCGGACTAGAAACATGCGGTGAACTGTTTCCACTGCTTTTGTGTGGGAGTTTGGATGAGTGTCTCTGTGGGTCGGTGGGGTTGGTCTACCGGATGACGAGAAAAGCGTGTGGCGAACTGAACTTTTTCCACTGCTTTTGTGTGGGAATTTGGATGACTTTCTTTCTGTGGGCATTTGGATCGCGAAGCACTCATCCAACCTTATTGCTCCTGGGTCCCGTTCATCTTTTCAGCCGAGCCAATCCGAGGCCGCTGCCGGAGAACCTGAGCCGCATGCTGCGGGAGGTGGCAGATGCTGGCCCAGAACAAGACACCTTTCACTGGCTGGAGGTCCAATGGAACTGCGACATTCTCAGACAGGCGGGTTGGCAAGGGGCAACATCGTGGTTGAACTGCTCGCAACAGGAAACTGAAAGGTGGTATGAACAGGTTGGTCTTCAAACAATGTTGTTTTAGATCAAATGCAGTTGTTGAAACATACCTCAAAAGGCAACCGATTCAACTGGTTGTTTAACATGCCTTTGAAACCTTGAAACCTACGGAACTCAAGAGGTGGTTAAAGGGTTACCAAAGGGCGAAGCCAAGAAGCTGTCAGGCGGCCTGTTTGAACAGAATCCCAATGCTTGTTTGAACTGTCCATGGTTTAATTGCACCCCCTGAGGAGGAACAAGTTCACCTGCTGCTTATGCGCTATGTACATGTTGCGAGGAAACGCCATGCTGCAAGGTGCGCCGGGTGTGGCAGACGGGCTGAAGTGTGGGGGAACTCATTCTCTCCAGCAATGCCTTGTTGACATCAAACAGCATTCAGCAGAACATGGTCAAAAATACACGGACCACTAGAATCCCATTCCGGGACCTCGGAGAAAAAGCAACATGTCTGCGGATGACCATCAACTCGGCGGATGACTAGTGACACCGGTTGATGAGTATGGAAGGTTTGTTGATCGCGGGAAACATGCTCGACTCTGTACCACCAGGGCTAAACGATGTTTGGTGTTGGAAGGACCCCCACCAAACCCCACCACAAACAAAAAGCAAATGGCTTCCGAAGCTAGGAAGACCTCGCCGCACAAAAAGGAAAACAAGTGCAGCAGGAGGGCGCGGCTTCAAACCAAAACACGAGGCACCTCAACTTTCAGCCGGCAACCACAAAGTGAAGTGTGCAAGGGTCCCTCTTAAGGGCTTACTCATGGCGCAGATCTAGGTGCTCCACAATTGCATCACTAATCAAGCTCCGGCATGATGCTAGTGGGTCAAGTGGATGTCTCGCTTTCGGACCTGGTGTGATGCCAATCAACTTCCACTCATGTATTCCAAGAAGTTTTGGAACTATAGGCCCAAGCTGCAAATGGCATCCTCCACAACTGGGGCCTACGAAGCGCAGGAACCCGCAAAAACAAACCGACTGCATCTGGCGCAAACAAGCACACAACAGTGACACGCAGCACAAGCAAAGTACCCCCGATGGATGTTTCACTTTCTTCGCAAACCTCATACAATTGATATGCCATTCGTTCGCAGATTTGTTGTTTGTTTGTTTGTTTGGCCCTGGTTTAGCTTTATCTCTCGTTGGCGCTGGTGCTTGTGGAGTTTGTGCATGCGCTTGTGTCTTTCATGGTTTTTCATGCGCGGGTTTGGCGATTCGCGCAGAACCCACGGATCGCGTTGGCCCTGCCAGACAGCTGCAGAAACCCCTGAGAAGGTTCCTGAGGCTTTCCTGGCGCGGCTTTGGGGTGGGTTGGGCGCTTGCCCTTTCAATCGGTCTTCGACAGGTACATCCTGCAAGAACGTGCCTACCATGTGGCCTGCTGGTATCTTCGTTGGCTGAAGGTGGCCTATTGGGCCGCTCGGTTGCGCAAATGCCAGGTGAAACGGGCAGCTTCTTTTGGGAAGGGAACCCACTTTCATACGGTGGATGCACGGAATTCTGCACCGCTCTGAAACCATGGAAAACCATTGTTTGTTTGTTCGTATTTACAGAGAGGTCCTCATTCGAGGGTTTCTTGGGTGCTGGATTTCGTCCATCAGTAGCTTGATGAACTGCTCCGTGCTTCTTGGGGCCCCGGTGGCATAAGCGAAGGAAGTGGAGGGCATCTCGATTGCCGCCGTCTTGGATGCCTTCTTGAGGCGGCTGGAGGAGCCACACCTGGAGGATCGGAGTCCGAGTCCTCGCGGCGGGTTGTTTTCTAGTCCAACCCTTCGCCTCCGGTTTTCTGGTCGTTTGGTCCCCCAGCCTGGTGCCCTTTTGAACCGTTTCTTGTTTGGGGGAGGGTTCCCCTACTAAAATAGACTACAGAAAAAAAGTTAGTACCCTTATTCTAACCTCTCCACTGCAGGACCTAGTTGTCATCCACCCTGCCAACACCGAAAGTTCGCCGCTCACAGGCGCACACGCGGGGCATCCTCAAACATATTGCAGCTCTCGAGAAGTTGGATGTGCAGCACCCGCCAAAGCCAAAGGCCCGGAAATGGTGCGGACCGAGTGGCCCGCTTGAACAAAAAACCCTTTCGAGGGTTTCGGACGCGGCAAATTGTTTGAGCGGTTTTCGGAGATGCCTTGTGTGCTGGCTTTGACATTGCAACTGCTTCTCCAAAAGGACCCGTTGCTGTCTGCGCAGGAGTCAATAATCTTGCTCGTTCTCAGCAGGGAATGAGGGAATGACGCCCTATAAACCATCCTTTGCGGTGTCCTTTACGGAAATCCCCAGGTTCATTCCATGTCTCATTCCCTACCTATCGCACCGATCGCAAGTAGTTGTAGGAATCTTCAATCCTGGGTGAGTTGCGGAGAGTCAATCGGCCGGGCAGCCCGAGACATCGGGCAAAAGCCCTCTTCAAGGGCCCTTTGCCTTTTGAGACTGTAGCGGGAGTGCAGGTTCATGGTTCTCGGCTTTGAGTCCATTGGGTGTTTCTTGGGAGGATCATGGCCTGAAGAACATAAAGCTGATCTCATGGTTCGAGCTGTTGATCTTGGGGTGAAAATACAGACCCTTGTCGGTCCCTTCAGCGGAAAAGCGACTACTGGTTCATCTGCAAGCGACGCTTGGCATAAGATGCCCGCAGGCAGAGGCGGATTTGACGGATCAGGAGACCAGGGGTGCTGTTCAGCTTGAAGGCTGTAAAGTCACGGGGCTCAACGGCTCAACCTCAAATCAACGAAGTGGCTCAATGATCGGCTCAGGAGCATTCCTTCCCACCCATTCAACGCACTTTAAAAGGCATCCGCTCGGATTGGCGTTTTGAGAGCGCGGAAAGCAAAGCCGCCCATGCGATGTCTGCTTCCCCTGGAGGAAAGGAAGGAGGTCACGCGCCAGTACCGAATCAGATTCATACACGTCTTCCTCATCGGCAACATGATCCGCCCGCAAAACCAGCGGTGGCATCAGGTGCGGAAGACGTGGAGAAAATCGGCAGGGCTCCTGCAAAGATACATTTTGCCCATTTGAAACATGGCTTTTCCCACCAAAATACAGGGAAGCCACCATTTACAAGGCAATGTTCAGGTGTATAATGTAAGGATCGCCCCCAACAACGTGACTGCCTCGTTATGGACCCCTGAGCTCATTTTTGTGAACCTCCCTGTTTATGCGAGAGACCCCCCCCCCCCCAAATGGATAATCCTGGACGTTTGTCGGCGTATTTCATGAAGTTGTGCGTCATGTCGGCGTTTTCAGCACACCTTACGGTTGTTCAATGGCGCATCTTTTTGAGTGTGCCCTTTTTGGCTAAGACAAACCACATGGAAACCAACCAGTTTTGGGCACAATCTTATGTTGCATTTTGAGCCAATTACTCGCCTCAGAGATCTCAAGTTGGTCAACTCACTTCCCACATTTCTGGGGGTACCTTCCCCATTCTTTCGAGGGATCCTTCTTTCTAGAAAACCTCCAGAATCCCAGGGAAAACGGCTGGTTTTGAAAAGAACGATAGTTGAAAAGAATGGGGAACCAAGCCCTAGAACCTTGTTTTTTTGGGGCAGCTTGAGAACCAAGCCCTTTCCGCAGTGGAAGCTGGCGATGCGGAGAAAGAGGAGACGGGAGGAGCTGGAGAGGAGGTTGCAGAGGCCTCGAGGGAGTTCACCCCAAATGTTGGACGCCGTTTCGTCTGAACAAAACCATGGCCAATGCTTGAGCTCTTTCTAAAAATTGGGGTCCTTTTCCAGGTGGGTTTGCTTTGGTTGCCTTTTAAGGCCATCCAAAAGAGGAGCTTTTTTTATGGCTTCAGGTTGCCACTATGCCCAAGAGGTTGTCCTAGATGACAAAAAGGGTTGGGATCCCGCGGAAGTCCTGAGAGCTCTCAGGTGCCCACATGGGCTGACACGAAGCAACTTCTGCCTCTCGTGCCAGGCCGGGGAAAAGGCGACGGCAGAAACCATTCAGCTGACGGTTCAATCGGGAACTTTTTGGACATGCAAAAACGGGAGGGAACCTGTGTCAGAACTCGAAGATGCAAGTGGGTGCTAGGGTCCATGGAGCGGTGCGTCGGAACTTGGGTCATTCCAATTTGTGCCGCGACTGCGTTGGAGTGTTTGGGTGGAACCTCTCAGTTTCATGGGAGTCATTTGGAATAATTGAGCAGCCCCCATGGTAGTGTAGCATCCCTGCTTAAGGGATGCAAATAATTTCAGTGGAAAAGGCATGGGGATCATTTCTTGACTGCTACTGGGTTGGATCTTTAGACTTCAACTTCTTGGGAATTCGAGTTGGGTGTTCCACGAATATCCCCCCCCCCCACAAAAATATATATATATATATAAACTTTTTGCAAGTTTTCGGCGGACCGCCTCAGATCCTGAGATCCACTGGCGAAGTCAAATCCATCGCCAGGGCTGCGAGCACGGCCTGAGGAAGAGCGAGTGCAAGGTGTGCAGCCGCTGCTCGCATGGGAAGCCTCTTGGCCTTGTTCTTTTTCGAGTGTTGGGAAACCACAAATGTGTTCGGAGGAAGAAGGAAAAAACGGGGGGGGGGGGGGAAAGGGGGTGGGGGGAAAAAACGAAAAAGGATCTGGGGCGGTTCGGGTTCCGGAAGAGCTCCGCGTTGGCGATCTGGTGCCTTCCAATTCCATTCTTTGCCAGGCATCCTTCTTTCTACAAAACCATCCAAAAATCTGGGGAAACAGCTGGTAAAAGAACGATGGTTGAAAGGAATGGGGAATCAACTCCTAAAAGCAAGTTGGAACCACTGCTGCACCTTCCATGGTTTTTCCCCCGACGGATCTCAAAAAAAAGATTGTGTCCATGTGTTTCGTTTATACCAAACGGCCACTTCAACTTTGGGCCTTGCGCCAATCCAGGCCTGTGGGAAAATGCGCGGTCTGCAACGCCTGCGCCCACGGCCTGGCGAAGGGGAACTGCGCCCAGTGCAACTTGTGCCCACATGGGCGGCGCAAGGGCGCCTGCAAGCTGTGCAACCCAGTCCTGTAGTACCTTTTTCCCATGTGTTTTTTTTCTTTTTCTTTTCTCCTTTTTTTAGAGAAGGGTCGCCCAGTACCCCTCCCCCTTGGCGTTTGTTTTTCCCATTTTCCTTGGAGAAGGTATCCCTCTAAAATCAAGTTGCGCCCCCCTTTTTTGCCATGGACTCGAGGCAATGGCTGTGAGCACGGCGAGCGAAGAGACCGCTGCGTGACTTGCAGCCCGTGCCCGCACGGCAAGTTGAAACAGGACTGCAAGACTTGCACCGGGTGCAACTCGGTTGCCCAAAGTGCATCGACCTTTTGATCTTCTTGTTTTCCAAAGTTTTTAGTCAGGGTCCCAAAAAGGTTAACCTTTCACGTGTGTGTGTGTGGGCAACTGAGGCAAACATGGCAAGCTGAAGCGCTTTTGCCAGATTTGCTCCCAATGCTGCCATGGGAAGTACAAGCGGCTTTGCAAGATCTGCTCCGGATGCCGGCACGGCAATCTCAGACAACTGTGCAAGCGTTGCACGGCAAGGCGGCGAAATGCCCAAGGTCAGAGGGAGGGAGAAGAGGCACCTCCAAATCAAGGCCTTCGGAAGAGCCAAGACTGCGAGCACAAGAAAAGGCGCTGGCTATGCCGGGAATGCAACCCAACCTGCGAGCACGGCAGACTACAGGGCCGCTGCTTCAAGTGCAACGAGGCCGCAGGCCTTGACGCCTGCCCACACGGCCACAAGAGCCCCAAAGAGGGTGTTTTCTGCTTGGAGTGCCACGGCTGCACACACAAGCGGTTGCGCTGGATGTGCCGGGAGTGCAACCCCCCCTGCGAACACGGCAGGCTGCAGCGATATTGCCGCAAATGCAAAGAGGCAGGCCTTGACGGCAATGAGCCGTCCAGCGCCCGCACAAAGACGAGCGGGAAGCCCCCCACTTTTGACAAAACGACGGACAGGAAGCCCTCCGGCAAGCAGGGTGGGAGAAGTGCCGAGGCAGAGGAAGTGGGCCAGGGCAAGGGAATTCGCCAAGCCAAGAAGATGCGGCTGTGGAAGGGCTGTGAAGCCGGCTGTTGCATACAGTCTGCTTCTTGCGGGAGTGGCGAGTTGGAGCTGGAACAGTCTATGTGATGTTGTACATATGCAGCTTGCAATTCGCCACTGCATGCCCCTGGACACAGAGAAGCGTCCAGCGTGAGCTGGTGGCAAGTTGATTCATGGGACCATTGCGCCTGTTTGTCAGCGGGCCCTACCAGGTGCCATTCGATCCCTTGCAGTCGTTCACACGCACTGCAGCCGGAAAAAGCGTCAAACATGAGTCAGAGAAGGTTCAATGTGTATGTGGCAAACCCCGAGCTAGACTACACCCAGTTGGGTTGTATTGGAGAATCAACAACCCCTGGATTAAGATGATTTAAGTCAATCTTGGGGCAGTCAAAAATCATAGAACCCTCTTTAAAAATTGAAAGTATAACATGTTATATATATATGTGTGTGTGTGTGTGTTTGTTTTGGGAATTATTGAATGTTGATATTGGAGAAAAAGGATAAAAGAAGATGAAATTCCTTTAAAGTAGTTGTTTGAATTATACATTAAAATGAACTAGCTGTTGCAGGCTTGCATAAGTGTTGCTACAGAGTGCTGCGGTATATTGTAGGCCGAGATTCAGAGTCGCGTCGGGCATAACGTAGGCAGGGCGTTGTTGCAGGGTGCTGCTGTAGGCCGAGACTTAGAGTAGGAGGGTGTTATTGTAAAGTGTTGTTATGGGTATGTTGTAGTTTGCTACTGCAGCCGGCCGAGATTTAGAGTTGTATAGGATGCTGTTGCAGGGTGTTGCTATAAACCGAGACCTAGAATAGGAGGGTGTTATTGCAAAGTGTTATTATAGGGTGTTGGTGTAGGGTGTTGTCGTAACCGAGATTTAGAGGTGTATAGCGTGTTGTTGTAGGGGGCTGCTGTAGGCCGAGATTTAGAGTAGGAGGGTGTTATTGCAAAGCGGTTTTGGGGTGTTGTTGCAGGGTGTTGCTGCAGGGTTTTGCAGCCGAATGTAGAGTTGCGTAGGGTATTATTGTAGTGCGTTGTTGTAGGTCGAGACTTACAGCAGGAAGGTGTTATTGTAAAAAGATGTTATACGATGGTGTTGTAGGGTGTTGCTCCTGCCGAGATTTAACGTTGTATAGGGCGTTGTTGCTGCTGCAACCGAGATTTCGAGTTGCGTAGGGGGTTGGAGGGCGCTGTTGCTGTTGCAGCCGAGATTTCGAGGTGCGTAGGGTGTTGGGTGTTATTGCAAAGTATTAGTGTAGGATTATAAATTAAATTTATGGAGAGTTATTGTAGAGCGTTGTTGTAGGCCAAGTTTAGAGTAGGAGGATGTTATTGCAAAGTGTTGTTATGGGTATGTTGTAGGTTGTTACTGCAGCCGGCCGAGATTTATAGTTGTATAGGATGCTGTTGCAGGGTGTTGCTATAAACCGAGACCTAGAATACAAGGGTGTTATTGCAAAGTGTTATTATAGGGTGCTTGGTGTAGGGTGTTGTCGTAACCGAGATTTAGAGGTGTATAGCGTGCTGTTGTAGGGAATTGCTGTAGGCCGAGATTTAGAGTAGGAGGGTGCTTTTGCAAAGCGGTTTTGGGGTGTTGTTGCAGGGTGTTGCTGTAGGGTTCTGCAGCCGAAATTTAGAGTTGCGTAGGGTATTAGGTAGGGCGTTGTTGTAGGTCGAGACTTACAGTAGGAAGGTGTTATTGCAAAGTGTTGTTATACGATGGTGTTGTAGGGTGTTGTTACTGCCAAGATTTAACGTTGTATAGGGCGTTGTTATTGCTGCAATCGAGATTTCGAGTTGCATAGGGGGTTGTAGGGCGGTGTTGCTGCTGCAGCCGAGATTTCGAGGTGTGTGTGGGGTGTTGGGTGTTTTTGCAAAGTATTTTTTAAAGGATTATAAATTAAATTTATGGAGAGTTATTATAGAGCGTTGTTGTAGACCAAGATTAGAGTAGGAGGATGTTATTGCAAAGTGTTGTTATGGGGTATTTTTGTAGGACATATTCGAGATTTAGAGAGGCATAGAGTGTTGTTATAGGTCGAAATTTTGAATGTGAGGAAGTTATTGCAAAACAATTTTGGGGGTGATATTGTAGGACGTAGTTATAGCGTGTTGTTGTAGGGGGGATATTGTATTTTTTAGTATTATGACTTTTAGAGGTGGTTATGATTTTATATATTGGGTAAAGGTATTAATTAAGTATTTGAAATAATTATATAGATCGATACAAACATAATAATATATATAGATATATAATAAATAGGATTTTTTGGAAATTATTATTTTTTAGTTTTTATTTATAAATAATATATATATATATATTATTTAGATTATATAATTTTTGATTGAGAAAGATTTTTAATAATGGTTTGATTAAAATTTATTGCTTTAGATATTCGAATAATTGAATTAATATATAAAATTAATAATATTTTATAATTGTTTATTTTTTGCTAAATATAAATTAGAAATAAAAAATTATATGAAATAACATGTATATATGGTATTTTGTTGAAGCAATTATGTTTTTTTGGAGATAAATAGAATGGAAAGGATATGAAAATAAATTTAAAGGAAAAATAATAATATATTATGTTATATAAAGAATATATTAATATTTAAATTCGAATGTTGAAGAAATATAATGAATTAGAAAGGGAAAAGAAATTTAAAAAATATAGAAACATATTAAAAGGAAATGAAAAACAATATAAAGAATATAAAGAAAGGATACTAAATAGAATTGGATTTGATCGGTTAATAATAAATTATTTGTATAAAATAGTATAAATATAATTTATTTATTTATTTTTAAAAACCAAATATAATAATATATTATTTTTTTTTATAATTCTTTTTTTCTCTTTGATTTATATATGGTTTAATTATTTTATATTTCTTTTATATATCTTTTCCAATTCTTTTTATATCTTTTCCCTTTCCATTGTCTTTCTATATTTTATTAGTGTTTTTCTTATTCCTTTTTATTTTTATTTGTATTTTTGCAATTTTGTTTATGTTAAATTATTCATAAAATTTATATAAAAATATTTACTTTAAATATTCGAAATATTAAATTATATATCCATTTTACTATTCTTTATCTAAATAATAGTATTTCCAAAATATATATGTAAATAAATATATTTTTATTTAATAAATATATTTATAAATTACCAATCCTTTTGCGTTGGGCCATACCCCCATCACAAAACAAGGGCTAAGCCTCCCATTCCTTTCTCAATTCATTCTTTCATTTTGTTTATTTTTTCGATAAATGGTTCGATAAATATATTTGTTTTTCTTTCAAAATGTATATTTATATATTATCAATATTTATATATATAATATAAATATAAATCAATAATTAATATATTTAATATTAAAATTTATCAAATATTATAAGTATATCAATATTGAAAATATATATATATATATTAATAATTTTTATATTTTAAATTATATATATATATATTTTATTATATTAATTTATATATTTAAAAACCACATATTATTTAAAAAAAATATCACCTAAATTTATATAATAAATATATTCTTAATATGTTAAATTAATATAAAATATGAATTTCAGATTTATTTAAATATATTTATAAATATTCAAAATCCCATCCAAAACAAATGTGGTTGTATATTTTTTTAAATTATAATATTCTATATATATTTAAAAAAGACAAAATCGTCCTATTTCGAAATCCTTCTAGCAATCAACAAAATATCCCTTTCTTCTTTTTATTTTTTTGTTCTTCGTTCGCATTAATTAAATAGAAGTGGTGAATGGAGAGAGTGTATGATGTCCAGCTTTTGAGATTATTCTTTTCTTTATCCTCTTCTTCTTCTTTTATCTATTTCTTTGTCTGTTTCTTTGTCTTTTTCTTGCGACGTGATCATGCTACGTGTGTCTTTCTTGATCGACCACTTTGTTTTCCCTGTCCATGAGTCTAACCGCTATGACGGAAAATCCGTGAGCTGGAAAGAGATGTCTTGATGTGTCTCCTCTTTCCTTTTCTCATCAGCGAAGGCTGGTGAAGGAACGGGCCATCTCTTCATACCCTTTTGTTTAGGACCTCCGCGAAGCTTTCGCTTTCGCGAGCGGCAAAAACCTTCCAAGCAGCCTTTCACAGCCTTCGACCATCAAAACCCTTTGTCCTTACGAACGCAACTGTCCAGTGCAGAGAATTTAGAGCGCTGCTCAAATACATTGTGATAGGAGAATAGGCAGACCTACACACCTATAGCGAGGCTCAAACAAAACGAGACCCGCATTACACATAAACATCAAACGTATTCATGTGTCGCTTTCTTGCTTTTTCGAGAGCAATCCATTTGGGTGATGTTCAAATCCTCAGCCCTAGAAGCAAAATGCTTCTTGCGTGCTTCACCACCACGTCTTCGCCTTGATCGACTGCTCCACATCGCATTCGCAGGACTTGTAGACGAAGATGTACCTCGATCCGAAGCCAAGTCGCAAGCAACCAAAACCTGAAGCCCAAAACTGTTGGTTCCAACATGGGTGTGGGTCAAAACCCTGTACCCCTGGTGAACATCAAAATAGGTGGTAAGTGGGTGTTCATCCGCCCGAAAATGGGATCGCCATAGGTTATGACCCATAGCCACATGGGTCAGGTCTCTTTTTTGTATGAACCCCGGCGAAACCAGGAAGTAGGAGCTGCTAAAACAGGCAATAGAGCTTTTGGAGGCTGCTCACCTGGTATACCCAAGGGCTATGATGTCTGGTTCCCTTTGACCAAAAGGGGTCCATCCTTAGAGTTGCTCCCGTGTGGGAGTGTCTTAAGGGAACTCCACTGTCCACAAGATCGTGGCTTCCTGTTGGCTTCCCAATAAAAACCACCCCAAGTGGCCTCAAAGCATTTGTGCATGTGTATGCATATATATATATATATATATTTGGGGGGGGGGTGCGTTTTCTTGATGCTACCTTTTTCAGGTTGGTTTTTTCAGGAACCGCCTAGGCGTAAAACCGAATGCTTCCCATCTCCACGAGCCATTGCCTTGGGACCACCCGCTCGCTTCTCGCGCTCGGGTCACATGAGCAGCGCAGGGACTCCCACCGGCCAGGCCTGCAACGAGTTCTGCGTCGATTTGGCGGCCCTGTTGAAAAGGCGCTGAAATACTTAAAGGACTGGAATTTAGATTCAGCTTCATATCTCTACCCTGAAACTCAAAAAAGAGCTGTTTTGCCCAGAGAGCACGAAGCTTGCGACTGCTATCGAGAAGGTTCAGTGCACGTGGGTTTCCGAAGCTGAGGAGCAAACCCAAGCGGACAGGCGCCAGTACCAGCGGCCAGGGGCGTTCCAGAACCTGACGGGTTCCGAAAAAAAAATAACGTGGAAGAACCGGAGCGCAACCAGAACCAGTTTGGGTGTTGCTCAACAAAAAGAAAGGAAGGAGGAGTCCTCTTGGTCCACCCAAACTCTGCAACTGGGCCAAAGAAAATACATCTGCTTTGGGCGCGAAGAATTCCAGGGGCGCACCACTGCCACATGATCTTCTGCTGGAGGTGGGAGAAGGTCTGCTTGATCTCACCTCCCGGCACCTCAGAAACCCGCTCTCGAAGCAGCCGATCGACCGATCGACCGACCACTCGCACCATCAGCCCGGCCTGGAAGCGATTGCACCACCAAATGTATGCCTCGCGCAAAGGAAGGCGTCCGCACGATCCGTACGACGAGGATCGAGATTTTGAGCCCGAGCGCAGTTTGCGAATTCTAGTTGGCCCAGAAGGGCGGGCTAAAGTGCTGCCTGGTGTCCACCAGGGATTTTTTGGTTTGTGGTTTCCAAGCCGAAGAAACCCCCCAAGTTCCACGAGTCGGGCCGTGAAGGGGGAAACCCCGCGTCGAACATCTCGAATTCCGCCTCCGGTGGGACAGGGTAGCTGCCCAGGCGTGCCTGGTCCTGGAGGTTCGCTGGTCTGGGCTCTCAAGTTGGAGTTGGGAGTCTTGGAAAAAGTCCGAAGGATGCCAAAACCGGGCCCATAGCCACCTGAGTCATAGTCAAAACCCGAACCTTGGGATTGTCCCTAAGCTTCATCTACCCGGGTTTTGAGCAAGTGGCTCACTTGTACACCTTCAAGCTGGCAGGGGTAGCACATTTCAAGCCTGAAACCCTCAAAGGAACCCCTCAAAGGAACCCCTGAAACCCTCAATCAGTCAATGCAGCCTCCACCCTGAAAGCCTCACCCCTCGCCCGGTCCCTTTGGCTGGTCTTCCGCAGGGACAGCAACTCCGAGCTGCGGGTCACTACGCGGCGCAGCGACCTGGCCGAGGCAACAAGAAAGGCGGCCGAGGCCTTCGCGACAGCGGCGACAAAACAAAACAACAACGCAAAAACAAAAAAAGAAACGAAGGAACCGGCAAACAAGCAAGCAAGCAAGCAAGCAAGCAAGCAAGCAAGCAAGCAAGCAAGCAAGCAAGCAAGCAAGCGAGCGAGCGAGCGAGCGAGCGAGCGAGCGAGCCACAACACTGACTTGTCCAAACAATCTGCCTGCTGAAATGCCTATCAATTGCACCTGTCACACCCAAATGACAATAAAGCCAGCTGCACATGATGCCACAAGTCAGCAGAGGCGCCGGTCGGGAAAGGCAGTGCTGAGCCAAAGAGAGGCTGAGGCAAAAACTCGCTAGCAAAACTCCACGCCAAGGCAAACTGATGCCTGGGATGCTGACAAGAGTGGGACATCCGTATGGGTGGTGCTGTCGGACACCCTTCTCAGCTTTAACGGGAAACCACCACGGAAATTTGGGGTTCCCCGATCCCTCCCAGGCAAATGCAACCCTTTCTCACTTCGGCTGACTGTGTTTCAGCCGGCGGCCAACGCGCGCCAGAGACATTAACTGTCCGACCGGGTTGGGCAATGTTCAAGCTTCCTGGCTTCCTTGCGGATGCCAGGAGACTCTTCAAACATCGGCCACCAACATCTTGGGTGAGTCAGGTGTTGAGTGGGCGCCTCAAAAAAAAACTCGGAGCCAGTTCCTGTCAAGGTTGAAAAAAGGTGAGAGGTGGCCTCCGCGTTGACCCAACCCGACTCTCCGACTCTGCGACTTCCTTTCGGCCCCAGAGTTCAGAGCCGATTTGGGAGTCACACCTCGGTGTCGGACGGCTGGCGCGGCAAGAACGCCATGAATTTCTCTCTCTCGGATGCCAATAAAAAATGGCCGTGCGACGTTTTGAGAGCAGCCTTTCCAGGTTGCTTTGAAGGCAAGCCGGAAAAGCAGAACCGCCCTTCTTGGCGGGGAGCCTGGGAGTTTTGGGTCCGATTTTCCTCGGCCTCCCATGCATGTTTCTTGGCTTCCCGAACCGAGGCGCGCGCAAACATCTTCTTCCGTCGCCGCGCAGGGTTCGGCTTTGCCTCGACACGCGCAAAGGAGACATCCGCCTCGAGTACGATTCAACCCTAAACCCATATGGGTGCGTGTGTTTTTGACGGTACCCCTTTTTCTTGCTTCAATCGGAAACCAGAGGGAAAACACAGCAGTTTTCTTGGACACCCCCTATTTTGACACACACCCTCATGCACAGAAAACAGCTGAGCAATAGGGTTTAGGGCGACGGATTTTCTCTAAGTCGCCAGCACCCTCCTCTTCCTCCTCTTCCTCCACAACGGCTCTGGCCTAAACGAAGACGGACGGAAACGAAGGAAACGTGTCCCCGCACATTTCAGGGTCCCACCGTTTGGATGGTTTCTAGGTCCTCCAGTAGAGAGGTTAGAATAAGGGTACCAACTTTTTTCTGTAGTCTATTTTAGTAAGGGGACCCTCCCAAAAAAAAGGTAAAAGGGCACTACTGGGGGACCCAGGTTTTGCTTTTTAAAGGCCGGCAAAGAAACGCCAAGGTTGGTGCCACACCCAAATGCACTGAGGAATCACTTGGGGACCCTTTGGTGGACATGAAAAAACTGAGTCTGCAGAAAAGAAGGGTCAGTCTTAAGACGAAGTCCCCTATCACGGAAAGTGGCCCTAAAACCCTACTGCTTCTACAACACAAACACTGGCTCGAAATTGGCAACTCACTGGTATCAGTGGGAAACTCCCATGAATCCCCGAACTGCGATGTCCACCCAAGAGCCTAAGAAAAGTCCGCCACGCCCCATTCGCGCCCCTTTCGCCGAACCAAAAACCGACCCACCCGCGGCTCCGCCGCCTGCAACCTCTCGGCCATGCGAGCTTCCAGGGCCTCGGCGCGAGCTAAAACTCGCCAGGGCGGTGGGGCACCCACACCATGGGTTTTGTTGGGAACCTGTTGGGGCTTGGTCTGAAGGGAAAGCAAAAGAAGACCGAAACCCTTCTCGTCTTTTTTTTTGGTGGGGGGGGGGAAGTGGATGGTTTCCCCAACTTACTGTTCCACGCCCCAAAAGCGGCCGTTGCCTACGCATCCGCTTCCGGGTTTCCGGGTGCCAGCGCCTCCGTGTGCGACCGTAGGGACTGGAGCTCCTCACATGGACACGATTTTTCGACATCCGTCGTTCCGACTTCTTTTAAGTGCTCCAGCCAATTCTTTTAAGTGCTCCAGGCAATTTGGTTTATCTCGAGTAGCCCTATAAGAAACAGTGGAGAAACAGTTCTGGAGGAGAGGCGAACCAAGAAAGGAAAAACTGGGGTGGTCATTGACACTGTGACCCTGCCACAAGTGAAGCTGAAGCACTAAGCAAACGTAGACGTCGCGCAAAAGATCCACCAAGTTGATGTATACCCTTCATGTATCAACTATCTCTTACTTGTCCCTTTTTCCCCAGAGGCTTCTATCCACGTTTTCCACACTTCCTAGCTGCATTGGCCGGACCCCTTTAAAACCAGGGGACAATGACATCATGGGGGCGGCCTGTCTTTTGCGGAGCCCCAACATGGATTTCGGCGTTTGGTGTCCCTCTCTGATTCCCATCGCCTTTTGAGTGCATCCACAAAGGCCACAAGATGCGTTTCGCATCCAGCCCTCAAACCCCGCGGATCTAGCGTTTACGCCACCAAAGGGACCCACGGTTTTGGATGGATCGAAAAGGAAGTCCCCAAGTTTGACAGTGGGTGCTCTCTCTCAAACTTGGGGGAGCCCAGGTGGTTAGCCCCATCGGCAATTTGGGGGATGGTCCTCTTAGGTGTCCCTCTAAATATAAAACCACCCCCAAAAAAAAGATGCCATCCCACCCTCTCCACATACCTGACGTTCGGGTTGTGTCCCCTTAGAAAACACCATGCTCCTTTTAAAGGCCCCAAGTCCCCAACGTCAGGCCCCACGTTTAAAAAAACTTTAAAAAAAGCTGGGAGGGCACCATCTCAAAACCAAAGGAGAGAGTCACGAAAAAAAAAAAACTTTTCATGGCTGCGCCTCAGAAAAGCAAAACCAAAGAAGTCAGGGTTGGATCCCACCTTCCAAGCCCCAAATCAGGAACACCTACGTGGGCCGAAGGCCAGGTGTCCCCCCAGGTTTTAGCCACGACTCGCCCCGGCCACACCACACCAAGATATTTCCCCGCTGGGTCTCCAATCTCCCCACCTGGAGGAGCTCCGTGCCGGCCAAGACCTTCTCAGGCCTCGGCAAGTCGTCAAGTCTGCGGTCGGTCTTCGGGGCCATGGAAAGACCGGCGACGGATGGGGGGACAGGGGGACCCGGGGGCTTGGGTGCCTCCCTGCTTGGAAGAAGAAACCGAGAAGAAAAAAAATGCAAAAGGCGAACCAAGCCGTTTGCAGGGGTCCCCTCGTTTCGAGAGGCAAACCCGTGAATGAGAGGCGAAGCACTCCCGGCTCCCTGGCTCCAAGTAGCATTCCCAAGGCTGCTGGAGGGAGGGCCAACAAGCAAGCAGAAAACCTCCACCACCAAGTTTTGTCTGGCAGCATCTGTTCTGGCACCCTCCGTTCCGCCCCATTCCGATTAAAACTCCAGTCAAGTCAGCCACATGTTATGGCGCGAACTATTCATATGAGAATTGGGCATTTTGAGCAAGCCTCTGGGCCTGTCAATGGACAAAGAAGGGGTCGCGCCTCGCTTCTCGCTTTGCTTTGGACCTTGATGGACTCTGCACCGCGTCTTCAAACCTGAGCACGGCGTCTCCAAAGATCGTCGGCGGCCATGGGGACGCTGAAATCGGGGGCTGGACTGCTCATGTTGACAGCAGCATGGAGCCCCGAAGTCTATGGAGTTTAAAGCAGCCAACAGGGGAAAAAAATGGAAGTTTCTGCCACAGAACATGACTGTGATACAAAACGCGGGGTTCATCTTGCGCCATCCGAGACTCCGAGACGCGGACTCTTCCCGCGGCCCAGCCTTGTGCTCGAGACCGAGCCGTGCAATCAGAGAAATCCAGCAAACAAAAATGGAACCCCTGCCACACCTAGCTCTTTTGGACCCATGGGAACTGGGAAATCAGGGCGGAGTGGTGCCTTTCCTCACTTGGGCCCCTGATTTTGGGACCTCTTTTGGGCCGCTTCCTCGTGGTTTCCCTGCTTCGAGCGCCCGACATCGCTCTTCTCCGCACTTTCCGCCTCGGTGGTTGGTTTGGAGCGAGCCCGTTGGAGGTTGGGAGGCTTCTCAGTAAACCTCTAGACCCCCTGGGTTCAAATGCTCCAACCACTCGCCACAATCCACACCATGGGCTCGAATGGCACCAACTCAGAACTCAGGGTGTACTTCTTCCTGGATGGCCGTTGGTTCCGCGCGGCCTTTTGAAATTAATTACAATAATAACAATAATAACAATAATAACAATAATAATAATATCAAGAAAAAGTCTCCGCTAGCTATCCCCAAAAGCTTTTTCTTGACCCGACATGCCTTTCGAACCCTCGAACAGAGCTTTCAGGCGAGCCACCTTCGAAGGCGGCTCCGAAGGCTTCTCCAGCTTCGAAGGCTCCCTCGAGCATGTGAGTCAAAATCAAAAGTGGACCCAAGGCAAAACTCTACTGAGAGTGAGCTGAGGGGTCAAGAGATATCAAGAGGTGAGTCAAAATCAAAA
>CAUJNA010000568.1:0-105000 GCA_963377175.1 Effrenium voratum | reverse complement strand
ATTCATGCTGCATGTGAAACACCAACACGCTGGCCGACAGAGACATCAAGCACTTGTAACTTGACCAGACTCAGACCCCCTGCAAAAAGTCAACATGTTTGCTGCTTGAAATGGAAAATGAGGGAAAACCAAAAAGGCGAAAACCAAAAAGGCAAAAACCAAAAATGCGAAAACAGGAACCACGGGTGTGCACGTGGGTGTGTCCTTTTTGAGGGTACCATTCTTCGGCATCGCAAGGAACACCAACATGGAAGCCACATTTAATCGGACTGGGCTGCCCTCAGATCCCCGAAAAAAGTAAATACCGGAAAATTCCCGCCGAGTTCGCAAGGCTTGGGAGCCACCAAGCAGTCCAACGGAGCCCCGCGGCCCGGGCCTCCGCCTGCGTCTCTTTCTCGCCTGAAAGGCGACACGGACCGGGAGGACGCCCCACGGCTCCCAGGACCCCATGTTCGCCGACAAAACAAATGGGTATGGGCCAAAAAAACAAAAACACCAGGAAGACCACGGGTTTTAGTCTTTGGTAACCCATTTATCAGGGCAACCCGTTTTGGGGTTGCCATTTTTGACCCATAGCCTCCAATTCGTTGGGCTCTTCCGACGTGGAAGTGGACGTTCTTGAGACCCTTGGACCCAATCATGGAATCTGGAACCGGGTCTTTTCTAGGGCGAACTTCCAACTCCATGAAGCCAATCCGAATCTTTCTAGAAAACCCACCAAAAACTGTCCCTGAAAGGAAAATGGCGATCGGTTCTTGATAAACGAACGATGGCTGCAAAGAACAAGGGATCAAGCCCTAGAAATGTGGGTTTGGCTCAAAACAGGAACTCAAAATGGTCCCTTTCAAAAACCACCTCAAAACGGGTACCCTCATAAAAGACATGCCCTGCCCATGCGAGGTGCTTTGCTTTGCCTTTGTTTGCCGCCCTTCCCTCGAGCAAACCCAAAACAGGCTGGCCTCAGCTAAAAATCCAACCCAAAAAACACATCCTCCCTCTCTTCCCCAGCCAAAAACCAAACACCTCACCCCCCCCCCAAAAAAAAAAAAAGAAGCTCAAGGCTGAAGATTTAAAAAACAAAAACGGGGGAGAAAAACAAACGCAAAAAAGGGAGAAAGAAAACTGCTGCTCCATGTCCTGCCTTCCTGTCCAGAGGTCTGCCTCGCGGGAAAACGACGACGGGACACTGGACCTGTGACTGAGGATCTGCCCTAGACGCCCTAGAAGTCAAATATCTAAGGCTACGGCTGGAATTAGAGAACATGGCAGCATGAAACCCTTCTGAAAAAGGTCCGACTTGTTCTGTTTCCTCGTCCTCCGCACTCGCCAACCGCGCTGCGTGCAAGTGCACAAGCCGCAGGCGCCTCTTTTGTCGCAAGCAAGCAGGCTGGTTGCATCCGCGGCTGCACTTAAAGACAGCAAAATCGACCGGCAGCAGAAACCAACATGTTTCTTTTCCAGGTGGTTGGTGTGACTTCGATGGTCCCCCAAGAGGTTGGTTCGCCGTGTTCACCCATGTAACACCAGCAGCGATACGGATTCGCAGTGCTGCCCTCGAGTTCGTAGGCCGTTCCCGTGCTCAGTGAAAACCTGGGCGAGGGAAGACGTGGGCTGGGCTGGGCTGGGCTGGGCTGGGGTGGGGTGGGGTGGGGTGGGGTGGGGTCGGGATTGGGTTGGGTGGGGTGGGGTGGGTGAAAGGGTCAGAAAAACTGTTCCGCACCTTTGGAGTGGTCAAAGGAAACACAAGGGTAATCCATCATGTGTGGGAATCCAAAAGAAGATCAATGCAAGGCGTTCGAAGGCAAACAGTGCTGCACAAACAACTCAAAGGCTAGCACTGGTAGACCAAGCATCTGCGGGTATCCCGAAAACAACACAAAGGCTCTTGAGGGGAAACAGTGAACCATTCGCGAGTATACCCAAAACACAAAATCTAAGGGTTTTTCAAGGGGAACAGTGGTACACTTGAAAACCAAGCACTTCCCCAAGAAGTGCAGAGGAAAATGTCCGAGCCGTTTGAGTGGCCCCTCTTGGGTTCGCCATGGACCCCCCACCGCTTTTCGCGCCGAGCGGCCAATGGTTTGAGTGCGCGGGCGGCGCAAGCCCCAGATCTCGCGGCCTTCATCGCGCAGCCTGTCTCGTCCGTTTGGACGTCGAAGCAAAACGCAAAGACGGGCCACCCAATTTGGGGGTGGCTCAAAATTACACGATCGGAGGGGCTGGCTCCGCAGGTTTTGGTCCCCATGTCTCCACTTACCGATCGGGCCACCCATGTTGGAATTCCGGCTTTTTGAGCCACAGCCATCTGAGCCATGGTTCATACTCTCTGGCCAATGGAAAATGTTGGACTCCTTGCAATGGCTGTCCAAATTCCCTATCCATACCAATCCCAAGTGGGCAGGCCTTTGACCAAACCTAATCTGGGGGGAAATTTCTTGGGGACCCTTTGGCGGACATCATGTACATGGAAACTTGTGTCCACCAACCACCTTGGAGGTTCCCACTCTTGAAATGTTTCGCCATGTCAAGAAAACCGCATGAGTATGTCTCAAAATAGGACCCTCACAATTGGCGGGTTTCCTCTTTACCCTTTTTAAGCTTCCCACTAGTTGGTGGTTTGGATTGGTGGTTTGGTCTTCCGAGTGTGGCAAGCCCCATTTACCCTCAAGAAGCATTCAAATCCCACCACTCACCAGCTAGAGGGAAAAGCCGACTTTTTGCGCCAAACAAAAAGAATAGTACGACATTCCGAAGTGCAAAACACACACGCACGCACACACACAAAAAGAAAAACGGAGCCTCAAAGAACCAAAGCAAAAAACGAAGCAAAAGAAGAAGAAAACACAAACGAAGAAGAAGAAAAAAAGGAAAAAACGTTGAAGAAGAAAGAAAGAAGAAGGAAAAAAACAAACAAACAAACAAAAAAAGAAACAGATTCGTTCGGGGCCTGTCGAAGCAGATCTTCTTGCACTCGAACTCTAGCCAGCGGCACTCCTCTCCAGCTGAGAGATGTGGAGCGGTCGCCTCTTCTTGGGGCGTCCAAATCCTTTGGGGAAGGTGAGGTGTCCAAATCCTTTTCGGGGCGTCCAAATCCTTGGGGGGCAGGTTTCAAAAAGGGAGGCTCAGTTTGGGGGCTTCCGGAAATCCTTTTTGGATTCTGGTGATATTCTTGCATGGGAAACGGGGAGATTCATGTGGAAAGTGGGGGGCCTGTTCAAACTGGGGGCCAAGTGATATCCCTGAGACATATGGAAACCACCAAAAAAGGATCTTAGACCCTTCCGAGATGGAGGTCGGGGCCTCCAAAGATGTGGTTTTCTTGTTGGTGTCCCTTTCATGCCACCCCAAAAAAGGGGTGGCCCCACAACATGACGCACCACGGGAACAAGAGCAGAGGGACGGGTCATCGACAGCGAAAAGCCGATGGATCCTTGCAGTCGTGCCAACGACCGCCCACGTGGGAGAAATCACGCTTGCGCCCGTTCAGGTACTGGTACCTGCCAAGCGTCCCCTCCGCGAAGGAAAAGGTGCACGTGTCAACGCTCAGTGCGGCGCCACCCCCTACCCAGCAGTCAGCATGTTGGGGGAGAAAAAAAACATGGCAGCCCACGCTTTTTTTGCGTGCATCTTTGAGGGGTCCATCCGGAAACAGCAAAAAAACGGTCGGTTGCAACTGGGTGCGTCTTTGAGGGGTCCATCCCCAAAAAAAAACCGGTCGGTTGCAACTCGCTCTCTCTTCCGGAATTCAAAAGAAAAAAAATGAAAACAATGGAGGAAAAAAGACTCCGGTCACTTGCATCACTCTCTCTCTCAGGCTCACTCGGGCATCAAGGGGATCGGAGGCTTGGAGGAGAGGTGGGTGAACTGCCCGTACCTGGCGCTCCAGGCCATCCCAAAAAACCCAACCCGGCACGAGCTGACCTTTGGTACCAACCAGGGGCTGGGGTTTAGATAGGCCTTGCTGGTAACTGTAAGACCAGGGACCACTGCAACTGTAAGACCAGGTAGTAGAACCACCTGCTGAACATGCCAATGACCAAGGACCCATGGGGGGGGGGGGGGGGGTTGCGCGGTGCTCAGTTGCATGAACTGCCAATCCCAGCGGGGGTGAGGCGGATTTAGGCCATCCACTGTATGGTGCCTCACGGGAAATAAAAATCCCTTCAAGAGAAAACTTACCCGCAGGTCCCTCGCGCAAGGACTATCTCAGTTGAAGGGAGGATTGGAGGATTGGTTCGTGTAAAGTGAGTGACACTGTCCTACAAACGTTGCTGCATTGGATAATATACCAACTTGGCTGGCCTGGGCAGCATAACACTGGTCATTAGGGCCGTACTTGCTCCGAAGGACACACAGCAGAGGCCGTCCCGGTTAAGTAGTTCAAACACTCGACCAAAGAAGCAAGATCGCTGACTGGGTGCTGAAAAGATGCTTGCAGCTGAGGGGGTTCAGCAAGAGGTGTGTAGGTTCTGTATAAATTAACAGGGCAATGTTTCGCTGCGCATTCTTTATAAAGCTTGAAACAGGATTGCCCCTGATTGCTGCCTGCACGGTCCTGTGGATTTGAAAGGAAGCCAAAATTCTAAGTGGGGCCCAAGTAGTCAAAACCCATCGGTTGGTTGGGCGGCTTCCCCATTGCAAAACACTCCCTGGTGTCCACCTCTCAACAGCACACGTGAAGCTCCCTGAGAGCCGCGCCAGTACCAAACGCTGATGGGAAGGAAGAAGAAGTTCCTAACCGCGGCAGCTTGCAACTTTGCGCCCAAAAAAGAAAGGAAACTACAAGCCGATTTTGGCGCGGTGGAGTCGAAAAGGGTCATGCAAGTCAAGTGCCAACCTGGAGCTGAAGCAACCCAAAGTTTGGGTCAAGAGTCTGAATCTGACAAGGCCCCAAGGCCCCCAAGGCCCTCAATAGCCTTGGGACCGAGATGTTTGTTGGATCTGGGCGCTTAGCCAAGGAAAACCACCCCCCTCCTCCCGCCGAGGGCCTGGGGAAGCGGTTCCTTCCTTCCCTTTCTCGGGCCCTGAAATGCAGCTCCGGCGCATCCAAGTGAGCCAAAGCAGCAGCTTGCGTTCATACTCCGTGACGAGGACCTGCAGCTCTCCGAATGGAGCTGGAAGGGCTTGCGTAAAAAAATAGCTCAGGCGTTGCTCATATTCAGCTTCACCGGAAAACACCCCCCCCCAAAAAAAAAACAACAAAAACGGCATACTGAGTTGGTTGCATCAAAGGTGTCTTTGAACGTATACATATCCCAAGAGAGAAGAAACGGAACTCGTTGCCACCTTGGGCCTGACTCGGCAACTCGGGCCTCCCCAAACCACAGTTTGGTGCCACACCTTGAGGCTTCCCGATCGATTCGGCGTCACCTATACTTCTCTGAAACCAACAAGAAAAACCGTGTTCCCCCAAAAATAACAACAATAAAGAAAAACAAAAAAGAAGGAGAAGAAGAGTCATGTTAACAATAAAACAACCAAAACAAGAAGAAGAAGAATCAAAGAACCGCCTTTTTCAACCCCGGCCAAACACCACGCACCGCTCCGGCGCCGATCCGAGCTTCGGAGTTTCGATCGCCCGGGGTTTCCGGGCAGCAGCGGAGCGCTGGGGCGGATCCAAGTCCAGAATCCAGGCGCGGCGGGAGTGCCACTTCCTGGCCAGGAGTGCCGCGCTCCCTTTGTTTGTCAGCAAGAAGAAGGGACTGGGGCCAGGAGGTCTGTTTTGTTTTAAGGCCTCGGCCGGGAAAAGGCCGGAAAAAAGTCGGCTTTTTCTTTGGTCTTTGCTAGGGGCTTGGCGAGAAAACTTTGTTCAGTCTGTTGCTTTAGGGACTGGGATTCTCTTTTAGTCTCAGCCCAGAAGGTTCCATTGCCAGGGGTGTACCTTCCGCATCTGAACCCATACGGGTGTGGTCTTGGGGATATCACCCGAGTTGATTCTAAGGGGAACTGGGGTGGGAAGTTGTTGTTTTTTTGGAGTTGGCCAGGAAGATGTCCTCTTGAAGGGGCACCTTTCTGGAGAAACTGAGCTGGGACACTTCTTGTAGTTTAAGGAACGGTTTAGGAAAGTCTATGGCGATGCATCTTCTGGGGAAGGGCTGAGTTGGAAAAACCGCCATATGTCGGGGCCTCGCGCCTATGTTACGACACACGCAAATCAGAGGCTGGGGGCTTGCGAATCCGGCGCGGGGCTGCACAACGCTTCGTCCTTTTCGAGGGTACCCGTTTTTGGGTTGGGTTTGTTTCCTGGCCAACCGACCGCACAGGCCCATGGTGCGGGTTCCGAATCCTGGAATCCTTTTTGAGACGCCACTTGCAGGTCTGTCTAGGAACCAAAAATTCCGAGGCCCGCGCGTGTAGTAGCCAGTGACATCCAGCCTGGCATCCAACCACAACGACGGCGCGGAGTCGCCCTTCAAGGGGTACCCACAAAATGGTGGTGTCCTTCTGGTGTCCCTTTAAATTCAGCCAAAGTTTTGGAAAGGGAGCTGTTTCCTTTGGGGGGTACCAGAAAGCCAAACAGCGGACAGCGGAAGCAAACCCATATCATGGACAAAAAACCACACCTCCTCTTTTTGCACCATGTGAATCCCCCCTCGTTTGGGAGTTTGTGCTTCACCGGCCCACACGAGCTTCCAGCGAAAGAACCCACCAAACCCAAAACTCCTTCTTGTACGTTCCCCCGAAGCGGTTCTCAAAGTCGGGTTTCTGCTTGGTTGCTTCCCTTGGTGACTTCTATGGCCGGGATCCTCGTGTCTTTTCCCATGGCCGTTCCCAGGTTTCAATGCCAACCAAGGTTTGGTTGTTTTTTGCTTCTTGCCCCAGTGAACCCAAAAAGGAAGCGAGTCCCCACGTCCAAGTTCCCAAAACAGATCCCAAAACCACCCTGCCATCGCTCGAAACCTTCGGAGCGTTGAACAGAGACTTGGACCAAGGACCTGGAGGCCGGCTTCCAAGCGAGTCCCAACTGGGGTGGCCTGAACAACTTGCGACATTGCGACCCCCGCTAGAACACCCCACTGTGGGGTGTCGAACCCCCCCAAAAAGGGCAGCTCCTTAAACAAAAAACACGACACCCACCTTTGTTCCGGTCCCCAGGGGACAAGGGGAAAAACATTCTTGGTTGCTGTTGACCCCCTGCAAGAAGGTTAAAACCATTTCGCGGGTTTAGTCCGGAAAACCCAACTTGATTTCAACCGAAAAGTCAAAGTCTAAACATCCGTTACCCAATAGCAGTCGAGAAAAAGGCGAAGGCTCTGCCGAGATGCCAACGCCAGGTCTTCTGAGCGAAGGACTCCTGGATCGAGACGGGGGTCAAAATCCAAAGCCCGTCAGTGAACATCGGTTTAACGACCACAGCCAGACCCCTCTGCTGTTCTGCCCTCACTTTTTCTGGGGTCCGAAGCAGAAGCAATCTCCCGTTCACTCCAGGCGGCTCCGATGCGGAAAAAGTGCTTCCTGTGTTTCAATCGAAAAGTGAAAAAGTTCGAAGATCCGACAAGAGCCATAAAGAAATGGGCGGTCCTTGCGAATCTCTCCCCACCGGCCATCTTGTCCAATGAAATGCACCCTATGAATACAAACAGGAGTTCAACATCACCCTGGGGACCCCTCAAAATGTGGTCAAAAGGGGGCTGCCCGATCCAGGGTTCTCCGCAAAATGGTGGACCCCCTTGCGGGTGCAAGAGAAAAGGAAGCCAAAACCAAAAAAACTTTCCCATTTTCAGGGACCGACCCACCCACCCACACGCACGCACGCACGCACGCACGCACGCACGCACGCGCCCCGAATTTTTGGTTCCACAACTGCGCCTGGCTGGAAGCCACCACTGCCGTGCTCGCGCTGCGAGCACCACGGGCACCCACCTGAACATGTCCAAGCCATCCCTGCAAGCCTTCCACAGAAGCTCCACCAAAGCTCGGTTGCTTTCTGCTAAGCCCTGCTAAAAGTTTAACTTTTCGAGGTTTAATACGGAAAACCCAAATTCGTTGGCAAAAAGTTCAAGTCCTAACATCCAAGCAAAATGCACCAAAGAAAACATGTCCTCCAACATGGTGTCCTTTTTTGGTCTAGAAAAGCCAGTTCTTTCCCTTTTCCATGGGGTTGCAGCAAGGTCAAAAAATTGGGGAACCCTGTTGCTACACAAACCTGGTTGAGTGTGTTTCTTTCTTTTGGGGGGGTCTCTAGTCGACAACTGGATTCATGGTGGTTGTACATACGCCCTTTTACAGACGCCGAATGATCGGCTTGCTGTTGTTCATCTTATTTCAGGGCTGGTAACAAGGTGAACCAAGAGGCATGAACTTGAGTGCTTCGACTCACAGCGTAGCAGCTAACCCACTTGGCGGGCCGCTTTGGACGGTTTGCCTTCGGTACTTTGGTTCCCTCTGATTTTCTTTTCTCATTTTGGTGTCTCTGGAACCACTTTGGTTTAGGGGTTCAGGGGCTTCCAGTTTGAGCACTTGGGGGGGGGCTGGTTCAATCCAGGCAGCTGTTGTGGTGAAAGATGACGAATCCATCTGCCAAATCCACCCGTTTTTGTTGGTAGCCCCTTTTTGGTACCTGTTTTACAGGGAAAGCACAAGGAGAACCACCGTTTTGGGTGGTCCCCAAAAAGACAACTGACGCACCTACACTTGATCAAATTGAGCAAACCTCGAACCTGGCAAAAGTGATCACGGGGCACTTGTCGCAACTTCCCGAATGGGGGGTGACCGCCGAAAATCATTGAACACTGAAAGCAAAAGCAGGTCATCCATGTCCAATTCAGGAGTGTATCTTTTTTCGAGGGAACCCTTTTGCGGGGTGGTCTTGAAAAGGGAAAACCCACCCCTTTTGGGGGTACACGAGTATTTTGAGTATGGGGCAAGGCAGAGGCCACGCCTTTTCACCAAACAAAGGTGCGCAAGGAGCAGCTCCGAACAGAACCCGAGGTCCTGTGCCCGCTCGCTTCTCTCCTTTACCCCCCCTCACGGAACCCCAAGGCTTTCCGGAAACTCCCTGAAATCCTTGGCATCCTTAAGGCACCACAAGGTTTCTCTCACATGCAGCGCCTTTCAGGCCCAACCAAAAAAGAGATCGCCGGCTGGGGCCGGGGGCTGGGGGGGGGAGGGTTGGGGTTGGCAGACCCCTCCGACCTGTGTGGCGCGGCGCAGCAGGGTCATGGCGCCTCAGTTCCAAGACCCATCAGCTGATTGGTCGTCCCTCGGTTCATTGGGCCTGTGGCAGTGAATGGGCCCAGAGTTGTGGCTGAAAACACGCTTTCACCACAATTGTTTGAAGCTCTTCCTTCATCCGAAGCCAACCCGGCCGCGTCTTGTTTCAAGTTTGGCCCAAGACTTGTTTTCATGGACCATCCGTTCCAGCACCAAAATGCTACTGGGAAACAGTGACATCAAACTTACCCTCTAAGCGCTCGTCATGGAACCAAAGCCGTCAGAACCCTCAAAGCGGATGTAGCCACTTGTTGTGAAAATAGGCGGTCCTTGCAGGTATCCCCTATTGATACATTATATCGGTTGCAAGGCGGCGCCGAAACGACTCCAACGACGCCCCCACCCCCCCACCCCACTCTTCCGGTGCCCGATCCCTCGAATCCCCACCTGTCGTTCGGCAAATGGATCAGGATCACGCACAGAGCGCACTGTTTTGAGCCCAAGTGCAAAAGTGGGCGAAGCGCGCTGAGAGATGTTCGGCGGGGCGGTGGGGGGACGACCGCAAAACGGCAACGCGGCTTTGCCATGGAAGCCAGGGAAGTGGCCATGGGTCAAAATCCCGAATTCCGTACCCCCAGCGAACATCCAATTCAATCCAACCACTAAAATAGGTTCTAAAAATGAGTGGTGAATTCACCTACCCCAAAATGGTACCATTGGTTTTGACCGCCAAATGACAACAGGAAAGTAATCCAAAGGACCCCCAGTCAATTTCCATGGCCCAGAGGACTGCCCAATGCTTTGAGTTCCTAACTGTATCGGTAAAGGTGTACCTGTACCTGTTCATGTGGATGCGAAGGCGTCATGACGCGCCTTGAAGCGGTCTACCCAAAACCGTGTAAATGGCGAAAAGGGCTCTTTATCTGCACCCATGGCAAGAGAACTGTTCCCAAAGCCTCCTCTCCGCCAAGTTCAAAATGCAACGGCTCTTTCAATGGTCATTTGGTGACACGTCCCCCACGTTCCGAACCCCGAATAGCCAAGACTGGATATGTTCGAAGGGATGGTACTGGCCATCCCTACAGCTTTCGGTTGGACAATTGCGGCAAATCCGCGAACCGTTCCGTTCCATCTCTACCCTCTTGAAATACAACTCATTTTTTCGAGCTATTCAACACCCACCTACCCGGATCGCCAGTTGCGTGGCTTCTTTCCATCCACTTTACCCTCCAAAAACCAGCAGTGACTGAAGAAGAAAAAAAAAAGGAGCTGAGCTTGGCCATCTCGGTATTTTGCACCCCGTCCTGTTTCCGGGCGAATTTCGGGGAGCCCGAAAAAGAAAACCGAGCGCTCGGTCGTGACCGACGCGTCTTCGCTCGGTCGCACCTCGGCTTGGCCTCTCCGGAGATCGCCTTGGGCGGTTTTCTGGGGGGAACCCAAGACCCCCCGCCAGATGATGGTTTTCCTGTTGGCTTTCCTTTTAAAGCTGGCCAGCCTCTTTAAAAAAAAAAAAAGCCCCTTCGGTTGGCCCTAAAGGGTTTTAACGCTGGCTAGCCTCAAACAAACAAAAAAAAACAACCCCCTTTCGGTTGCTTAGGGTTTCCCAAAGGCACACCGAGGTACGCCCTTTCTTTCGTCCGGCTCTGAAAGCACGAAGCTCGTGAAAAGCTGAGTGGTCAAACCACCCAAAGGTGCACATCCAAACCGACATATCTCAACAAATGAAACTCGGGCCTGCCAGCTGGATTTGGGTCTTCCCTTTGGGCTGGAAAAAAACGAAAGGCCCAAAAAGGGTACCAACTCCCCGGAAGACGATATTCATGGGAAACTCCAAAGGGAGTATGTCGATCATGGCACACGTGGGTCCTGGGGGTCCCTTTGGGAACATAGATGGCCCTGGTAAATGATTGAACCACCAGGTAAATCAGGAATCGCCATCTATTTTTCAACCAAACCAACCAAACGGGACACCCATGGGTCCCGGATCTTTACAGTTGTTACGTGGGGAATTCAGGTCCACCACTTTTGAGAAGAACATCATAGCCAAGCGTTTGTTCGTTTCGGAAGCCTCCACATGCAAGAGGCAGGATCAACAACAATAAACTGGAATCATGCACGAGCGTAGGTCAGCGTAGGTGACCCTCTTGAGAAATCGTGGCAACTGGAATAAAACCAATCTTGACCGGTGCCATCAATATCTAACCAAACTAACCTAAAAAGAGCACCTGCATGGACATGGTAGTTGATCAAAAGGTCCATAACACAGAATGACCACGGAGAAAACCCACACAAATGATGCGATTTCCAACTAAATAGGATAAGCTACCATTTCTGGGTCGCTTGGGGGCCCTCAAGGGAATGTAAATCAAGCTCTACCGGGAATCAACGACTCGGCCCACGCGTTGGCCAGCGCCTCCATCACCTGCTGCATGCGCTTCTCCACTGCCTCGACTCGGACGAAACGCGGTCAGCCCAGGGGCTTCGAGGCAACCAAGTGGTTGGCAACCAAGGAATCCAAAAGGACAACCCAATGGAAACACAAAAGATCGGCTCGGCTTGGGTTCTCCGACCTTCCCCTTTTGCCTTTTGTTTTTTTACCACCAACTGTGACTGGGTAAAGGGTAAAGCTTAACGTGCCTGGAAAAAAATAAAAGAGAAAGCACCAACCGCGACTGTTTTGTTTGGGTAACATTTCAAGTGCAACTAGAAAGAAAGAAGGGTACTTGGGTGGAAAAACAAAATAGAAAGAAAAAAAAAGAAAAAAAGAACAACACCAAAGGCACGGCGATCATTTGCTCCGACCAAAACCGTTGGGCTCCCTCTCGCCTTGCAGCCCTCCTCCAGGTTCGCCACCAGGGTCTTGCCCATGGACCGCACCTGCTGTTGTGTTGGTGCCCCCATTTTGAGGTTCTCCTTGTTTTGTTGATTATACATTTTGAGTGTTCCTTACTTTGGTTTAGTACTTTGTTATTCTGGTTGTTTGTTTTTTTGGTGTTTTTTTTTCCGTTTTAGGGCCGAAGCCTTTTTTGCCCAGGTCCGTGCAAAGGCTCCTCAAAAGAAGACGGGTGATGTTTATGGAAAAAGAACAAAGGGGGGCGTCTCGGAGAAAAAAGAAGACACTCGTCCATCAGCTTGATTGTCTAGGCTCGACGTTGCCCCTTGAGTTGGCGCCATCTCATCGTATACCTTCGAGCCTTTGGTCGAACAGGCTGGGCACGGAGCCAGTAGACTTTCCAGGGCTCCCCAGATTCTTTCAAAAAAACATCACCCCACCAAAATGTTCAACCAAAAAGGCAAAAATGTTGGGAAGGTCTGGGGAGCCTCTCAGAAACTCAGTTTGCTTGGGGTAACTGCGTGTGTTTGAAAGCTTGGGAGTAACCAAAAAGCACGGGAGTTCAAACAGGGCTTTGAGCACAAACTCCTTAAGCCCTCTTGAGGGACCCTGGCAGTTCAGCAGCGAGGGGAACCCGAAAAACTCGTCCCAAACGAAGTCCCTTTGGACAGGACCGCCTTTCCAAGGAAAGCTACCGGATCTTCCACGCGGAGAGCCACAACCGGCTGTCAAATTAAACGGGTGATGCCGTATGCCGTTGCCGAAGTAACAATAGAACCTACCACCTACCACCTACCGTTCACACTGTCAGCTCCAAAAAAACTAAAAAGCGCTTCCAACTGAGTGGCTTCCTCTTAAGTTCCCTTTCCACCCCCCTCTCCCCCCCCCCTCCTCTCCCCTTCCCCTTCAAGGGTCCTCCAATTTTAGGACCTTTACATGACCTGCCCCGAAGCGCGCCTGCCGGATTTCGGACATGATGAAGTCCTGACATGGTCAAACATGTCTGGGTGTCTTTTTGGGAGTTGGTACCGCCGTTCTGGTGTTTTTAAGGGGAAACCAAAAGGACGAATGCTTCTTCTTTCTTACTTTTCTTTGTTTGTGTTGTTTTTGTTTAGGTCACCAAAAAATTAGACGCTGCCATCTACTTCACCCAACTGGGGGGGAGCCCCAGAATGGTTTACTATGCCTGCAATCAATGACTATTCCTAGATGTCTGGTCAAATGAGGCGCCCCTTTTGGCCTGGCGGTAAAGGGACTACAAATGGCACCATCCCAAACGCAGGCCATGCGTTTGGCCTACATCGAAGACTCTGCTGCTCCCCCGTCGAAAAAGCCACTCGAAAGGATACCAAGTCCCGATGGGAAAGGGGATGCCAAGATTCCAATGTTTTCGAAATAAGTTGTCTGAAAATAGGAATCGAACCCTCAAAATCGGTGCTCCTGTTGTTCCCCTTTGACACCCGGGAAAGGAGGTACCCCCGTATGCCCAATTAGAGTATGTTGATGATCATTGCAGCAAAGGCAAAAAATGCCACAAGCCAGGTGCCTTCCATTCAACCATGTGAAAGTGCCAAAACTGCCGGGGCCCGGGAAATTCGAAACCCCACCCCTCTCCTCCCATGCTTTCCTTGGAATCCCAGTTTCTCTCTGAAGACAAGCTTCAAACAACAACTGGCACGCGGAGAACCCCGTCCCAAAGGCGCAAAGAAGCCCGATTGAATTCACTGATACCCGCATAGATGGGCAAACGATATATTCGCCTTACTCTCGTCTAGTCCCTATGTGGTTTCTGTGTGTGTGTGTGTGGGGTGTGTGTGTGTGTGCGCGTGTGCGTGTGCGTGTGCGTGTGCGCGTGTGCGTGTGCGTGTGCGCGTGCGCGTGTGCGTGTGCGTGTGCGTGTGCGTGTGCGTGTGCGTGTGCGTGTGCGTGTGCGTGTGCGTGTGCGTGTGCGTGTGCGTGTGCGTGTGCGTGTGCGTGTGCGTGTGCGTGTGCGTGTGCGTGTGCGTGTGCGTGTGCGTGTGCGTGTGCGTGTGCGTGTGTGTGTGCGTGTGTGTGCGTGTGCGTGTGCGTGTGCGTGTGTGTGTGTGTGTGTGTGCGTGTGCGTGTGCGCGTGCCGTGCGGGTGCGTGTGCGTGTGCGTGTGTGTGCGCGTGTGCGTGTGCGTGTGCGTGTGGTGTGTGCGTGTGCGTGTGCGTGTGCGTGTGCGTGTGCGTGTGCGTGTGCGTGTGCGTGTGCGTGTGCGTGTGCGTGTGCGTGTGCGTGTGCGCGTGCGTGTGCGTGTGCGTGTGCGTGTGCGTGTGCGTGCGCGCGTGCGTGTGTGTGTGCGTGTGCGTGTGCGTGTGCGTGTGCGTGTGTTGTGTGAGTTGTGTGTGCGCGTGTGTGTGGGTGTTTGCTTTTTGAGGGTACCCTTTCAGAGAACTGCTCAGCAGCTTGGTTTCAAGAGAAAGCAAAGGACAACCCTCCATTGTCGGGGCCCCTCTGTTTTGCTCAACCCCTTTTCACTAGTCGAAACAGAAATTGAAAGGCAACCTACCATCTTCAGGGAGCTCCAATTTTTTGAGAAACACTCGTACAGCTATCCCCGCCGCCGAATTCTGATGTCCACCAGAATTCGGTCCCACAGCAAAAGTCATTGCCACAGTGCCTCCTTTGGTTGGTATAAGGGAAACAACACAAAACAAACACAACACTTGCCAAGCAAAGGTCAACAAGAGGCAAACCCACCAACTTCTGTTTGCCACTTTGGGGGGGACTTCCGCTTAGGGCAACTCCTTTTGAGACAAACCCAACTTCATTTCCAGCAGCATCCAAACCGAGCGTCTCCATGCCTGCCACTCGGGGCCCACAGCAGCGTGAGCTTCCTTGGCCGGCGCCTGAAGCCGATCTGCCGATGTGGTTGGCCCGCAGGAAAACACACAAATCAAATGTTCAGATTCTGCTTCACATTTCTCCCTAGAACGAAAGCAGTATATGTGAAATAAACATATGGCCATGGGTCAAAATCCAAATCGCACCCCCAGTGAACATCCCAATCCCCACTAAAATCAACTAAAATGGGTGGTGCACCTACCCCAAATGGTACCATTGGTTTTGACCCACAGTCAATTCATATATTCAGATTTTGCTTCACAATTTTTCCCCCTCCCAAAAAAGCAAATGGAGGCTCATATTTGCAGATCCAGCTTCATACTTAGCCTACCTTGAAAGTATGCTGTCAAAGAAAAGCTTGGGAGGAAATCCCAGTTTTCTGGCGAGCTCGCCGGAGTGTAAAACGAGCTCACTATGATGTAGGTTATCTACCTGGGGGTCCCGTTCTTGTTTCAGGTTTTGGGATTATTGTAGAATTTGCAGGCAACATGCTCGCTTCACTGGTTCCTCGAAAGGTTGGAAAACCTCAACCCATGTACAGTCATAGTGTTCCCTACAAAAATGACTTATTTAAGCAGTACTGGAACGAAAGCAGTGGAGATACAACAGCAAACGGAGTGCGAATCAGTGGAACAAACGAGTGAAACAGTGGACACACATGGCTGTAGGTCAAAAATAGGTACCCAAAATGAAACGTGATAAATGGAAACATGGACTAAAGCCTGCGGTCCAATTCCCGGTGGTTTAATTTTGACCCATACCCATATGTGAAATACACCATCTGTGGCACCAAAAAAAAAAAACCGCCGCCGGTTTCAGCCTGCGCCACAGCAGCGCGGTGGGCGGTGGCCGCCAAGTCTCAGCGAACGGACCAATCTGCGACACCAAGAGGCAGCTTCACATCCGTCAAGATGCGCAAGGGGTTCAACTGGCAAATGCTCAAACCACCAATTTAGGTGACATGGCTGTGGGTCAAAACCAATGGTACCATTTTTGGGGTAGGTGCACCACCCATGTTAGTTTATTTTAGTGGGGATTGGGATGTTCACCGGGGGGTTCGATTTGGATTTTGACCCATGGCCACATCTGAGATCACCAAGCAGGCCCACTTCAAAAAAAGAGCCAGTGCTCGAAAATTCGAAACTCGAACTGGCCGGCGCGTGAAAACCTCCCGCCCGCAAAAAAAACCGCCGTCAGCTCAGCTCTGCGCCATCCAGCAGCTGCGAAACTTGCGTCCGGGACTTCGCCAGGGCCTGGCACAGGTCCAAAAAACCGCCCGAAGCTCAGTCTGGCACCCCGGGCGGCGATGTTCCCCAAAAAGACAAGGCGAGATGAACAACCCCCTTGTGCCTTTTGTCGAGGGTGTGTTTCAAGGCCAAAGTCAGGAAGCTGGGGGGTTCAGAAAATGTTGAGACACATCCATTTGTCTGAGCCCCGAACATGTCTTTCAACATTGGGTTTCGTGGCATCACCCAAGGAAAGGAAGAGGTGCCCTCAAACACCAGCGAGAAGTGAGAACCGCCAGTTGGTTCTACCAAGATGGTTGCACGGGTGTCTGTCCTTACCTTTTCAACCCCGTGAAGAAAATAGCACGGGGTGTCCAAACAAGAATTCATCCAAGAATGCACCTTCCCAAGGATTCGGATCCAAAGCCGGCGAATGTTAGAATATGGCCAACATGTATCCTTGAAGGGACCCTTTCCACGTTTGGTTTCCCAAATGGTACAGGTGGCAGCCCTTACCATAAACCCCATGCACAAAAGCTCAAGAAAAACAGTTGTTTCCTGCTCAAGCGACCTTTTGGTGTTCTCTTCTTTGGTTTCCTGTTAGCCGAAACACGAACGGCTGCGTTGTTTCTTCCGGATGCCAACCTTCACATTTCCGCGCCTGGCTTTGTTGCCGCAGCCCCGATCTCATGTCGTCCAATGGCTTCTCGAAGGTGGCGACCGTCCTGACGCGAAACTGAGACCCTCAGCCTTGACATGGGCAGCTCGTCTCTTTTGACCAGAGAACCCCCTTTTTTGGCTCTGAAGGGAAACACCAAAAGCAAAACAGCCATTTTGAGGGGAGGTCCCCCAAAAAGAAAGACAATCGGGCTGCGGGTTCAACAGTGTGAAACCTTTTTCGCCGGTCAGTATGCTGACGTCCGGAACTCTTTGATTTTTTTCAAGTGGCTTAAACCTCCAAGTCTAGGTTGCTAGCCCCCTAAGGTCAATCACCCTTTAAGGAATTCGTCCAATGTCTCCGAATTTCTCGGCTGGGACCCACTTTGTTTTCTTTTTTGTGTCCGGCCAAGCCAAAAGCAAACCCAAAGGCCATTTGAGGAAATGGACCGTCTTTCTTATGGGTCTGTCCGGAAAGATTGGTGAACCCGGAAAAAACAATTGCAACTGGCGATCCAATCCAAACAATTCCTTGTTTTGGGGTCCACAAAACGGGGAAACCCAAAAAAAAGGCAACGGGAAACTCTTCTGGCAAAAGACTCCTCTTGGTTGTTCAAAACCAAAAACCATTCTTGAAAAGGTCACGAGGCCGCAAACCAACACAAACACCCCAAAAAAATGGAGCAACCCCCCAAAAAATGGAGCTCTCCCGGTTTTTCTTTCGGGGGTACCCCCAAAATCAGCTCCCCGCCGCTTTTGCCTCTGACCTTCGCGGTCCTCACGGCGCACCCAGCACCCCGCCACCCGTCGCCCCCGGGTCCTCCGCATGGCCTCCGCCACCTTCTGCCGCAGCTCCGCGCGGTGGGACTGCTGCGCCGCCTGAAGTGGCGGTGTGTTGTGTTTTTGTTGTTTTTCTTTTTTTGTGTGTGGTTTTGTTTTTGTTTGGTGTTTTATTTATATATATATATAATATTTATTTATCTATTTTCTTCTTTGGGCGGTTTTCGAGGGAAAGCTGCTTCTTGGTTGGGGGCGCCGCCTGGTGGGGGATTCTTCCGGTTGTTTCAAGGGGCGGTTAGGGGGGTCCCCTAAACGGTTAGGGGGTCCCCTAGGATAGGGTTACCTACGATGAAATTGGGGTCCCATTAAAACGGGGGTCTCGAAAGATGGGTGTGAATGATCCGTTGTCCTTTTGGTGTCCCTGTAAGAGACCAAACAAAAAGGGGTTCCCCCAACAAAAGACACACCCAAATCGGGCACGGGGCCGGGGCCTTTTGCCGGGTTCCAACCAAGAAAGAAACCACCAAAGTCCAAAATGTGTGGGGTCCCCAAAGACGCCAGGTTGAGGGGCGAGAACGCCCAGGGGTCCTAAACGCCAGGTCAGTTGGGGTCCAAAATACTTGGGGTCCGAAACGCTCCGGGGTCCAAACAAAAATACTCGCAGGACCAGAAAAATCGGGCTGCCCGTCCGCACTGCCAGTTGCTCAAGGAATCAGAAGTCTTGGGTGCCTTCTCCTGGAGTTGGCCTTGGGTGGGTTGTTAGTGGGACAGGCAGCGACCCCAACTTGTCCTCTTCACATGAAGCAACAACAACTATCCTGGCGTCAAACAGGTCGGGCTCCAACATGGGGAATATGTTGAAAAGCGGCCGCACCCACTTTGCATGGCATAGGGGTTTAGGGGAATTGAGGGGAACCCAGGATCAATAAACACGTTCTGATCAGGTGTCCCACTTTCACTTTAGAGGGGATGCCAAATGCCTTGAGGGCAAACACCCCCAAGTTCATCTAGCAGATTGCTTCTGGGGTCAACATTGGCTCAGAGACCCGGCCCCGTTGAATCCAGTTAGCTTTATCCCAGGGTTCGAACCGGGGCTTATCCACTGCCGATGGGCTTGGATTTTGTCCACTCTACACATCCACCGTCTACATTTGGGTATGTCAAACAAAATTGCGTCCCTACCCCCAACTTGCCTGCTTTCTGTTGGTCAACCCCAAACGGGACCAACTCCAAACACAGATCCATCCGGCTTTGCTCTCCTGCAGGGAGTGGACCGTCCGCCCCAAGGCGGCGCTCTCCTCCTGCGCAGCAGAACGAATTCTGAGACTACGTCCGGCGACCCGCGAAAAGCGGGCGCGGACGATTTTGGAGGCCTGCGTAGGCTAGTGAGCACAACGCTAAGGCTTCATTCGTGAGCTGCTTTTCTTGCTAATCGAGCGCGGGTTTGAACAGGCATTGTGCATCACTACCTTCTCCTTGAGCGCGCTTTGCCAAGTCCATGAGAGTATTTCCGAGCTCATTTTAAACGGAGATCTAAAGGAAGCCACCCATTCTTGGGGGTGCCTTTGACACGTCCAAGTGGTGGAACACTCGCGTCTCGCGACGTTGGGGGGGGGGGGGGACTTGCATGTTATCACAAGTTCAGGTCGCGCCAAAGCACGGTCTAGTTAGTTTGAGTGCACAATGGGACCTACTGTTCCAAAAAGCAAAAGAGCAAAACCTGCGAAATCCACAGTTGGATTCGGCGTCCAGAGTGCTTCCTTGATCAGTATTGCTCAAAGCGAGAAATCGACCTATGATTCTCAGCCAGTCTGGACCCGTTTGAAACATGACAAGCAGCGCTTTTCACATATCCGTGCCCTGGCCATTTCCTGATTGATGGTCGAACTGCGTGGTTCCCATGAATGGGAAAACGCGGTTTTGCTGCTTGAGAGAATGCCGCAAGGTTCCTCCGAAATGGCGCTGACCAACAAAAACCTGCTTTGCTTTGGACTACTCTGACATGGGTATGGGTCAAAATTAAACCACCAGGGTACCGCAGGATATGGCCCATGTTTCCATTTACCAGGGTTATGTTTTGGGTATCTGATTTTGACCCACAGCCAATTCTGTTGGAGGGACCCAGAACTTGTTCCCACTTCCAGCACTCAATTTCCAGGGCCACTCGTCTCAATTTTGCCGGGAGGCTCGGCCCAATTCTGAAGAGAAGGATCTTAAGATAATGCAGCGAGACTTCGCGACACCCTCACCATGTTTCTCTCTGGCTTTCCCAACAAGAAGGGTGGCACAAGCACCAAACACAAAGCCACCCATCGGCATGCCACCCGCGCGAGTGCGCGAGTTGCAAGGGCCTGCAGCTCTGCGATGGAAGCCATCTGCTCCTGATGATGATCATTCCATTTGGGTGTGTCTTTTTTAGGGGACCCCCTAAAATGGCCGGTTTTCCTCTTGGCTTCCCTTTAAAACCACTCAAGAAAGGGGTACCCTCAAAAACAAACACACACACATTTTGGCTTCGTCTTCGGGCCCCAACAAAGAGTCCCTTTGGGGTTGCCTTGGGTTTCCAACCCCGAACGGGTGCCTCAAAAGGCGATACCTCCCGATTTGGATGGGGTCCGCTCAACGACACGATTTGACAAGCACACACACACAACCACACAAATATACACACAACCAAGCACACTTGCATGAGTCGACATGTATGCGGCGGATTCCAGCGAAGCCGGAACAGACAACGCAAAAGCCGGCAAAAGGTGCCAAGCTGCACCCGCAGGGACTCATGGCGACCGACGACGGAGTTTCGGACCCCTGGCCCCATCCTCATCAGGACGCGCAAAGGGCCAGGCTTGGCGCAAAGACTCCAGAAGCCGAGAAAAGTGACAGAAAAGACTTGTTAGGAACGGCGCGCACACGCCTGAACAGGAACGACAAACCGAAAACTCGTGAACCTCTGCATCCACCGCTGGTAGAGGGAGCAGCCATCATGGTTGGCTGGGCCCAACGCGCCTCGACAAAGGACAAGTGGGCAAGGAAGAGCTCGTTGGTGAGGCCTTCGAACACGGTCTCCGCGGTAGGCCATGGATCTTAAGCACAAGGTTGGGCCGGGCACCTGCGTGCGTGTGGCTGAAACTTGGCCCGGAAAGCGTCAAGGTCTTCAGGCACGCAGATGGATCACAGAGCGAAAAGCACGCCGGCGCCTCCTCTTAGCACGCTCGCTCCAAAAATTTTGAACGGCCAGATCTCCTCGCAGCCTCGCAAACCTTCGCCCAAAAGAAGCTCAGCCGCTTGCAAGGCCCCGCGCCCGCACACCAAGCACGTGCGCGGCTTGTTCAGGAAGCTCTTGGTCTTTGGCAAGCCCTCTCCCTTGCTTCTTGGCCTACTTCGCTGCTTCCTTCTGCAAAGGCCGCGAGTTTCGGACCCTGGCCCCATCCTCATCAGGAGGCCCGAAGGGCCAGGGTGCGCAAAGACTCCAGAATCACGGAAAAAACCACACTCTTAGGAACAGGCGCGCGCGCACACACACACAAGCACTCACAGAGACAGACACACACCCACGTACGCACGCACGCACGCAAGCAATCGGTATTTGAGGAGAAGCAAACTTTTTTGTTTGCTTCGAAGGGAAGCCCAAAGGAAACCCAAGCTCATGATTTTGGGGCCTGCCCAACCTCTTGGTACATGGCCGTCTCCTGTTTGGGGGACCCCCAAAATTGTGGTTGTTCTTCTGGTTTAGAAAAATCCCGCAGTACAGGGCCCTTCAGGAAAAAAAAGAAAAAGAAAAAAAAACAGAAGCCGAGCCCTTGCACGCTTGCAGGGCGAAGTTCCTCCAAGTATCCTTCTTTCTGCCAGAAAACCAGGCGGTCAAGGGCCGTGCGTTTCGGTCTGAGAGGGAATGAGGGTTGAGAAAAGAACGGAGACTCCACCTTTCGCAATAAGAACGCGTCTTGGAATCAGATGGACTTGGCTTGGCAAGCCCAAGGCAAACCGGACAAAACCCGGCCTGCAGGTGGTTGCTGAGCTCTTGGATGTGCGTCCGGGTCTCCTGCAACCAAACAAGCCCGCTCATTCCGGCTGCATTTGGGGAGCTTCCTTCCAATTGAGCCACAATCAAAACCCGGTATTAAATTGGTCGTACTCCCAGAACCATGCCTGAAGAATCAAGAAGGCGGATGTCCGCAGCTATCCATGGCTCATCTAGCCGGGCTTGGATTGGTGGTTTGGCCACCAGCCCAAACTAGTGCAGGTGACTCGCTTTGGACAGCTTCCCTTTGAGGTTTCCTGCCAAACGCCCAAAAAAAGCTCATGTCCAGTAAATCGCTCTCCCAAAACAACCACCCCTGAATCGAGCGCCCTCAAACAAAGTGGTGCCATGTGTCGGTCCCAGCCTCGTTGTTTTGGGTTCGTTCAAGGGTCAAATAGAAACCCGGCGCAACCAAAGTCTGACTGGGCCGAAGCCCCGTGGCGATCTCCATTTCCCGCGCAGGAACCCGACCAGAGACCAAAGAGGAATCGAGGATTCCGGTCCCAAAGTAAATCATAACCAAAACCCGGTATTAAAATGGTCGTACTCCCAGAACCATGCTTCAAGAATTCAAGAAGCCGGATATCCGCAGCTATTTATGGTTGGGATTGTCCCTTACCAACCTTCACCTACCCAGGTTTTGATTGTGACTCAGGTGACTGCATGCAATTCCTACCTCCGCTCCTCCCTTAAGCCAATTGTCCAGCCGCGATCTGGGTATGCAGTAAAATGCCGCATGGACCCCCTCCAAATGGTGTTTGTTTCCTTTGCCTTGTCCTGTGGAAACACCCCACACAGGGTACCTCAACCAAAATACTTGCCACCCACATCCGAGTCACAATCACAACCTAGTAAAGTGGAGTCTACCCAAAACCCATCCAGCGAATCAAGCCCGCAGTTCTCCACGGGACTTTCCCTTCATTCGGCTCGGATCGAATCGCTTCGAATCGTTTTCGCTTCGAATCGTTTTCGGTTTTCTCCTTGAGGCAGTCATCCACGTTGGTGGGCATCAGCCCAGGCCTTGGGGCCACGTTTCTCGAGAAAACCCACCCACTGGCAACGGGCCTCAAGAAAAGACACGCCTGGTGGCGGTCTCCAAAAATATCCCCGAGGCTCATGATGCTGGCGGTCTTTTTAGAGACCCTGGTGGTGGTCTAAGAATCCCGAAAAACTCCCTTTGTGGGCCGGGATCATGGTTCCTTTACAAGGCGCCCTTGTGGTTGTCTGCACATCTACTAGCGATTGATGACCGCCCCTAGAAAACAAAAGCAAGGGGGCGTCGGAAATGACAATGGCACGCAACACCCTTGTTAAAAAGTTCCAAGACTGATTCTCAGGGTCAAAGCAACGGGTTGCAATGGTTCCTCTTCTGGCGAAAACAATCGCTCAATGGGCATTTGAAGCTTCATCTGGTGGACAGGACATCAGAATTCGGGGATCCAACAAATAGTTGGTGGATCCAACTCGTAAAAGTCAACCGCCATAAGCCCTACAAGTTGTGTGTTGCACCAGGGAACGGGTGGGAAATGTCTTAGTCCGCAAACTGAAGGTCGGTAACTGACAGGTTTGATCAGCCTCAAACTGCACTCCAAAAGGTTTAAATGGCCGGACCCCCAGGGAACATCCCAATCCCCACTAAAATAGACTAACATGAAATGGTACCATTGGTGTTGAACCATGGCCAAATGGACACCACCCAAAAGCCTCCGAGATTGGCGCGGAGCCGTGGACAGCAAGGCTTGAAAGGCGGCGTCTGTCCTGGCTCGGAACGGATCCAAGAAGGTGTCAACGACAAAACCTGAAAACGCCGATGCGTACTACGCGTTGCCAATGCTTCATCGACATGCATGCCTGACTAAGGACAATGCTTCTGTTGGTGCCATGTCAATCTGCAGCAAGGTATCCCCAAGCTGAGCAAAGGCCAAAATATGCAGTTCCCACAGGCATGAGAATGTTGGATTTCGTCCCCCTGCTTGTGGTTGACATGTGGCTCTTGCCCCTTCTCGTCCCATAGACAGCAGTGGTCATGCCATACCTGGTTCCATTCCCCTGACCAGATTTGGGAGCATGATTGGGTCAACATGCGTTGAGCATTTTACATGAGACTTATAAAATTCCAAGTCAAGTGGTCGAACGACCATGGCACATGTGTCCTCAGCAAGACGTCCAGCATGGGCTGCAAGCTCAAACTCTGGCAGCGGTCCACCTGGGCCAATCCCATCGCTCTGATTCCAGGGTGCTTTTGAAGGATACATCCAAAAACCACACGCTTCACAAGGGCATCCTCTAAATCAGCTGGTGAAAGCGTTTTGTCACCTGGCCCAATTTGTCCAGCCCCCACTCAAGGTCTGGCCCACACACCCCGCCACCTGTCTATGTTGCAACCCTTCTTTAGATGATTGGCCTTCTTTAGGGCTCTGACGTGAAATTAGGTTCAAGGGAGGCAACCAACCATTCTCTGACTTCGATCCCGAGGAACGGTCAAGTTTTCTAGTGACAGCCAGGCAATTCATGACCCCAGCATGTCCAGGGAGCATCTTTCTGGGTGAATTATGATATTTCTCCAGCCTGAAATAAGGTGGTTCGGGGGCTATTCCCCACATAAACCACCATTTGGGGTGAATTCGGTCGTGTGAGGTCGTTATAATGCACCCAGATCTTTCATCACCTTCCAGCAACTGTTTCTTCGCGATCCGAGCACCGAGCCCAGGCAGCGTTGTGCTCCCGCAACCACTGCGCCTGCACTCACTCCGACTGCGCGAAAGCACTTCCTGCCATTCTACTTGAAATGTGTCCCCGTCCTTTTTGAAAGGAAGGTCCATATCGGGGGATATCTTCCGTGATGCCTTATGAAGATACAACTGCCATTTGGCCCTTCCAAATCATTGGCGTCCTTCAGAAAAAAACAAGAACCAAGCAACCACCAAACCAGGGGCCGCACCGAGCCCCAAAATAGAAAAGGCCAGGAAGACCCACCCCCACCAAAACACGGCACCGAGCCATCCCCTACCCGCAGACCCCCCCATAGCCCGGAGAGCTCCCCACAGCTCCAAAGGCCTCCCCCTCCGCAGCGGGCAAGCTGGTGTCCAAATCCAGCGCCACGGCCTGAGCGCTCCGCGGTTTGGTCGCGCTCCCATCGTTCCCCGCATCTCCGTAGCCGACCGAAAGCGGGGGAAGAGATCCGAGCCCACCCAAAACCGGGGGGAGAAAAAAAACTAGGGACGTAAGTCGAAGAAAAGAAAATATGAAAAGGGGGGGGGGGGGTCGGCGCGCGGGACCGGCGGAGAGGAAAAATTCGGCGGAATTGGGGTTGATCGAAACCCTGGGAAAGGCGTCCAAGGCCAACAGATACTTTGGAGAGGGCACAGTTGTGCCCTCACGGGGGTTATGTCCTCGTCCAAATGCCCTTCCCTTTTCTGAGCCCATATCGTTCAGAATCACAAGTTCCGAGCAGGAACTTTTCAGCCGCCGGAGTCTGAGTGGTTCTTTGTTTTGTGCTGGTTTCGAATTCGTTTAGTCTGGTGCTAGTTCTACAATGTCCCCGGATAAGATTGGAGTCTGGACTTGTTTGAGAGGCTGAGGAAATCCCTCCAGAGTGGTTGTGGCTTGATATGGCAACCCCTTGGGAGAGAACCGCCAAGTTCCTCCCGAACTGTGTCGGGAAATTTGAAGTTGGTTCTGTGGTGGCTAACTCTCATTATTCTTGGGAGATGTCTGGGTCTTAGAAAAAGGGCTATTAATCAGCCGGATGCATTTATTCATAGGGAGAAGAGATCAACTGGGGGGTAGTTCAGATCTGACTTGGGTTGGTCCATCTACGACTTATAAGATCAGGTGACATCTCGTGGTGTGTTTCTGGGTCTATTTCAATCATCTCCCCTGGCACTCGTCTTTTCGCCACTCAGGCCGGCGCGATGGGCTCCGCGTTGTCGTTGGCCTCAGCTGCCAGACAACAAGAGGCATGGGGAAGTTGTGCATTCGTTGTTTTCTAGACATAAACCCAATGGTTTGTTAAACAAACAAAAAATCACCAACTGGAAAGCAGGGTTCCCTCATTTTACCTCCGAGTGAGCTCGTTGTGATTTGTCCAACTTGCACTTTGTTTGCCTGGTTTGGACGGAAAACTAAGTGAGCTGTCCATTTCCCTCCCCCGCCTAGACTCTCCCGCCTCCGCCACCTCTCCCCTCTCCCCAAGCACGCCTTTCGCGCCTTTTCGCATGATGCTAAGCTGGTCCTTGCCATCTTTGTAAGGCAAGCATCCTACTGGAGCCTCTTTGCTCGTGCTCCGGTGCCCCGGATGTAATTTAGTTCAGCCATGGAAGCTGCGCACTGGGCCAAAAAAGGGGCGACTGCCCCTCCTGCAACGGGTAACTTTCGGCAGCTACTGGTTTGACATACCAAGGGCATGCCTTGACAGATCTCACTACACTTCTAAGGGCATGTCTTGGGTTGCTTTCAACAAGGTAGTCTAAAAAACACGGCTCTACGTACCGAAAACTGGGCCAATCAACAAGCAAGCGCTTGTGTCAAGCTCCAAATGCCAGCTTCCAGGTCGCATTTAAAGATGCCTGGGTTGCCAAGGCACCCCAGCTATGCACAAATCAACGCTGATGGGATTCCGCAGCAGCCTGCAATCAAGTCCAGCATTCCAACCGTCCAAATGCCACGCGGCGATACTCTTTCTGTGACCTTCTTCCCCCTTGGCAAAAATACAGGGTCCTGGATCGCCAGTGGCGATCGCTTTTTTCCGTCCACTTTACCATCCAAAAACCAGCAACAGTGACTGCAAAAAGCAGACAGGGCACAGAACCCCCGAACAAACCCGCCGGCGATCCGAATCCTGGTGGCTCCTTGGATCCCATGGATCTTCTCGCTCGTGTCCGACACACCGACACGGAAGGGCCTGGAAAAAGCTGTGCGAGCCAGTGAAGATGACCTGGGAGAAATAGCTCTGGTACTCCTGGCAAAAAAAAATGCCGGCAAGAACGGCAGCTCTGGTGTCTGGTACAGGCCCCAGACCAACATGGAAGCTTGCAGAAGGCCGATCCTGCAAATACAACCAAGTCTTCCAAAGTCCTGGCAGCTCATGTGGAGGGGAAAAAATGCCTAGATAGCCAAGTTGCCGCTGTTTTGCAGTCACTGTTGCTGGTTTTGGATCGCAAAGTGGATGGAACAAAGCGAAAACGCAAGTGGATCGATCCAGGTGGTTTGCTGCGCCCGTACTCCAGCCACGAGCGCTCCACCCCCCACGCCACCCACCCCACCCCACCCCACCTCGTCCCTCCGTCCCACTTCTCAGAGCTCCGAGCTCCTGCAGGGCCTGGCCCGCGATCCGCCCCACTGCGGCGGGGTCGTTTTGGAAGACGCTGCAGCCCACGTCCGGTAGGACAATCCTCGGATTGCGCGACATGGCCATGGGTCATCCAAATCGCACCCCCAGTGAACATCCCAATCCCCACTAGGATAGGTTCTAAAATGGGTGGTGCACCTACCCCGAAACGGTACCAAAACGGTTTTGACTCTTTGACCCACAGCAAGGGCGCTCGGAGTGCCCTCTTTGGCGCCCAGGGGCTGGGGATTTTTGGAGGCCAAAGATTGGAAAGCAGACCGGAAAAATCAAGCGGGATTTCGGATTTTCTTGGAAAGGAAGGCAACAACAACAACAACAAAAAACGGAAATCCAACTCCTCGGATTTAGGAAGCCACCCGCCTTACCCCTAACAAGCAGGCAACCAAAAACCACCCACCCCAACCCCCCGGCACCAAAGCAAGGCGTCACTTCCGCGCCGCAGAGGGCCGCGGCATGGAACACGGCCAGGAACTTCTTCCGCACGCCGGACGCGTAGGCCTCGGACGCTTCTCGGGGTCCGAAATTGCTGCAGTGCTTGGCTTTTCGGGCGTTTTGTTGGTGTCCCTTACCAAAAAGGGGGTCCGAATCCACGCACGCACAGGTGGCTGATTCCAGAACATTGGCATGAGGGTTGGCCCTTTGGTGGAAACTTAGATGTTTTTGTCCAACCCGTCCAACGGGTTTGGTCGATTGTCTTCTGGCAAAAACCGTCCATGCATCCCAACCATTCTTGAGGCGGATCTGACTCTTGAAGTTGGCATCAGATCTGTCAGTGTCTGGTTCCATTCTCAACTTCGCCAATTGCCTCCCGGAAAGCGCGACCGCATTTCGGAGGTCCCTTTTTGGTAACCAAGAGCTTTCATATGTATATACATATATATATATATATATACAGGAAAAAACAAACACACACACACACACCAAAAAAAAGGACGACAACAAAAACGAATGGAAAATGGATCAAAGGGGGGTTTCCCTGGCATCCACGGCCAAGCAGCGGCCGGATCCTCCGGAGCATCTACAGGGCTGTCGCGCACCCGCGGGTTGCGGTTGAACATGGCCTGGACGGGACATGGCTGTGGATAAAAAATGGGCATCCATTTTGGAACCCTAGTAAATAGAACCAAGAAACTAAAACCTGCGGTCCATTTCCTGGTGTTTTAATTTGCAGGTTTGGGGAGGCCATTTTGCCACATGCCCGTATCACGGTGCCGTCCATTTTTTCTTTTGCTCCTCTCTCTCTGACTCTCTCTCTCTTTCTCGTTCTCTTGCTTCTCAAGTGCTGTGCTGCTTGCTATTCTCCGCCGAAGCGCGGGATCTGAGCACTCAAAGCCTCAGCTTCCCTCCAATTTGTGGTTTGGATCGATGATTTGGTGGTTAGGGGCTGGACTCACATTTGCCCTCCCCAAGATTCAGGTCCAAACCACCAATGAGGGCTTACCTGAAGCCCGGAGGTCCCAGTTTTCACAAAAACATCCCAAGGAATCAAACCTGCGAAGACCGCCAAAACCCATGGGTCAAGGACTTCCCCAGACAAGGCTGAAATATGAGACCTAAGCCCCGAAATTCAGGAAATGAAGCAGGACAACGTTGGCCAAATTGGTATGTATCAAAATGGTCGTTTGCTCCGGTTGGTCACCCTCAAACCAAGCTGGATTGGTTGCCCCCAAGAAAAACACACTCAAATGAGGCTTCACCAAACCCAACGCATTGAAGAGGAATTTATTTAGGGTTCCCCCACTGATCTGGTTTGGAGTCTGACCTTCTTCTGTTCCGGCGGCTTTGATTCAAATCTCCCGGCTTCGTTGCCACGGTGAAACACCTGAGGTTCCTGAACTCCGCAAAGCTTTCCCGAGAAAGGTGCACTTGAGGATCTCCCTTTCGGGATAACATACTTCAATACCCCAAGGGGTGGTTTGGTACATTCGTGCACGTCATGCAAGAGAGGAGAGGAGAGACAAGTTCGACTGCTTCATTTCGAGTTGGCTTCAGACTATAAAGTCAACAATGAACGCATCACCGATCGAGCCATTGGTCCTTGTAAAGCAACGGCGGGCAACACAAAACGGCTCTGTTGATAGAACGATGTTGTGCAGGCACGTCGAGCTGATCAGCCTCGGTATCCGCATTTGCTGTGGCCGCTTCGTTGGACCATCGCACACAGCAAATGGACAGTCCCTTGCATGAACTGAAAGGTGGTCCCAGGGTAAATCTGGGACTCAGCACACACACACACATACATACATACACACAACAAATCCCTTCACCCCAAAAAACAAAATATCAAGGTATCCCCTCCCCACAGAAACAAACATGTGGACGCAACGTAAACTCGAAGTGTCCATGGCATACCCTAATCCCTTCACACCCCCCTCCCCCAAACCAAAAAAACGGTATCCCGTTCCCCGCCCGGAAAGCACCCCCCTTTTCCTTCCTGGCAACATAGACTCTAAGCCTCCAACCTGCAAACAAATCAAGGTGTACCTCCCCTTCCAAAAAGTGGAACAGTCTTCTAAAAAAAGTGGAAAACCGGAGGAAAAAATGACAAAAATAAGCTAGGTGATATCCACAACAGCATGCGGTGCTCCGCAGCCCTCGCAGAACCTTGTGGAACCGTGGTGGAACCCTCGTGGAACCCTCGTGGAACCCTCGTGGAACCTTACCTCAGGGCCGCCCGGACCACCCCGGAGCCTATCTGGGCTGAGACCCCAAAGCTTCTGTTTTCCCCAACACATTCCAAAAACCTTCCAAAAAAGGGGATGCCAGGTGTTTTTTGTTTTTGGGGGTGAAGGGGAAAGCCAAAAGCCGGCCCCGGAATCCCAACTTGTCTTTCTTTTCCCAGGCGCCACGGAGATCACAGCCGCCAGCTCCAGCACGCAGCCCAGCAGCTGGTAGCCCTCCGCGCTTCCCTGGCGCAAGACCTCCACCTCGCGCGCGCGTCCGCTCAACCGATAAAACCCGCGAGCGAAAGCGGATGAGACGCGCGGGTCGTTAATTGTCCTCTGTTTTGTGTTTTTTGTTTTTTTTTTTGGGGGGGGGGGGGGGAATGGCTGGGTTGTCCCCTTGGGTTTTCTTCAAATCCATAAAAAGGGGTACATCAGGAGAAAAAAACAAGCACATAACTGGGCTGGTACATCGGGGAGGAAAAAACAACGCACACGGCAGGGCTTTTGTGTGTGTGTGTGTGCGTGTGTTCTTGAGCCAGGCGTTTGCAAAACCTCAGCTCTTGGACTCTGCGTCCCCCGCGGCCGAGAAAGATAGTGCGGGACCGCGTCCGAGGAGCTCTGGGGCTGATGATGCAGCCATCCTCCGGCACATACCTCAGCCAACTCGGTTGCTTTCTGCTCCCCCGTAAAAAGTTTAGCTTTTAGTGGTTTAATACGGAAAACCCATGTTGGCAAAAAGGTATAAAGTCCGAACATCCAAGCAAAATGCGCTAAAGTTAAGACCGGCTTGTGATCGTCCAAGCTTCTCAAAGCTGGTGCGAAAGGTAGGGAATGACAACGAGTCAGGGTGTTGGTTGAATGAACCGGTTTTGGGTGGATTCCCTTGCAGGAAACCACCGAGGATGGTTTTTTTCTTCTTCTTTTCCGAGATCCTTCCAACTCATTCCCTGCTGAACTCGCTGGTGGTTGGAATGGAGCCGAACTCGAAGCTGGGGGTATCCGAATCGGAGCCTTTGTTCGAGAGCTACCAGGTATTCTGTAAGGACATGTTCAAATTGGTCCTCAGTTTGGATCCGGTTGGAGGGAAACCAAAGGGAAGCCAGCCAACGGTGTTTTTCCTCGATTTCGAGAAACGACCTTGGCCATGCAAAATCAGCCTACAATGCCTGAATGGTTTTCTCTATTTTTGAGGATAGTTTTTGTTGTGGCTTTAAAGGGAAACCACAAGAATACCACAACTTTGAGGGTTCCCTAAAAGAAGACACGCTCAAGTAGCACAACAACATGTCATGTCCAAGAGTAGTTTGAGCCCAGGTATGAATTCTAGTTGGGAATTTTATGGTGGGCATCAGCAAAGCATGGAGATGTATGTCAAGACATTCCCCATCAGAACTGCTGCCCAAGTGGCAACGGCTGTTCCGTTTGGCAGGTTTCCTCTTCTCTGAACGACTCTGAACGCCCACTCTGGAGAGGCGCGTGCACAGGCGCAAGCCACTGAGGCCCCGCCCGTCCTCCATTTCTGGGGCCCCGGTCCCCGGCTCAAAATGCAATATCTCGGCTCTGGGGTGCACTGCGGAGCGCACCCTTTTCTTGAGCCAAAACCACACGGAGTGCAATCAGCGCATTGGGCAATTATGACTATACATATCATGACTCCTCCTTGCTGGAAGAGCGTCTCTGTACACGCTCGCACAGCAATATAGGTAGCGGAGTCTGGCCAGGGACCTTAGCCTTCTAGTAGCTTAAGCTGTCCCTTGCTACGCTGGTTAAGGAAAACATAACCACACCTTCGCATGGTCTCAGACATCTGTACACCTGGAATGCTCTTTGTTAGAGCATCCGCCCTGTTGGACTTGCCAGGGGTATGCTCCACCCTCAGATGGTCCATGCTGACCCTTTCCTGCAACCACAGGAACCTCGTCTGGATGTGACGGGCCTTTCCCAGACCTGCCCGATTGACAGTTCCTTTTGCTGCAGTCGCATCTGATTGAATCAGCACCTGGGTCTCGACCGCAAAGTCCTCCAAGAGTGACTGTAGGCCTAGACCAACTGAACCTCCTTTGACAAGAGCATAATACTCCGACTCCCCAGTCGACAAAGCGATGGTCGACTGCACATTGCTGCTGTGCTTGAGCACATGCAACCCATACAGAGCAACCATGCCTGTTGTGGATCTCCTCGTTATTGCGTCTCCGGCATGATCGGAATCCACCTGGATTCGGAGCTTGCTCGGCTTGGCTTGCCGTGCAAAGACCTGACACACGTCCGGCTTCTTGATGAGGTAGCGACACAGTCGCTTCAAATCCTGCAAAGATGCCTCTGTAGGAGAAACCATCTTCCTCGCAAGATTCTTCACAGCGTGGCTGATATCTAACCTGTCCTGTGACAGGTACGCTGCCCTCATCACGCATGAGCGATACAGGGAAGCCTGCTCTTTCGGTAGAGCTGGGCTCCGGGCTTCCTGCATCTGCAACTCAACGGACTTCTTCACGTCCGGTGTCTCCGCTCCCTTGGCATTCTCCATGCCAAGCTGCTGCACAAGCAAATCAACATGGCGTCGATCTGGCTCGATCAGGATCGCACTCGCTCCTTGATGTTGTTCACAACGAATGAGCCGGTTGAGGAAATGGACCTCCTTGTGGTCTCCTTCCTCATCACCTACCGTCCCGAGCCATTTCAACTCGTAGGCACTGCGAAGCAAAGCATCTACTTCCTTCAGCGCCTCGGCGTCTCCTAACGCCATGAAATCATCTCCGTGCACCAGCACTCTTACTCCCAGTGTCGGGTGATAGAACACTGAGCCATTTGACTTTCCCCGGAGATATCCGGCTTTGATCAACAGCTGCGTGTAGTGCTGCTGCCATATGTTCGGGGCATCCTGTGTCCCGTACATCGACTTAGTCAAACGACCCACTATTCCCGGACTGGCGTCCTCGTCTGGCAACTGGATGTATATGCGGCGTTTGGGTACGCCATAGAAGTGGGCTCTTGATATATCCCAAAGTCCGATCTTGAGCGGTCGTCCTCCATGGGATACACGCTCAGTGGCCCATAGGCTACATAGCAGCCTCATAGCCTCTAAAGGCGGTGTTGACGAAAACAGCATGTTCTGAGGAATCCTTTCCTCTGGACTCTTCCGGGCCTTGATCTCCCGGACCACCAATCTCGACCTGAAGTTGGGATTGGCGGGGTCTCCCTTGTTGGTGTCTATCCAACGGGTGGTGATTGGACCCTTCCCGTTGGTCTCTCTGAGGCATTCCTCGAGCGGCACCTTCTCGTAAACCTCTTGCTTCCTAAGATAGTCCAACTCGAGCTGACGTGCCTCCCTGACTCGGTCTGGTGGCAAAAACCCACCATTCACGTCGTCCCAGTACTGCTCCACGTCTTCCGGCGTCACGAAGCTCTCCTCTGGGATTGGACCTGCAACTGCTGCGTCCAATGCACTCAACTGGCCACTCTCTACAAGGTGGCTCTTCAAAGTCTTCAGGACCGCTCGCACTAGCGCTGGCGGATAACGGGCCGCCGGTCTAGCGAGTCCTCCGATCAGGTGGATGTGCCGGTGCCATGGTTTCCCCGGCACATTGTTGGTGCATTCGCCCTCCAACAGTTGGGCCAAACCTGGATGGTTGGTCATCCAGCCAGTTTCTTTCCGCACATATCCTGTGCCCTGCAAACCCCTCCGGTCCGTAGCGACCATAGCCCATCTGCACATTGGGCCTCGGACAGTGTACACGTCCGGTCTCTCAGTGAGCTCACGGACCTCCGGGTCTTTCCAAGAGGTAGCACTCCACGGTGCCTCATGCAAGAAGAACCTACCTGCCTGCAACTGCTTCCTGTAGAACCTACAGGCGGTATGCAAATGAGCAACTGCTCTATCCATCTTCTCGCGCCTCTTGTCTGGGCTCACCCTGTACTTGTTGATGTTCTGGAGCTGGGAGAATTGGTCACAAGGTGGGCTCCCTGTGAGCAATGTCGGCTCGACCTCGTCCACATACTCCTCGAGCTCTCGGACGTCCTCAGTCTTGCTGAGATCCCAGTAGGAACCGTCCGGTTTCTGCTCCTCAAGGTCTACCGCAAAGCCCGGCCTCAAGCCATACTGCCCGGCTTGGGCCGTGAACCGCTTCGGGCTGTAGATCTCCATGATATCAACAGCGCCCATCTCCACGCACAGCTTGGTGATCTGCTCCAGCTCGACCGCGTTGATCTCCACCTCCTGAGCCAAAAACGCTCTCTCTACTTTCCGTCCAACCATGGACTTCAACATCCTCTTCAATCGACCCAGTTCAAGTCCGCCCACGTCTGGGGGCTTGTCCGGGGTGTTTGAAGTCTCGGCGTCAGCCGCCGGTTGAGTCTCCGTTCGGAGTTCTTCAGGAGATACTGCGGGCTCTCGCTTCTCACCTTGCTTCTGCTGCGTCTTCTGCTTGGCTCCGGGCGCTATATACAGCGCTCCCGGTCTCTTGATCTGCGTGGTCGGCTTCGCCTTGCTCTTTGGGCTACTCGATGCTGGCGGGTCTGCTGCTGCTCTCTTGAGTTCAGCCCTCTTCGCGGGATCCTCCACATACTCCATCACTTGTCCAGGGTCTTGCCTAGATCCTACTCCGGCCTCAGCGGCCGGCTCTCCCATGGCCTCTTGGGCTGGGAGATCTGCTTCCACTCCTACTTCCGCGGTCTCCTCTCTTTTCCTTTTGTGAGCTTCGACACGGCGTCGTCCTTGCTCATCATCCATCATGAGACCGACGATTCTCGCTCGGCACATCTCAGTGTGCGGCAACTGAGTGGATTCCCCTAGTAGCACGCAAGTGCATCCAGGACATCCATCAGTAGGTTGGTACTTCTCCACATCTGCCTTACGGATGTAAATCCGTCGCTGCTGTGGCGGTGCCATAACAGGCACAACCTGAGGCGGAACCTCAACCCGGTCTTCACTGACCAGCAGGTCCTCCACTCCTTGAGCAGGAGTTCCCGGGGCCCTCTGCCCCGGCGTTCCCGGCGCTCGCACTGAGACCTCCCACGGGTAGCCTTTAAGGCTTTCCCATCCTTGTGGATTCCATTGATCTTCTTCTGGAAGTCGACGAACACCAGTGCCTCTCTTCACTCCTTCTGAGGTCACAACCAGCAAAGTGCCAGTCCTTCCGTGGTGACCTATGTACCTGCCTTCCTTGAGTGGCCTAGCTCCTTCTCCTACCTCACGGTAATACAACCGCTCTCCTATGGCGATTGCCGGCTTTCTCCATTCTCGGCCACACCTCCTTTGTTCCGGTGTCTTCCCGTCGGAACCTCTCTTGTACCTGCACATCAGGTCTGCTGCATGCCTTGGAAACCAAGACAGCACAGGGTCGTCATCCTTCAAGACTCGACCCAACTTCTCCTCCAGTGAGGATCGCAGGACTCTCACCTGCCTTTTGAGTTCTCGGCACAAGTTCTCGATTGCGCCATTCGCCCGGTGGTCAGCCACCGGCGACTCCTGTGGAACATTCTCCACTCCTGCTTCCTTGGCCGCCTGCTCCTTCAGGGCAACGATCGAATGCTCACCATCACTCTTGAAGACTGCACGACGGTAACCAAGATGCTTTATAAAGTTCGCCATGAATTTGACCGCATATGGCGTCGGTCCTTTTGCGTCCACGAAGGTGGCCGCAACGGCCAGTGTCCGACTGTCTCGGATCACCAGGATAGGCTTAGTCTTCCCATCCTCCTTTCCATCTCGCGTCATCCATGTGTAGTCGCACGAGATTGTCGCGAGCTCATCGCTCGCCTTGTCCTCTTCGGGTCGTGAGCGATGCTGCTGACCCAATCCTCTGCCGGCAAGACAATGCCGACACCAGTTGCGATACTGCACGTGACCTGTTGCCTCATGCTCCGCAACCTCGGCCCTCGATGGGCCTCCTGGTGCTCTCACCAGTGCGGGCGGCGCGATCTCGCCGCTCTCATCCATCTCATCACCCTCGGGCACACCTGCGGGTCGGCCCGCTGGTGCCTCTGGGTTCCCTTGTCCGGCACCCACGGCATCATCTGCCGCTGCAAGTGGTTTGGCCGGACTTACGCCTCGCTGGACTGCCGTCCAAAACCCGAACAATCTTCCGACTTCAAATAGAAGTTGTAAACTCCTTTCTCTTGGTATATGGGCAACCAAGTCTTCTTTTGGGCTTTACTGGGCTTGTTGAGCAACTGCTGAATTTTCCTTCCTGTCGCTGAGTCTGCTGGAATCAACTGTCCACCATTTTGATCAAGAACAGCCATCCTTCCATGGTTGAGGCATTTGTAAGCTGAAACCAACGGTTTGTGTACCGGTGCTAATGGCCCTGTGACTTTACACCTGGAACCTGTTTCACTCTTACCTTGAAACGTCCCGGTTCCGGTCCCAGGGACCAGTTCCCCCGATGCTGTCTTGAACATCATCTGGGCTCCTTCCTTAGTGGGGATGCGGTCTTTCCAATCCACTGGAATAGCAGTTTGAGCAGCCCCCGTATCAAGGTTGAACCGAACCCAGTTTGGGTCTTTCGGGGACTCTCCCTGGGTGAATGCACCCAGCTCAAACATTCCCACTTCGGCCTCCGGTTGTTCTTCTTGGTCTCCAGCTTCGTAGTCGGCGTCCTCGAATCCTGCCACATGCTTCTGCTTGGAGCCAGACTTCCCTGAGCCTTTGGAACCTTTTCCATCCTTCTTCTTGCTCCAACACTCGGCCGCTCTATGGCCGGGCTTACCACAGTTGAAGCATGCTCCTGCGGGTCCTGAGCTGCCTGAACCACTGCCTTTACCTTTTCCTTTGCTGTCCTTACCTTTTCCTTTGCCTTTGCCTCCACCTTTGTCCTTTCCCTTACCTTTGCCTCCTTTCGAACCTTTCGAGCCTTTGACCAGCGAGTTGAGCACCTTCGTGATGGCGTCCACGTCCATCGGAGCGGGGCCTCGCCCCGATCCCGAAGCCCCACTGGACCCCGGTCGATGGACCGTCCCTTTTGCTCCCGTGACTGTTTCAATCAGAACCTCAATCTCCTGCTTCATTTCCTCGTAGGTTCCCAGCCGGTTCTTGTTCAGAATGAGGTGGCGCTCAATGTCGGTTGGAACCAGAAGTTCTAGGGACGTACACTTTATGTCCTGAGAGAGGATTTCCCTCTCGCCCCTTTCGTTCCTTCTGGCCTCATATCGGCGCATCAAATCATCTAGTTGTTCCATGGCCGGTCGAACTGCTTCCCAAGACTTAACTCTTTCGGGGTTGAGGATGGCCCTTAGGATGTTCCTCTTCCTACCTGCGGTGAGGGGGTCCCATCTCCTGTTAAGCCTTCGCCATGCCTCATACCCGTTCTTGGCATTGATGACCAGATCTTCGGACTCATGAGTAGTAAGGGATGACAACAACCTATACAGCTGGTCTCCCTTATCATCCAGTCCGGCCATTCCCAGTTCACCTCCATGTTCCTCTTCTACCTTTTCAACAGTGATCTCCTCATCCTGATCAACTACCCATTCAAGGATTGACTGGAAACTGGATCCAAAGATTGCCGTTGTGAGGTTCACCACAGACCGGGCCCATCTACGGAAGTGGCCGTCATCATTGGAAAAGACTTCCGGTTTTCCAATCCCTTTGGTGTCTATCAACAACTTCCTATCGCCTTTCTGCAGGCTTGTAGCTAACCTACCAAGGTTCTCTGCCAAAGCAGCTATACCTGCCTGGCCTTGCCTAAGAAGTTGATTCTCCTGTGACAACCGCTCAACTGCCTGCTGCAACTCTCGCACTGTTTCCTCCATGCCTTATATCCGGTGCCAAGCACCGGGAGGTCAGTCCGCCTTCCCGGACTCTTCTGTACTATAGTACGACCCCGAGCTCGATCCGCTTTTCGGAGCGCTCTCCGGCTCCGGCGCCGGTTGATCGTAAAGGTGCACACTGCCCTCGGTCTCGCTCAGGGGTGTAGTCGGCGACGGAATCGGTGGCGGAGGTGGCGGCCGCTTCGGCCGAGCCAGCGAAACCTTCGGCTCGCTCTTGGGCTTCTCGATGTGGGCCTTCTCCTTGAGCACCCACTTCGGTCTTGGCGATGGAGGTGGTACCTTCGCCTCTATAGCCGCTTTTGCAGGAGGTGGCTTCACCTGAGGCTTCGCGATAGCCTCCGGTACTGACTTTGAGGTCGTTCCTACCGGTGCGCGCCTCCTTGCCGCCCCTTTTGCAATTGCTGCGGCCCTGGCCAACAACGATGGCCTCTGAAGGCGAGTCCTCTCGTCGCACGAGGAACACGGGTTCCCTAACCCGTCCAGTTGCAGCACACTCTGCTGGATGGCTTTGGCCACCGAGCCCGTTGCTCCGGCTCGGTATGCAGCTTCTGCCGATGCCGCCTTCCTGAGGCGGTAGTTCGAGGCCAGGTTCTGCTCGCTCGTCCCTTCACCGCGGGATGTCCTTGCCACCGCAAGCTCTTGTATGTTCCTGTGCACCGTAACCCGTCGGCCGAGAGCTTTGGCTGCCTCGGCGACCGGTGCCAGCAGCTCGGGCTCAGCGCCCGGTGAAGGCTCCTTTCCTTGGGCCTTTGTGAATCCCTTCGGCGGTGTCTTCGGAGCAGGGCTGGACTTAGGCGGGGACTTCGGTGGTGTCTTGGGCTGCACCCGGCGCCTCTTCCAGGGCGCCTGCCCGAAGTTCTCGATCTCCTCCTGGAGCTCCGCGGATGGCTCTTCCTGCTTCTTCTGCGCGAGCTTCAGGAGGCCTTTGAGGATCCTAAAGTGCCGACTGTTTTGGCTTCTCCTCTTGTCTTTGCCAGTCGCACTCTGCCACCACCGAGATCCTGACGACCTAGGCGTGTGAGCGACCTTGGGCTCGGGCTGGATCCTGCCCTCGCTGCCCCAATCGCCCCACACGCTCTCGTCCTCGCTCTGGCCCTTCTGCTCCAGGTCGAAGTCCGTGGCCTCGGGCTCAAACTGCTTCTTCTGCGGCGGGTGGAGGTCCTCCTTCTTGTCCTCGTTGGTGTATTGTTCCAGCTCCTCCTCCTTCTCCTCTGCCCGGCTTCCTCGAGCCGGTTCTGGGCCCCTGTGGCCACTTGGCAGAGCCTCTGGCTCTGAGGAGGGAGGAGATGCAGCCTGGGATCCTCCCCAGTCTGCTTCTGACTCAGCGGCAGGCTCAGCGGACAGGGTGTCTTCTTCTCCTTCACTCGGAGGGGCAACTAGCTCCGGCCTCTCCTTCGGCAGCTCTTCCGCTGCCCCGGTCTCCTCGACCGGCTCTGCGGCTTTGCCTTTGCCGCGAGCGGGCCGCCTCCACGGCGGCTCCTCCTTGTTGCTCTTGCCCCTGCCCTTCTTGCCCTTGCTCTTGCCCTTCTTGCCCTTGTTCTTGCCCTTGGGCCCCTCGTACGGCTTTCCAAACCAAATGGACCGTCGAGGCTCACCCGCTACCATCAAAATGCAATATCTCGGCTCTGGGGTGCACTGCGGAGCGCACCCTTTTCTTGAGCCAAAACCACACGGAGTGCAATCAGCGCATTGGGCAATTATGACTATACATATCATGACCGGCTTAAAAACATAAAATAAAAACGGGGCGGCCCTTTTGCCAGCCACCCCCCCCCCCCCTTTTCCCCCCCTGGCCGGTGGGGGGGGAAGGGGAAGGGGGGGATTCTTGAGCCCGGCGGCATTTGGCCATGGGCCCCCGCTGCCGCCTTCTGCAGCGACAGGTACACCGAGGTCTGGGAACACAGAGCCTCCTTGCCACGTTTTGGCTGGATCCAATTTGGCTGTGGCTCAAAACCAATGGTACCATTTTGGTTGGTAGGTGCACCACCCATTTTGGTCAATTTTAGTGGGGATTGGGATAGATCCTTAAAAAAAAAAAAAAAACAATCTTTTTGCATGTGGTCCCCCCCAACAATGGGATATGAGGCAGCGTTCAACCACTTTCTCAAGGGCAGCTTTTGTTCCAGGTGCATCCTTTCTCGGTCCTTCTAGTGGTTGACTCCCATCCAACGACCCTGACATTCATCACTTGACTTTGGTTCCCTGAAACGTCACGGTTTCCGGGACCCCAAACCAACCCATGTCCCACCCATGGGATCTCACCTCGTCAATTTCTCTCACGCCCTTTTCTTCCAAGCCGGGACTTGGGGTTCATGTCTTGGGTATCCATTAAAACACATTCGGGTTCCTTAAAGGGAAACCAAACCAAAGGGAAACCGAAGCCATGAGGGGTTCCGGCCAATTTTGTTCACCTGGTGCGTCAAAATTGAACCGCAGGATTTAGTCCATCACATTTACCAGGGTTCAGGACACCTGCTTTTGACCAGCCACATACCCATCCATCGCGCTGGTCCTCCATCGCATGACGCCCTCCAGAGCTAAAACCGCCGCCCGCATGGTACGCAGAAGCAGCGTTCACCACCGCCACCTGACTCACGGCAGGAAATGTGGAGAAGTGGCTTGTTCCCGCGTGTGTGTTTCTCAAAGCAGTGGTTCAACACGGAAACCCCCAGCCGGGGTGATCTGCCCATGGGTCAAAAATACACCACCAGGGGACCGCAGGTTTTAGTCCTTGTTTCCATTTGGGGTACCTATTATTTGTGACCCACACCCATCCGTCCGCTTTCAGATGCACCTCCGTCCGCACATCCGCCGCTTCAAAAACCCCATGGCCTTCTTGCCCTGCCGCGCGCTGGCCACGGCCACCGCGACCGCCGTGCCCTGCGCAAAGTCGCAGCGGCACGTCCGGCGCCTCGAAAGCGGCGGGAAGCGAGGCTGGGCTTCCCGCGGCAGCGGCGTGGAACCAAAAGCTAAAACCCACCGGCGATGTATGGTGTCTCTTACCCGAACCAGGTAGGTTCTACCACCCAAATGGCCAAGCCGGCAGGAGTCGGATGCGGCGTTTCGGCAACCTCTGAATAGACGAAGGCCTCGCTGGCCTCGCTCTTCGCGGAACCAAGGTGTCTGTTGCCAGCGCGGAACCAGGGAGGTGCTACCACCCGAATGGCCAATAGTGGTACTGGTCGAGGCTTCGAGGCTATTTTGAGTCATCATTCTCAAAACCTGGTATCAAGATGGCTACCCAAGACCATGCAAAGAATTAAAGAGGCAGCTGCACCCATGTGTGGTTGGGACCTTCCCTTACTAGCTTCCATCTACCCGGGTGTTGAGCAAGTGGCCCATCAAAATCCAAAATTCCGTACCCCCAGTGAACATCCGATTCAATCCAACCACTCAAATAGGTTCTAAAATGGGTGGTGAATTCACCCACCAACCAAAATGGATACCAAAACGGTTTTGACCACCACAGCCATGGGGCAATGGCATGGCAACACCCCACCCCCCCCACCCCCGGCCCCCCGCCGCCCCCCCACCCTCATTTTGACAACCACAGCAATTTGCGCCCCGAGCCGCGGGTTGCTCGGCAGCCTCGGGAGGCGCTTGGCGATGCTGAGCCTGGCGCACGGCAAGCGCCCAGAGCCGCGGCTGCGGAGAGGGTGTGTGTCAAGATATGGGAAAACCGAGCTGAACGGGGCGCCCTCGGAAAAATCACACACCCTTCTAATGAAAACCTCGGAGTAATAAACCCTTGATTGATTTTGATTGGGGGGTGTCCCCTTCTAGTGGGGATTCTTCACCTTTGGGGGGAACGCTCCCCGAACATTGGGACAGGTAAACTTATTAATCCTGGGTCAACATCAGAAGTCTCCAAGCGGGTTGAGTTGCCAGCTGTTTGGGGTAGTGGAAACACTCCGAGAGTGCGTCCTCTTGGTTGAAAATAGATGGGCACACAATGGCAGTAAGTGAACACAAACCAAACTGAAACCAGCGGACAATATCCATCGACGTTCAACCAGACTGACCTGCAACTTCTGCACATCCTGCAGCCAGACCGTCAGCGTGCCTTTGGGTGTGCTGCAGCATCTCTTTGATTCTGTTGAACCGGAATGTCTGCCTCGGCTGGTTTCCGACACTCGACAAATGCACAGAACATCGCGTGCGCAGTGTGTGCGGCGTTCTGATGGCACCCGATTTGGTTGAAGCGGCTTCAAAGAAGAAGAGCAAAGGAACTTTTTTTCACGCACCGCTAATGGGGCTAAGCACATGTTCCCCTTTTGGAAGTTCGGCTGGCGTGGTTTGTTTTGGCCTAACCCTGGCATCACTCGGCGTCTCACAGAAGGAGGCTTTCCCACTTAAGATGATGGACGGCTAGAAAACAGCATTGAGTGCAATACCTGGTGAAGCTCGGGGTGTATTTCTTCTTCTAGGGATTCAGGGTTCTGGCGGCTTAGTTCGTTCAGGCTGGGCTTGGGCTGCTTTCGCAGCTTATCTTGAGGTTGCTTTTTGGCAGGAAGCAGGTTGGTTAGTTCAATCAGAGCGAAGTGAGGATTGCTACTGTGCTGCTACTGTTCCTGCAAACTCTGACCCCAACCAAATCATACCTGCAAGATGACGCGACTCTCTGCATGTGAGGTAGGCTGCAGCTTGTTGCCGGTCATGGCAAGGAAACCACCTGTCCTCAGCTCCAGAATGAGGAGCGCAAGCAGCGCAGAATTCAGCTACTGAATGAATTACTCAAAGAGGAACCACCCTGTTGACGCTCCTTATAAAAGGTCCGGATACATCCAAGCATAACATTAAAAGGGGGGAATGCGAAGCATCCCAGCACGAGACTCACAGAATGCTGGCGCTTGGCTCGCGACGTGTGTGGACGAGACTCTGAAGTGCAGTGATCAATTGCTTGGCCTCTTCCACGCGAATCTGCCGATGCTCCTTAGAAGCCAAAGACGTGGTTTGGATTAGTGGTTAGATTCCGGGCTGGTTGTCCCTTTCGATGGCTCCCTTTCGAACCTCGACGAACCTCGAGAATCTCTCCAGAGTTCAAACTTCTGAAGTCAGCCGTCGCCCGTCATCTATTGAGTCAGAATCAAACCCCGAGAGGTGGTTTTCCAGTATGCCTCCAGAATGCAAAGAAGGACCTGCGGATATCCGCCTATGGCAAGGGAACCATCCCTATGCTCCAAATTTTGATTCGTGCATCTATGTGGTGTTGATTCAAGGGAAACCACCGGAAAAAAAGAAGACAAAAACAAAATGGGGATTCTTTCAGGGGAAACCACCAGGAAGAAGAAGAAGAAGGCGGAAAACCCGCGGGTTTCCCGCGGAAAAAAAGGAAAAAACAATTTCCACGGGCCCGCCTTGCCCGTCCCCTGCACCCTCCCAACCCCAACGCGGCGAAGCTGCGGGCCCGTTCTCCCGCCGGATCCAGTCCCAAGATCCTGAAAAACCGCAGGGCAGGTAGCGCCGAAGCCCTCTGCGGGGCCCCGAGTTGGGACAAATCGGATCTCGGAGGGATCTGCCGGAACTCTGGGGGTCTATCGATTCGGCTTTCCGAAAGGAAACGACTCTTGGCTGTCTTTTGTTCGGCTTGTGGCTTCAACTTGGGTTCGGTCTAAACCTGGAGCTTGGCAGGTGGGGAAAAATGGAAAACCCGGTTGATTTCGCAAAGAAGTTAAAGTTTAAAGATCCAACCCACTAGCAATCAAGTAAACCAATCCTGAACCAACCCCAAACCAACCCTAAGCCAACCCTAAACCCACCCAAACCGAGGGATTTGCTTTCTTTCCAAAAAAGGGAACCTTGGATTTGGGCGCGTTTAGGATTTTTTGTCTAGGGCAGGCTTAGGGTTGGTTTAGGTTTTGGTTTAGGGCGTGCCGTGTTTTTTGGGGGAACCCTCGTTTGGTGAAACGGAAACATAAAGGAGCACCCTAGTGTTGAGACACGCGCAAACTTCAAGGGTGCCCCAGAAATACAGTTGCATTAAAGGGAAACCAAAAGGAAACCACCCGTTTGGCCTCCCCACCCAAATGCCTTTCGCGGTTGAGCATCCGAATCTGTGTACGGCAGGTGGGAAGGGCTGGACCTCTTAAACAATTTATGTGGGTGTGTCCCCTTTGCCCTGCAGAAATAGACGAAGGGAGATCAGCGGCAAACGAGTCCAGCGCTTTGCTGAGACAAATCCAGTCCCAAGCTGGTGTTAGCCAACAGCCATCTAGCTTTCGGCAAGTCCAAGAGGTCTGGGGGGTTTTGTATTACACCCTGGGATCACACCCTTGGGAAATGACCCAGAATGGTTCAAAATAGCACGGTTCTATCCGGAAATGTGCCTAAATGGGGTCATTTATTCCCAGGGTGTAATAATGTAATACAAAAACCCGTAGAAGAAGACTTGGTCCAAACAAAAATCAGAGTGGGTGGCCACGCGGTGCACCAGCACCCTGGAAGCCACACTCCGCTCCCTTCACCCGCTTGTTGGGGAGACCCTTTGTTGGGGCCCCAAAGCTTTCAGCTGGGGAGCAAAACCTCACATTGGGCTTGGGGCTGGGTCCCTGCACTTCCAACCTCAAAGCATGACCAAGAGAGACTCACCCTGGGCCAAGCGATGCTAAAAACACCCACCCAACAACTCTAAGAGACCCCAAGGAGAAAAAACACACAAAAAAAAAAAAAAGGCAAGCGGCACCCAAAACCCGAAGCCTGCAATCTGTGGAAAGCTCTTCAACATCGGATACGCCGGCCTCGGCTGACATGTGGAGCAACTGGCCTGATTTGAGGCTCAGTACCCGAATTCTTAGCTTGAAGGGGAACCAAAAGTAAATGTTAAACCACGATAATTTGGGGGGGGGGGGGGGGATTCTTTATATATATATATATATATATATATATATATATCGCAGATTCGCAGACCCAATTGCTGCCGGGCTGGGTCGAACTGATATGTCAACGTGGGTGCGGCATTCATCTAGGACGTTTGTGCTTGGCTTTTTGCGGGATGTGTAGCAATAAAGCACCAGCTTGGACGAGGTGCCAAAAAAACCGCCTTTTGGGTATGCCTCAAATCCAGAACCGCCCTTTTGGATGGCTTGAAAGTCTATGTCCCCTACCAAAACATGATATACGCCAAGCAAAAAGGATGCTAACTCCGAATTGGACCCTTCCAAAAAGGTGATGTTCAAAAACCTTCCAATACAGTTGCACACACACTCACATACAGACACAGACCCCTTGTCACAAACAGGGATCCTGCCATTTCCTGGAGGGTTGCCTCTGGTTCTCGTTTAGAACTACCTCCAAACTTGAGAAGGAGACACGAAGGTAGCAGGCTTGCGGGGCAGTGGCTGATGCGGAGGCCAAGAGCGGACTGGACATGTAATGGTGGTTCCGACAATGAAAGGGTTGGACGGGCGCAGCGCGCAAGCGACAGCGGCGCGCCTTTTTTGGCTCGAAGCGTTGTTCGGCACTAGGTTCGAGGCAGCACACACACACGGCAGTATCTGGATGCCGCGCGGGCAGAGCAAAATCAAGTTCGAACGTAGGACGGGTCGGCTGGAAGTTTGGCATAGAGTTCTCGTGCGGCTTATCCGCGGCCGCATGCTAACGCGAAGCGCAGGGCGGAAACCACTGCAGTAGTGGACGAAGCACGTGTGCGAGTGCAGGGCTGTAAATCACAGTGGTGGAAGAGAGGGGCCCAGGCCTGAAACCGTTGGCATCTTGATTTTTGCCGTTGTTTTTCACGCGCGCCGGGGCAACAGTGGGTGCACGACAGAGTCATGGAGGGCGTGAAGGCCGCGCGCACGTGTGTCTGTGGCAAGACTGCGCAGCGTGGCTTCTTGGATGGCGTGCAAGCGCGAAATTTCGGTGATGCAACCCATTAACAAACCTCGGGTGTCCGGGTTCATCACTGAGGGGAACACCCCCGCTCTTGCTTGTATTACACCCTGGGAATACACCCACTGGGTGTTGACCCCATTTAGGCACATTTCCAGGATAAAACCGTGTTATTTTGAACCATTCTGGGTCATTTCCCAAGGGTGTAATATCAGGGTGTAATACAAACACCCTCAGACCCGCCCCTTTCTCGGGATGGGCAGAACAAAATCCGCTGTGACGAGCGGCCGTCCACACGGCGGCATCCTGGGGGCCGCCTTGGCCGGCGCAGCAGCCCGAGCTGGCAGCGCCCGCGCTTTGGGGGGAGCCTCCTTGGGGAAGTGGAACCAGAGCCAGCCTCGGCGGCCAAAGACGCCGGGCCTTGTTGGGGGCAGGGGAGGGGGGCGGGGGGCCTTGTTGGGGTTGGAACCAAAAGGAACACTTGGGGAGTTGTCAAGATTATGGGCCCATTTTTGCTAAGGCCCCCCCTTCGCCAAACCTGTGTTTTGACAGACTTGGCGGGCTTACTGCAGAAAACGTTTTGAGTCCGCGGGTTGATTGAGCAAACACATCTATTCGAAGCGGAGTATGAAGCTTGATTTCGGCAGGCCGAAATGAGAAGCCGTCCAAAAAACGTATTCCAGACATGCCGCTGGATGGACAGGACACCCGGGCAAGGCGTGCCTCTCAAACGGGAGCCCCCCCAAAACAGCTGTCTCTCTCTTAAAAAAAAAAAAAAGCGGCGACCCTACGGGTGGGTCGTCTCCTTTTCGCGTGCCTCCAAACCCATCCCCCGAAAAAACCGGGCCCTCCCAAATTTCACGCCGAGCAGCCCGGCAGCCAATTCCCGCAGGTGCGAACCACTGTCACCGTCCTAGGGGAGTGGCCCAGAGTTTCTGTTCCCGGAAACTAAGAAATCAAACCGAGTTGGCGGTATATGGCTGTGGGTCAAAACCCACAGCACCCCAGTGCACATCCCAATCCTCACTAAACTAGACTAGAATGGGTGGTGCACCTGTCCCAAAATGGTACCATTGGTTTTGAACCATGGCCATATGGTTTTCTGGAAATCGTGATTTTCCTCTTTTTGTTCGAAATTTCCCTCTTCTGAGTTGTGTCCGTTTTGCACGGGGGAACACTCAGGTTCCACAAAAAGCAATCCAATCAAACGGCACTTCTTATCTCCTCCAGACAGGGGTACTTACGCTTTTCTTAAGGCCACCTGAGCGCCTTTCTTCGGTTCTTCGGTTCGGGGCCGTATTCGCCCGCTCGACCAAACGCTAACGCGCGCCACGACCAAACGCGCGTCCCTCGAATGCGGCAAACGGCGTCCACCGCGCCGAGGCGCGGGGGGTCCGCCAGCTTTTGGGCCGCCACCACCGCCGACACCGCCGTCTGGAAGCGGCGCCGCGCCCCCGCGCTCGGGGCGCTGGGCGCGCCCGGGGCGCCTGGCTGGCGGTGGCCAGTGGCCACTGAAGGTGGCGGTGTGACCCCACTGAACCACTGGGTTGCCTAAGAAAACACGTCCGTGGCACCCAAGCAAACACTGCACCAAAAGGAAGCCCGATTAGGAAAATGAAGCAATATTTAGACAACGCAAAGGAAATCCAAAGGAAAATACATGGACCCCTGACTTCCGTCCATCCCTCTCTCTGAACTTGACCATTTGAGCCACGATCAAAATCCAAGGGTTCCCAAATGGGCATGGCCAAATTCCGAAGTCCTCCTGCAAATCGTCCCGAATCCGCAAATAGACGGAAGTGTCGCCCGCACCTTATGTGGGGCGCCCCTTTTGGTTGGCTTGCTTTGAAGGAACGAACTGTTCTGGTGCCCACCCACCCACCCACCCACCCACCCACCCACCCACCCACCCAACCACCCAACCCACCCACCCACCCACCCACCCACCCACCCACACCCACCCCCGCCTTGGGAGGGCAAACGATAAGGCACGCGCGCGGCGAGCTGATTGGCAGAGTTCTGAGGCACGACGCTGTACACACGATCCGCAGGCACTGCTGGCACTGTATGGGTGGGCGGCGGTGGATGAACCATATACCTGGAAGAGACTGCCATGGGCAGTGGCCACCAGTCTGAGCAAACCTCTTCGAAAGCAAAAGCCTGCTGATGAGTCTGAATGAGGCTCCGGACTTGTTGCGTTGGGTCACATTGTGAGAGCTTCACACCTCACGCCCTGACTCTTGGCTGAAAAAAAACATGTCTTGACTCAACTGACTCAACCTTTGGGTCTAACTGATGGAGCCAAGCGCCGTGTTTGAGCCAGGCCGACGGAATTCGGAAGCAGGGCACCCAGCCCAACGGAGTGCCACTCCCGTAAAAGGGGGGCTTCGTGTCATGGAGACAAACGGAGAACAAGGGAAGAAATCAAAAGTCGCCTCGCCCCAAGCAAATCAACCAACAAAGACAAAAGGCCACCGAAGAATTCGAAGCCCTCCCCTCCCCCACCAACAAAAACCACGGCGAGCTGCAGCCGGTTCCCCCCGACCCCTGCGCTCGCATCCACGCGCGCCAATGCGCTCACGTCTCAGGGGGCGGCGGCTTGCACCGTCTGCTCCAGCGACAGCTGCTCCTCACGGGCCAGGAACTGACCCCAGTGGCCCCCACTTTCGTTGTTGGGCCTCGCCAAGAGTTGCGGCGCCCTTCTCCCCTACCCCAAAAAAGAAATTACAGATGTGAAAAAGCCACTGGCTTTTTCAAAAGGGGGGGGTTTAAAGGGGGGCAAAGCAAAAACACTTCGTTAGAGCGGAAAGCCCCATACAAACACATGGCCAAATGTTTCTTTGCTCGGTCGGAGCTCACTCGGAAAACCTGAGAAATCGCTCACTCGGAAAACTCAAGAGGCGATGTCCGAGCGCCCAAAGTTGCAAGAGGGATGACAACCAAAACAGGGATCCTTACATTTCCTGAACATTGCCTTGCACATGGTGGGAAACCCTTTGTTTTGCTGGAAAAAGCAACATTCTTCGAACGGTTGCAAAATGGAGATCTTTTGAGGAGCCCCGCAAAAAGGTGAGAAAAGAAAACAAAGAAAAAGCCTCAGGAACCAAAGGGCTGCCGCCATCAGGGAACTGGTGTCCGCCCGGCGTTTATCTTTTTCTGCCGGCCTTGGGGTTTGGATCTCCGCTTCCGCAGGCGCCAAAAGAAAGCTATGGCTAAACCCGCGACTCTCTTTGGCTCTATGGCACATTGGCCAGGAATCGGTTTTCAGATGGGGCGAGTGGGACACTCTCCTTCTCCACAACTTCCAGCAGACCTTAGCCGTGCAAACACTTCACCGAAGCGTGCCCTAACAAATGAAAACAGGACCTCGGAGAAAAGGACACCACAAGGACATGTCCGTGTGTGAGCATGTGGTTGTCTGTTTGTGGGTGTGTGTTGTCTGTATGCCTGGTGAGTGTGTGTGTGTGTGTGTTGCGTGTCTGTGTGTTGTATGCGTGTGTGTGTGTGTTGGTTATGTGTTGTGTGTGTGTGTCTGTGTCTGTGTGTCTGTGCATATATGTACATGTATCTATATATATATATATATCATAGTGTGTATAAATATATATATATATATGTGTATATATATATATATGTGTTTTGTGCGTGTGTGTTTGTGGGTGCATGATTTTGCTTACTTGCTTGCTTGCTTTCCTGCTTGCTTGCTTGCTTGCTTGCTCGCTCGTTTGCCTGCTTGCCTGCTTGCCTGCTTGCCTGCTTGCCTGCTTGCCTGCTTGCCTGCTTGCCTGCTTGCCTGCTTGCCTGCTTGCCTGCTTGCCTGCTTGCCTGCTTGCCTGCTTGCCTGCTTGCCTGTTTGCTTGCATACTTTGCTTGCGTGCTTGCTTGTTTGTTTGTTTGGTTTTTTTTTTTTTTGTTTGTTTTGTGAGGCAACCCTTTTCAGGCTGGTCTACAGAGAAACGAAAAACCAGAAGGAAAGCCACCATCTGCCTTGTTGATAATTGTTTTTTTTAACACACACAAACATCAAACCAAAGGTTCGAGGTCTGTCCTTACACTCGCAGCTCCTTGGTCCTTCCGTTACAAGGAAGCCTTTAGAAAATGATGGTCAAATGTCCCACGCAAGGGTCCAGGACCGCTGCTCATCAAGATATCCCAAGTGGCCGGGTGTTGGGGTGATGCTCAAAATGGGAACCGAATTGCCGGCGAGTTACCCTTCATGCTGTCAAACTTGTCCAGCATCTCCGCCTGAGTCTGGACCCAAGTGACTGGGTCCTTCAACTTTGGGACCAAAAGCGCGTGCGTGTGTGGTGAATAAGGGGCCAGCCAAAAAAAAGGCTGGCCTCCTGTTGGTGTCCCTTTTAAACCCCTCCAAAACGGGGACTATCCCCAAAAACGCCAGACCCAACATCCATGCCACATGCCAGGGATCCCCACGGAAACCACGGTGATGTCGGTGTTGAAGGTCTTACCTTCATTCGCCTAAGTCCGACACGGCGAACTGTGGGCTCAGTCCAGTGGTGGGTCCTGGATGACTAGTGGCCAGTTGGCTTCCCAAGTTTCTTGTGGCTCCCCCGCTTGTTTTTTTTCTGGCGAGACAAAGTTCCCTTCTCCCGCAGTTCCGAGGAAAAACAAAAACACTAATGTTCACCTCCAAGGCAAGTCCCAAAAGTCCCAAAGAGCCGCAAAAAACAAACACATGACAAGTTCTCCTCCTTCGACCCGCACCAACCAAAAAAACCGACCGCCGCAACAAACATGGAGTCTATAAATTAAATATATATATATATATATGTATGTATGTATTTAAAAAAAGGAGCCCCCGCCTTGGCATCGGAAGCCTTCGCCTTCTTGGACGCTTTGGGCCTGCCAAGTTGGTGCGGGCCAAAAGGCGCCAGAAAAAGGCCCACGAAGGTTGATCCCATATGAATCAACCCCAGTTTATGAAATTGGGGGTGGTGTTTGGCCCCTCCAAAAGCTCATTCCCCACCAAACCGGAAAACACCCCCCTATTCATGAACTGGGGATATGGGGTCAACTTTATGATTTTTGGGGGTCACCCAGGTTGACACACACCAAAATCTTGGTGGTTTTCGGCTTCCCTGTGGGTTCCTTTTGAAAACCCCCACTGAAATAGATGCTATGAGTCCCAGAACAAAGTTATTTCCCTACGAGGATATTGGGGAAAATTGGGTGGTCTCTGGCCTTTCTGGGAAATTTGAGCTGATAATAACTTGCTCATGTGGGTGTTTCTCAAAAAATGGTCTTCTTTTCGGCACAGTGGGTAAGCGTGGCAACCGTTGCCATGTTCGGAAAAACCAAAGAAAGGAATGAAGGCATCCTCCCCCCTCCCCTCTTTGGACCCTCCATCCCCTCCTCCCATGTTTTCACCTCTGAACCCGCACCCCCCCCATCCCACCACCCCACCACCCCCCCAAAAAATCCCCACGGGAAAACTCACGGGACCCGGAGACCTCACCGAGGCGCGCACTCCTTCAGCTGATGCTTCAGCTGTGCCTCTCGAGCGCTCGCCATGGACCCATCGATCCCGGGTCCCATCCCAACCGCCGGACCCGGGGATGGCGCCATGCTCAACTTCCCATGTCGACTAGAAATAGTTGCCATATGTAGTTGAACAACCACGTTCTTACAATCGCGATGTTGCTAAACTTACTGGAGGGATGTTGCAATGTCTTATGTTCAAGCGAAAACCAAAGGAAACAAACCAGCTTTGTAGATCACCCCGCTTTTTGAGACACAATCAGCAGGGGGTTGCCCATGAAAACATACGCGCGCAGCTCAATTCAAATTGGCAAAAAAAAAGGCGAGTCCCGTCACTCGAATCGGGAAAAACAAAACAAAAATATCGCAATGTATCTCGGGATTGCAATTGGCGTCCGAATCAAAAAAAAATCCAACCTTTGTGGTGTCTCTTTGACTGGGCATGAAAAGTTCAATTGGGGGCATAGCCACCTTGCACAGTTGACAAGTGGTTGATGGACATAAGCCCACCAAAGGCTCCGATGTAAATGAGCACCGGGCAAAGCGCCGTGCCTACGCCCCCGTTTTGGACGGTGAAGGGAGACCAAAAGGGAACCCATCTACTCGACCTGGGGAGAACATCATTGAGGCAACATGCCATGATCTAGTTTTTGTTTTGTTTTTGTTTTTTTTGCGCGTCCAGGTAGATCCGTGAACATGGACAAATCAGGGGGCAAGTTCAGGTAGCAAGAATGCGAATTGCGCGTACCACAGAACAATACATCGTGCAGAGTCTCTCTCCACAGAGATATGGGGCTTGGGTCAACATATGGGGGCCCTGGTGATTTCCTGGTTGCCCTTTGAGCCCACCTGAATTTCAATGTGGGACAAATAGATTCAGTGCGGTGATGTATGTATGTGTGTGTGTGTGTTACTCGTCAAACCAAAAAAGGTACCAAAAAAAACGCAAGGGTATGGGTCAAAGTGAAACCACCAGACCGCTGATTTGAGTCCAGGTCTCCGCTTATCAGGGCAGCCCATTTGGCGTTGCCCGATGTTTGACCGCCATCTGAGGCTGTCCACTCCCTTCGCGGCCTCCAAGCCATCTACCGCCAGCAACACGCCTTTGACCTCGGCAAGCAAGCGCGGAGTCTGAGTCCAAGCCTGCCTCGCGGCAGGTGTTTTCCGGGGTAAAAGCCGAAGCTGTGTGCACCGAACCAAGGTCCATGTGACACAGGTTCACCCTGAAAAACGAGATGCGCTGAAAAAAATTAGAAACATGAAGAAGAAGAAAGATGGGGCAAGTTCCAACTCGTGAAGGATGTTCGAGGGTCCAAAGTTGTTCAAGAACATTGGGAAATATCGGCGGAACGTGGTTGGGCAAATGTACCGTTCTCAACTGGCTGAGTCTATGAACTCGCGGAAGAATCCGACCGGTTCGCCTGCGTCAGCCCCAAAAGAAAGGTCGGCGGTCAAAGCAGCTGGTCGAAGCGGAATTCGAGCCCTGGACATGCTGTCGTGCAGTTTCCTCTTGGGTTTCCGTCTTTGTGCAAGAAGAAGAAATTGGAGGCGAACAAATCAGTGGTTTAGATTAGCGGCCTGAAAAGTTGATAGCCCCTTGATACACTTGGAACCAAAGGCAGACAGCCCTTCACCTACCCAATTGAAAATATTGCGTTTTGCAGGCTCGGTACCCTTTTGGTTTACAAACAAACCAAAAGGAAAGCAGGTTCCGTACAACTCCCTATGGCACGTACTTTCCAATCTGGGAAGGTAGCAGCGATAGGGAAGCTGGCAGGGACTGTTGCGAGAAATCAAAGCGGAATACTCCGCCCGACGAAAGCCCGGTGCCCAACCCATTGCGTGTTGTGCGGGAAGGTTCGGGTGTCCTTTGTTGCCTTTACCTTCAAATACCATCCCTTTTTGGGGGCCTTTCCCCCATCACCTCCCGAGTTCCCCCCCCCAAATCGACTCGCGCACCAAGCCACATCGCTGCCCCAGCTCTCGATGCGTCCGATCTCTTCGGACAAGGAGGCCTGGAACCCGCAAAATTTGTTGCTCGCCGCCGGGGGCGAATAAACCCGCAGCGTCCCTGACTTTTGCTTCCAAAGCGGCTGCCCCAAACCTCGAAGTTGCACCAAAATGATGAGGGACTTTCAAGGTGGTTTCAAGGTGGCGCAACCCTCAGAGCCGAAGCAACATGGTAGAAACTTGACCCCAGCACCTCTCAGGGAAGATCCAAATCTCGAGGGTGACAGGTAGTTTTGAACCACTTCCCAAGGAAGCTGACGAGATCGGTTTTGCCACCCAAAGGAAGAGGCGGCTCCATCTCGCCTCCTCCCTTCGGCAGCCCTTCAACTGTTGGCTGTGGGTCAAAAATAGGAACCCTGATGGAAACAAGGCCTAAAACCGGCGGTCCGATTCCTGGTGGTTTTTCATTTTGACCCACACCCATGCCCAATTTAGACTATTTCGTTCATTTGAAGGGGGATTCCATTGTATCACAGTGGTTGGAGAACCCCGACTGATCAACCATCGAGAGAACCCGCGCCGATGAAAACCGAAAAATCCCCCGCGCCTGCAGGGCCGCCTGGATCTTCTGCTTCTGCTCGGCCTCAAAATGCGGACCGCCGCACCCGGCTCTCCCGGGCCTCGCCTCAAGGCCCAGGGCCCAGCCCACGCACCCGAGATGTGGCTGTGGGGGTCGTTGAACCGTTTTGGCAGCGATCCCATGTTGGTGGGTAGGATTCACCACCCATTTTAGAACCTATAGTGGTTGGATTGGGATGTTCACTGGGGGATAACCGGGCTTTTGACCCATGGCCATGTTGCGGCAAGGCCCACCCCCCACCCCCTTGCCACTCCTGACAAACAAAATGCGCCTCTCAGCCCACTGCGTCAAAATCTTGCGTCACTCCCCCCTCTCTACGCGAAGTTGGAACGCGGTAGCTTTGAGCTGCCCTTCTCATGTCGCACGTGTTGAACCTGGCACATGCATTTCCTGTCGTGCTATGAGGAAAGGTATGGGAGAAGAGGAAAACACGTATTATGCGAATGGCTGGGGTCATTCGAAGCCAACCCTTTGCTTAACCATCTGGCCATGGGAAACGCATAACCTATGGCGATCCCATTTTGGGGTGGATGAACATCCATTTGATTTCCACCTATTTTGGTGTTCACCAGGGGTACAGGGTTTTGACCCACAGCCACCTTAAATTCGTCACACCCCGAAACATGTTTCGACAGCCGCCTGCTTCTCCTGCAGCTTTTGCATGATCAGATCACCCATGGACTCGTCCTGGAGTCAAGTGGGAAGTGGAACGTCAGGAAAGCACGTCAGGAAAGACTCACTCTGAGCCAGGGTCATTTCTATGAGGTTCCACCCAACGACACTCAAGCAAGGAGAGCAGAAAGATGGGCATGTTTTACTTATTAGGCTGTGCCTCTAGAGAAAATGCCCTAAATGGGTGGAATTTTTCACATTTCCTCCACCCCACAAAGGTACACGCAAACAAATTGTCTCGTTGTCAACTGGTTCCCCGTTGCATTTTAGTTCTAACCATACCAAAAGGAGTCATCCAAAAGAAAAAATAAATAAAAAGACACCTGGCTCCATCGCGAGCTGTTTTCTTGTCATGACCTGGCAGTTTTTAGGGTTGGAGCAAAGTTAAGGACACCGCACCATGACCTGTGGCCAGTTTTTTTTTTGTTGTTGTTTGTTGTTTTGTGTTTTGTGTGTGTGTGTGCCTTTTTTGGCCATTCCCAAGCGGTTGGCCCCGCAAAGCGACCGGGCCTGGAGCTTCCGGTAGATGCGCTCCTCCTCGTCCAGCTCGGGAGAGCCTGGCTCAGAGGTACAGAGGTACTGGGTGGGTCCTTGAACACACCAAGGTTGCTCTGGCTCTGGAACCGTATTATTTGTATGTATGTATAGAATTGGGGCGGAAGTACCTTTGTATGTGTTTTACATATATATATAGAGAGAGAGAGAGAGAGATACGTATGTATGTGTTCATCATGTTCGGAAGCCGGAAAGTGCATGTTGCATGCATTTGTATGGCAAGAATGTGAGCTTTTGAACAACAACCTGAGTACTCCGAGGGGGATTGTACATATACATATGGGACTGGTGCAAATTGGCGGAAAAAGGAGCCGAAGATCTAGGAACCCTCAAAACCCATGGTTTCGGAAGTAATTACAAGGGGCTGTAACCTAGATTCGTTTCTGGTCTGCCCTAAAAACCTTGGCATGTCTTCCCTTTCAGGTTACCACAGACTTCTCTTTCTGCATTTTTCACAAGGCCGCCGCACCAAGTTGACCATTATGTTGGGGAGTTTGCTCCCGTCCTCTCCCACACATGTCCATCTTCCAACTCGCACTTCCACATGGGTCGAGGCCCTTAAGGCGATCCGTGCCATTTCGGGGCGCCACCCCATGGCAGCCTCAAAGTTGAAAGATGAACATGGAACCTGAGGAACACCCCCGCGGGTCCGGGCACCGACTCCATGGGCCTGCGGGCTTCCTGGGTGGATTCGGCTCTTTGACTTGGCTCACCTCGGGAAAAGCTCCGCTCTGAACGGGAATCTGTCCACATCCCTTGGACCAACTGGACTGACTACGTGTTCTTCTCACGAGACTCAGAAGACGATGGGAAAATCACATCTCACACTGGGCATGTAAGACGAGATGTGAAATGAGTCTTTGATCTTGTGCCCAAAAGAGTCACAGTCGATTCATATCGCGATGGCTTGTCAAAATCATGTGGCTTCCCTGTGGTTTTGAAACAAACCTCAAAGGGTAGCCATGACCGTCCCAACCCCAAACGGGTCTTTGACCAAGGCACATGTGCGGTTCTCTTCTAAGGGAAGTGAAACCGCATGGAACATGAGTGTCCGCTTTACGGTTGAAATATACTTCTGTGAGTACGCGGAAGAAAGGTTTAAGTACGCACAAAGAACTCTGATCATCATTGCCACAAAGCCGAAGCTTGAAGCAAAGGTAAAGGCCCGTCCATTCTTTTCATTTCTACCTGTCAAATGCATCGGGATTTGGTTCACTTCCCTTGATCCTTTCATGCGGCCAAAGTGCGCGCTTGATCTCCTTCCGCGTCTGAACCAATGCCTGCCCGCTTCAGCCGACCGGGGTCTCTGCAAGCTCCCTCGGAGAGGGTTCCGGAAGCTACGGGTTACCTGGGCTTTCTTGGGGCCCACCCAGAAATAACGCCACCAAACAAAGCAAGTTCCACATATTTGCACAGTGCCATGAGCGCTAGTCTTAACAATCCTAGCGACCCTCGTGTCTCTGGACGCCCCTTGTGTCTCTGGACGCCCAAGCGACGCCGAATCTGGGGCTTTTGATACCCTCACTCGAAGCGATCGCCCTGTTTGGGGCTTCACCCAAGGACTGCAAGACAAAGCCCTCGCCTCAAATTCGGGATCTCAAGGTGTAGAGGAAAACCAAAAACAGCAACAAACCAGACCCATTCCTCCCTGGGTTCCCCTGGAATGCGAAGAATCAAAACAGGGTCCAACTCCTGCATTCGACTGCTCAACGCGAACCCTCGAATTCATTTTCAGCCTCCTCCATCTGCCTGTAGCCCTCGCTCATCCGCTTGGCCTCAGGGCTCAAAGAAACACCAACTGGGCGTGTCTCTTTTTCTTGTTGTTGTTTTTTCCCCAAAGGGGGAAACCCCTTTTTCGTGGCTTTGAATGGAAACCAACACAACCATTCCATTTCTCAGACAGAAACCCAAAAATCAGCATCCAAAAGGGCCAGCTGCAAAAGGAACCCCTCTGTCGCCATACAGGAGCCCACCCCCCCACCCCACCACCCCCTCGCCTGCTCCAGCAGCTTGCGGTTCCTAGGCTCACCCGCGTTAAAAAAAAAAAAAAAAAAAAAAAAAAAAAAAAAAAAAAAAAAAAAAAAAAAAAAAAAAAAAAAAAAAAAACCTCAGCCCCAAAGCTACCCCGAAGCGGAAACAAAGGGAGCCCCGTCTTTCCCCCGGGAGGTCAATGCAACGTTTCTTGGGCCAGTCAAAAGTCGGACAGATCTGGGGGTGGCCATTTGGACGGCGCTGATGTTCGCAGCAGCTTGCTTTCTGTCACCCAAGGTCTGCTGGAGCCCCCAGCTCTAGGACAGGTTTATTGGAGTTGCTTCCACCCGAAACAAATTCCAGTGGCTCAGATGTTTCCTCACAGACCTCATCTGTTCAAAACCCTCGACTGCAACATTCATAGAAACCTGCCACAGGAAACTCTACAGGATGTTCTCCAAACACGCAAACAAACAAAAGAAGAAGAAAGAAGAAAACAAAAAAAAAAAGCAGGCGCCCTCCAGTCCTGTAGATGTCCCTGCTCGTTTTTTGGAAGGAGCCCAGGACCTAAGCGAGACACTCATTGGTGAGCCGCAGGATTGTCTCCTCTTTGCCCCGCTCCTGTCCAGAAGGGCCGGGGACATTTTTTCTCTGGGCCTTTGGCTCCTAGGTGCAGTGGGCTTGCGGGGCTTTCTGGGATGAGTGATGTGGATGGACGAAATCCGTTCGCACCTAAGAAACCCTGGATTGGTGATCCCCCTTAGAAATGCCAATAAAAAAAAAAAAAAACGAAAGTGTCCGATCCGTTCGCACCACTTTGAAACCATTGGAAACTAGTGTTTTTTATTGGCGTTTATAGGGGGATCACCAATCCAGGGTTTCTTGGGTGCAGGATTTCGTCCATCCACAGTAGCTACGGTATACCCTGGATCCCCCATTTTTTGGGGTTAACTTGAAAAACTCCACCATTCCCTCCCCCTAAATGGCGACTTCTAAACGGGGGAGGAAGGAAAAAAAAACACGGAGTCCATCTGCAGGAAGAAGGAGTTGTCCACTGGGGTGGACCTGAGCTGGTAAGTCCTCTCTGACGAGAGGGGGTCGTAACCACGACAAAAACGCGATTTTGTTACCATGACAAGGTGCAATGTTACCACGGCAGAAAAAAAGCGTTACAGCGACATGTTTCTTGCGGGCATATCCCGACAAGCAGGGAAATAGAAAGGAATAAGAAGGCATGAGAAGGTCAATAAGAAGGAATAAGAAGGAATAAGAAGGTCAATAGAAAGGAATAAGAAGGAATAAGAATGTGAATAGAAAGAATAAGAAGGAATAAGAAGGTGAATAGAAAGGAATAAGAAGGAATAAGAAGATCAATAGAACGGAATAAGAAGGAATAAGAAGGTCAATAGAAAGGAATAAGAAGGAATAAGAAGGTCAATAGAAAGGAATAAGAAGGTCAGTAGAAAGGAATAAGAAGGAATAAGAAGGTGAATAGAAAGGAATAAGAAGGAATAAGAAGGTCAATAGAAAGGAATAAGAAGGAATAAGAATGTCAATAGAAATGAATAAGAATGTGAATAAAAAAAGAATAAGAAGGAATAAGAAGGTCAATAAGAAGGAATAAGAAGGAATAAGAAGGTCAATAGAAAGGAATAAGAAGGAATAAGAAGGTCAATAGGAAAGGAATAAGAAGGAATAAGAACGTCAATAGAAAGGAATAAGAAGGAATAAGAATGTGAATAGAAAGGAATAAGAAGGAATAAGAAGGTCAATAGAAAGGAATAAGAAGGAATAAGAAGGTCAATAGAACGGAATAAGAAGGAATAAGAAGGTCAATAGAATAAGGAATAAGAAGGAATAAGAAGGTCAATAGAAAGGAATAAGAAGGAATAAGAAGGTCAATAGAAAGGAATAAGAAGGAATAAGAACGTCAATAGAAAGGAATAAGAAGGAATAAGAATGTGAATAGAAAGGAATAAGAAGGAATAAGAAGGTCATAGAAAGGAATAAGAAGAATAAGAAGGTCAATAGAACGGAATAAGAAGGAATAAGAAGGTCAATAGAAATGAATAAGAAGGAATAAGAAGGACAATAGAAATGAATAAGAAGGAATAAGAAGGTCAATAGAAGGAATAAGAAGGAATAAGAAAGAATCAAAGGAATAGAAAAAGGAATAAGAAGGTCAATAGAAACGGAATAAGAAGGAATAAGACTCAATAGAAAGGAATAAGAAGGAATAAGAATGTGAATAGAAAGGAATAAGAAGGAATAAGAAGGTCAATAGAAAGGAATAAGAAGGTCAGTAGAAAGGAATAAGAAGGAATAAGAAGGTGAATAGAAAGGAATAAGAAGGAATAAGAAGGTCAATAGAAAGGAATAAGAAGGAATAAGAAGGTCAATAGAAAGGAATAAGAAGGATCAATAGAAAGGAATAAGAAGGAATAAGAATATGAATAGAAAGGAATAAGAAGGAATAAGAAGGTCAAGGAATAAGAAGGAATAAGAAGGTCAATAGAAAGGAATAAGAAGGAATAAGAAGGTAAGTAGGAAGGAATAAGAAGGAATAAGAAGGTCAATAGAAAGGAATAAGAAGGAATAAGAATGTGATTTAGTAAAGGAATAAGAAGGAATAAGAAGGTCAATAGAAAGAATAAGAAGAAGGAATAAGAAGATCCAATGAGAAAGGAATAAGAACGAATAAGAACGTAATAGAAAAGGAATAAGAGGAATAAGAATGTGAATTAGAAAAGAATAAGAAAATAAGAGGAATAAGAAGGTCAATAGAAACGGAATAAGAAGGAATAAGAAGGTCAATTAGATCGGAATAAGAAGGAATAAAGAAGGTCAATAGAAAGGGAATATGAAAGCTGCTGAAGAGTCAATAGAAGAGGAGGTAAGAAGAATAAGGAAGGTCCATAGAAAGGACAAATAAGGAAGGATAAGTATGTGATTAGAAAGGAATTAAGAATGGAATAGAAGGTCAACTAGAAAGGAATAAGAAGGAATAAGAAGGTCAATAGGAAGGAATAAGAAGGAATGAGAACGTCAATAGAAAGGAATAAGAAGGAATAAGAATGTGAATAGAAAGGAATAAGAAGGAATAAGAAGGTCAGTAGAAACGAATAAGAAGGAATAAGAAGGTCAATAGAACGGAATAAGAAGGTCAATAGAAAGAATAAGAAGGAATAAGAAGGTCAATAGAAAGGAATAAGAAGGAATAAGAAGGTCAATAGAAAGGAATAAGAAGGAATAAGAAGATCTAAGAAGGTCAATAGCAAGGAATAAGAATGCCAATAGAAATGAATAAGAAGGAATAAGAATGTGAATAAAAAGGAATAAGAAGGAATAAGAATACAAGTAAGGTCCGGCAGAGCCGGGGGGCGGAAGTTTCAAAGCAGTGAACAACTATAGTTTGGAGAACTGTCCTTGGCCCCTTGCTTCTCTCTCTCTCTCTTTTTCTCTCTTTGTCTCTTTCTCTCTTTCTCTTTCTCTTTCTCTTTCTGTTTCTCTGTCTCTCTCTCTCTCTCTCTCTTTCTCTCTCTCTCTCTTTCTCTCTCTCTCTCTCTCTCTCTCTCTCTCTTTCTCTTTCTTTTTTTTTCCCTTTCCAAAGCTCCCAACGAGCGCTTCAAGTTCAACTCTCCTCCCTCCCCCTCGAGAGCGCCTTTTCTTTGCGTCTGCCCAATCCGTGCTGTAGTCTGGGCTAGAGCACGCGGCCCGAAACGCACGCGTGTCAAGCGCAAAAGCTAGGCTTTTCTCTTCGTCTGCTTCAGCGGTGCAGCAGTCCGCGCGAGCGCGCGGCCCGACGCCCGAAACGGCTCGCTAGCTCGGCCCCGCGCTCTCGCGCGCGGCCCGAAACGGCACACCCGCAGCACGATACTGTTTCTCCGGCGGCCCTGTCTGGAATGGCCGGCTTGCCTCGCCTGGCCTCGCCAGTGCGCAAAAGCGAGACCATGTCTTGGCACTGCAGCTGTCGCAGTTCTGCGGCGTTTGCCGCCAGGTAGGTCAACAGGACCTGAAAGCGGTCCTCACTCATGTTGCTGTCATCGCGATCCATGGCGCGAGCAGCCGGTTGCAACGCCAAGCTGCCCTGAGTAGCGGGTGCGCAAGCGGCCGGCCGAAGCACCAACCTCTGAAAAAAAGTCGTATGCGTTGTTGATTTTCTGAGTAGTCTGTAAAAAGTCCCCCTGAGGGGAAACACGGGCGCCACTAATACTGCTTACAGACTGTGACTCTCTGCACAAACAGAACAACACAAAACAACATCCCTTGGAGCGCTTGACTGACTGTGGGGTTGAGTAAAGTGTGACAAGTTGCGTGGTCAAGTGTGAGGTGTGCCAAATGCCCAAGTCACGAAAGTAACTACATTTGAGCCACGTAAAGGACACCCGTGTCTTTCTGCGGCTTCCTGCACTTGGCTGCGAAAGTGGACTTCGTGTACTACTTTCGTACTTAAAAGTTGCGATTTTCGAGCCCCAGCTGTGAAAGTGGACTTCGCGTACTACTTTCGCACTTAAAAATTGCGATTTTCAAGCCCCGGCTGCGAAAGTAGACTTCGCGTTCTACTTTCGTACTTAAAAGTTGCGATTTGCAAGCCCCAGCTGCAAAAGTGGACTTCACGTACTACTTTCGTACTTAAAAGTTGCGATTTTCGAGCCACGAAATCTGTATTTGACCTTGCGAAAGCGCTGCGCCTGCCACGAAATCTATACTTGACCTTGGCAACGAAATCTATATTTGACCTTGCAAAAGTGCTGCGCCTGCCACGAAATCTGCACTTGACCTTGCGAAAACGCTGCGCCTGCCACAAAATCTGTACTTGACCTTACGAAAGTGCTGCGCCTGCCACGAAATCCATACTCGACCTTGCGAAAGTGCTGCGCCTGCCACGAAATCTATACTTGACCTTGCGAAAGTGCTGCGCCTGCCACGAAATCTATAATTGACCTTGCGAAAGTGCACAGCTTCTTGATCCCCTCTGGAAAAAAAAACATGCGGAAAGTGCTGCGCCTGCCACGAAATCTACACTTGACCTTGCGAAAGTGCTGCGCCTGCCACGAAATCTATACTTGACCTTGCGAAAGTGCTGCGCCTGCCACGAAATCTACACTTGACCTTGGGAAAGTGCTGCGCCTGCCACGAAATCTACACTTGACCTTGCGAAAGTGCTGCGCCTGCCACGAAATCTATACTTGACCTTGCGAAAGTGCTGCGCCTGTCACGAATCTACACTTGACCTTGCGAAAGTGCTGCGCCTGCCACGCAATTCAAACCTTGCGAAACCTTCGCGCGGCCGTGCCAATGGTCCCGTCTCCGAGACCGTTCCGAACCCGTTCCGCACCCGCCTCCGTACAGGCGTCGCGTCACGAGGTGGTTTGCCGACCATTGTCGGATAACAAGCCCAAATCACGCCACAGCGCCAAGTTTTTCTGCTTCGTGCCATCCCCCAGCTCGGCAGGTGTGCTTGCGAAAGTTGCCTGCCCGCCTTGCCACGAAATCTCATACTTGACTGTGCGAAGAAAGTAGCTGCGAAAGTGCTGCGCCTGCCACGAAATCTACACTTGACCTTGCGAAAGTGCTGCGCCTGCCACGCAACTCAAACCTTGCGAAACCTTCGCGCGGCCGTGCCAATGGGCCCGTTTCCGAACCCGTTCCGCACCCGCTCCGAGACCGTTCCGAACCCGCCTCCGTACAGGCGTCGCAGCCGAGGTGGTTTGCGCACTGTCCGAAAGCCCAAGTCACGCACAGCGCCAACGTTTTCTGCATCTTGCCATCCCCCAGCTCGCAGAGAGTGCTTGCGAAAGTGCTGCGCCTGCCACGAAATCGATACTTGACCTTGCGAAAGTGCTGCGAAAGTGCTGCGCCTGTCACGAAATCTACACTTGACCTTGCGAAAGCGCTGCGCCTGCCACGCAATTCAAACCTTGCGAAACCTTCGCGCGGCCGTGCCAATGGTCCCGTCTCCGAGACCGTTCCGCACCCGTTCCGAACCCGTTCCGAGACCGCCTCCGTACAGGCGTCGCAGCCGAGGTGGTTTGCGCACAGTCCGGAAGCCCAAGTCACGCACAGCGCCAACGTTTTCTGCATCTTGCCATCCCCAGCCTGAAGCTTTTTCTGAAGGCTAGCTGCGATCATGAAAGAAACTCTCTTAAGCCGGTGTTCCTCACATCTTACAGCCAGGATGTGATGTGTGTGTGTTCTGTCATGCTAGCTCCCATTGGAAAGCTGATCTATCTGTTTCAAGCTAGCTATATGACAAAGCTATCTATCTGTCAAGCTAGCTATATGTCAAAGCTATCTATCTGTCATGCTAGTCTTTGGAAAGCTATCTATGTGTTAAGCTAGCTATATGTCAAAGCTATCTATCTGTCATGCTAGCCTATTGGAAAGCTATCTATCTGTCAAGCTAGCTATATGTCAAAGCTATCTATTTGTCATGCTAGCTATCTGTTATAGCTATATGTCAAAGCAGCTAGCTCATTTAGTTCCAGTACTACGGAAGTTTCTTGTTAAACTTCCTTTGATCAATAGAAAGGAATAAGAAGGAATAAGAAGGCCAAGAAGGAATAAGAAGGTCAATAGAAAGGAATAAGAAGGAATAAGAAGGTGATTAGAAAGGAATAAGAAGGAATAAGAAGGTCAATAGAAAGGAATAAGAAGGTCAGTAGAAACGGAAATGTGGAAGGTCTGAGAACCACATGAACACGCAGTGGATAGAAAAGATAAGAAGTGAATTAAGAAGGTCAATAGACGGAATAAGAGAGGAATAGGAAGCGTCAATAGAATAGGAATAAGACGGAAATAAGAATGTCAATAGACAGGAATAAAATTCAGAAGGACTGAAGAATGTGATTAAGAAAGCGAATAAGAAGAATATGTACGCGTCAATAAGAAAGGAATAAGAAGGAATAAGAAGGTAAATAGGAAGGAATAAGTGAAGGCATACGAAGGGTCAATAGAAAGGATAATCAGACGCGAATAAGAATGTGAATAGAAATGAATAAGAAGGAATAAGAAGGTCAATAAGAAGGAATAAGAAGGAATAAGAAGGTGATTAGAAAGGAATAAGAAGGAATAAGAAGGTCAATAGAAAGTAATAAGAAGGAATAAGAAGGTAAATAGGAAGGAATAAGAATGAATAAGAAGGTAAATAGGAAGGAATAAGAAGGAATAAGAAGGTCAATAGAAAGGAATAAGAAGGAATAAGAAAGTGATTAGAAAGGAATAAGAACGAATAAGAAGGTCAATAGAAAGGAATAAGAAGGAATAAGAAGGTCAATAGAAAGGAATAAGAAGGAATAAGAAGGTCAATAGAACGGAATAAGAAGGAATAAGAAGGTCAATAGAAAGGAATAAGAAGGAATAAGAAGGTCAATAGAAAGGAATAAGAAGGAATAAGAAGGTCTAAGAAGCGTCCAACAACAACGCTCCCCCCCAACCAACCCACACCCACCCAACCAATCCACAATTCAATCACACCCAACTAATCACAACCCCGCACAATAGCAAGGAATAATAAGAAGGACAATAGAAATGAATAAGACGGAATAAGAATGTGAATAGAAAGGAATAAGAAGGAATAAGAAGGTCAATAGAAAGGAATAAGAAGGAATAAGAAGGTCAATGGAAAGGAATAAGAAGGAATAAGAAGGTCAATAGAAAGGAATAAGAAGGAATAAGAATGTGATTAGAAAGGAATAAGAAGGAATAAGAAGGTCAATAGAAAGGAATAAGAAGGTCAGTAGAAAGGAATAAGAAGGAATAAGAAGGTGAAAAGAAAGGAATAAGAAGGAATAAGAAGGTCAATAGAAAGGAATAAGAAGGAATAAGAAGGTCAATAGAAAGGAATAAGAAGGAATAAGAACGTCAATAGAAAGGAATAAGAGGGAATAAGAATGTGAATAGAAAGGAATAAGAAGGAATAAGAAGGTCAATAGAAAGGAGTAACAAGGAATAAGAAGGTGATTAGAAAGGAATAAGAAGGAATAAGAAGGTCAATAGAAAGGAATAAGAAGGTCAGTAGAAAGGAATAAGAAGGAATAAGAAGGTGAATAAAAAGGAATAAGAAGGAATAAGAAGGTCAATAGAAAGGAATAAGAATGAATAAGAAGGTCAATAGAAAGGAATAAGAAGGAATAAGAAGGTGATTAGAAAGGAATAAGAAGGAATAAGAATGTGAATAGAAAGGAATAAGAAGGAAAAAGAATGTCAATAAGAAGGAATAAGAAGGACTAAGAAGGTGAATAGAAAGGACATGAAGCAAGAGTCAGTAGAAAGGAATAAGAAGGAATTAGAAGGTGAAAAGAAAGCAATAAGAAGGAATAAGAAGGTCATAGAAAGGAATAAGAAGGAATAAGAAGGTCAATAGGATAGGAATATATAAGACGGAATGAGATACGTCAATAGAAAGATATATAAGAAGGAATAAGAATGTCAATAAGAAGGAATAAGAAAGAATAAGAAGTTGATTAGAAAGGAATAAGAAGGAATAAGAAGGTGATTAGAAAGGAATAAGAAGGAATAAGAAGGTAAATAAGAAGGTCAATAGAAAGGAATAAGAAGGAATAAGAAGGTCAATAGAAAGGAATAAGAAGGAATATGAAGGTCTAAGAAGATCAATAGCAAGGAATAAGAAGGTCAATAGAAAGGAATAAGAAGGAATAAGAATGTGAATAGAAATGAATAAGAATGAATAAGAATGTAAATAGAAAAGAATAAGAAGGAATAAGAAGGTCAATAAGAAGGAATAAGAAGGAATAAGAAGGTGATTAGAAAGGAATGAATAGGAATAAGAATGTCAATAGAAAGGAATAAGAAGGAATAAGAAGGCAAATAGGAAGGAATAAGAAGGAATAAGAAGGTCAATAGAAAGGAATAAGAAGGAATGAGAATGTGATTAGAAAGGAATAAGAATGAATGAGAAGGTCAATAGAACGGAATAAGAAGGAATAAGAAGGAATAAGAAGGTCAATAGAAAGGAATAAGAAGGAATAAGAAGGCCAATAGAAATGAATAAGAAGGAATAAGAAGGACAATAGAAAGGAATAAGAAGGAATGAGAAGGTCAATAGAAAGGAATAAGAAGGAATAAGAAGGTCAATAGAAAGGAATAAGAAGGAATAAGAAGGTCAATAGAAGGAATAAGAAGGAATAAGAAGGTCAATAGAAAGGAATAAGAAGGAATAAGAAGGTCAATAGAAAGGAATAAGAAGGAATAAGAAGGTCTAAGAAGGTCAATAGCAAGGAATAAGAAGGCCAATAAGTTGGATAAGAAGAATAAGAATTGTGGTGGAATAGAAACGGAATAAGGAAGGAATAAGAAGGTCAATAGAAAGGAATAAGAAGGAATAAGAAGGTCAATGGAAAGGAATAAGAAGGAATAAGAAGGTCAATAGAAAGGAATAAGAAGGAATAAGAATGTGATTAGAAAGGAATAAGAAGGAATAAGAAGGTCAATAGAAAAGAATAAGAAGGTCAGTAGAAAGGAATAAGAAGGAATAAGAAGGTGAAAAGAAAGGAATAAGAAGGAATAAGAAAGTCAATAGAAAGGAATAAGAAGGAATAAGAAGATGATTAGAAAGGAATAAGAATGAATAAGAAGGTCAATAGAAAGGAATAAGAAGGTCAGTAGAAAGGAATAAGAAGGAATAAGTAGTAATAGTAGTAGTAGTAGTAGTAGTAGTAATAGCAGTAGTAGTAGTAATAGCAGTATAGTAGTAGTAGTAGTAGTAATAGCAGTAATAGTAGTAGTAGTAGTAATAGCAGTAATAGTAGTAGTAGTAATAGTAGTAATAGTAGTAGTAGTAATAGTAGTAGTAGTAATAGTAGTAATAGTAGTAATAATAGTAGTAATAGTAGTCCTAGTAATAATAGTCCTAGTAATAGTAGTAATAGTAGTAGTAGTAGTAATAGCAGTAATAGTAGTAGTAGTAGTAGTCATAGCAGTAATAATAGTAGTAGTAGTAGTAGTAATAGCAGTAATAGTAGTAGTAGTAGTAATAGTAGTAATAGTAGTATAGTAGTAGTAGTAGTAATAATAGTAATAGTAGTAGTAGTAGTAGTAATAAGTAATAGTAGTAGTAGTAGTAATAGTAATAGTAGTAGTAGTAGTAGTAGTATAATAGTAATAGTAGTAGTAGTAATAATAGTAATAGTAGTAGTAGTAGTAGTAATAATAGTAATTGTAGTAGTAGTAGTAATAATAGTAATAGTAGTAGTAGTAGTAATAATAGTAATAGTAGTAGTAGTAGTAATAATAGTAATAGTAGTAGTAGTAGTAGTAGTAGTAGTAGTAGTAGTAGTAGAAGCCTTGTCGGGATAGTCTTCACTGAAACTTGTCGGTGTAACAAGATTCTTTGTCGTTGTAACAATGACCTTTGTCGTTGTAACAGGTTCTTTGTCGTGGTTACGACCCTCTCTACCTCTCTGACCGACCGAGTCAAGTTGTACCACGAAGTATCCAGCCCCCTCTACCATGGTAGCCATGGGTCAAAATCCAAAATTCCGTACCCCCGGTGAACATCCCAATCCAACAACTAAAATAGACTAGAATGGGTGGTGCACCTACCCCAAAATGGGATCCTATTGGTTTTGACCCGCAGCCAAGTGGACCCCTCACAAAGGCCGCTTGGGCAGCAGGCGACGCACGCGACGTCCTGCTCCCCACATGTGATAGGAAGTTGCTTGGGACCTTTGTTGGGGTCATCAGAAATTCATGGGGGATCTGTGTCCACGCAATGTCTCTTTTTGTCCAATGAAGATGGGGGCCCTTGCCCAAGCAAACAAAGTCGGTGGTCAAACCCGAAACCCGGTCGGTCCACTTCCATGATTCGGGTGATCGGTGGGTTCCAGTGGGATTCCTCGATATCCCTTGCATGTCTTAACCTCTTGTCCACTTCCAAGGGACCTGAGTCGTCATCAAAACCCGGTATTAGAATGGTCGTAATCCCAGAGCCATGCTTCAAGAACTACGAAGCCGGAGATCCGCAGCGATTTATGGCAAGGGGATTGTCCCTGAACCGGATCATCTACCCGAATCGGTTTTGAGCCAGTGGCTCACCTGGAAAGTAGGACCCTCACTCAGCTGAGCCTCTCGCTGTTCCGCTTTGGGAGGAGGAGCCTCAGCTGAGACCAAAACCATGTTGACTTCAACCGGTCTGTCATGCCGATTCTCTCCATCCACGGCAATGAGCACTGGCAAGCAAAAATCAGCTTCTTGAGAGAGAGAGAGAGAGAGAGAGAGAGAGAGAGAGAGAGAGAGAGAGAGAGAGAGAGAGAGAGAGAGAGAGAGAGAGAGAGAGAGAGAGAGAGAGAGAGAGAGAGAGAGAGAGAGAGAGAGACAGAGACAGAGACAGAGACAGAGACAGAGACAGAGGGGAAGTCCAAAACACGGCGGGATTTCCTTGTGGTTGGGGTACCCTCCAACAAACATGTCCCCCGTGGGGGGGCTTCCATTCGTCACGCATATGCCATCAGATATTCAGGGAAACCATCCGTTCAATCCCCGGATCAGGGAAGATACGCAAATGGAAGCACAACGAATGGTAAGGCCGGGGTCCCTGCGTATTCGGCTGGGGTTGCCATTCAAGCCATTAAAATTATTAAAATGGTGGACCCCCTTTTGGCTAGTATTTGAAAGGTAAACCAGAAGAAAACCTCCCAATTTTAGGGGAGCACTACGTCGAGGAACCTCCATCTGAGTATGTCTTTAGAGGAACCCCAAGGAAAATGGTGTTCCTGTTGGTTCACTTTTAAACCCACCCCAAAAAGGTTCCTCCAAATTTGAGGCTACCTCTTTTCTCCTTTTTACTAGGAAACCACAAGGGAATCCGAAGCCATTTTGTAGGGTCCCACCCTCAAAACCCCGGTTAGCCCCCAGTGAACATCCCAATCCAACCACCAAAATCGGAAACCTAACATGGGTGGTGAATTCACCAACCAAAATCCCCCATGGACCTTCTCGCCTCGGCTGCTCGGCGCTTCGCCCGCCGCCCGCGCCTTGGTCAAGGCCTCCTCCTCCGCCTTCTCCGCGTCCTTCAAGCGGTCCGTCAAGGCCTGCGCCACGGAAAACGCGACGCGTCTACGCGGAAGAGGAGGGCCTCCGGGTCCTTTTTTTTCACGGGAAAAGATGGTGGGTGAAAAACAGCCGCCCAAAATGGAATTCCTGGGAAGTGGAAACATGCGGTTTTTCTGGTGGGTTAAGTTTGACCCATACCCAAATGAGGAAAAAGCTCCAGTGATAGATTCCCTTTAAGACAAAGGGAATTAAACATGTCCTTAAGCAAATAAAAGGGGTTTCCGGGTTCCCAAAAAGAGGCTCCTCTAACAAAATGCACTGCTTGGTTCAGGGTGCAGTCTCTTAATCTTCAATACTCACCAACCTGAATTCATGTCAAAATCGCCCCCAGCGACGTGGGTGGAAAATCGCCCACTGGATTCCCTTGCAGGATCTGCAATCCACGCGCCTGATTCTCATCGTCCAGCGCCTGTGGGTGGGTTCGGAAACTAGCCGGGTGTCCGGGTTCCGACTGCGGCACCCTTGAAAGCTGTAACCCCCACGACAAAGTTGGCAAGCCCCAGGCCGAATTCTCCCCACCCCCCAGAACAGCAGCATAGTGCGCGCAAAGTCTCCCACGTATCCACTTGTTGGTTTTTTTTTCTCCCTCGCAGCGGGAGGATCTTTGCCGCCATCACTTGTCCTTTTTCGGTTCATTGGATTCAGCCCATTTTGCCGCGCTGGCAATCCTGAGCTTCGGGGTGCAAGCGCCTGCGCCACGCTACGGCGCTCACAACCCGACATGGATTGTCTAGGCGACAGATATGGAAATATGAAGCCTCACGCCTCACAGGCATTGCAGCTTTTCCAACAACACTCAAAGGAGTCAGGGGCAAAAAAAATATAAGGCATTGCAGCTTTTTCAACAACACTCAACGGAGTCAGGGGCAAAAAAACATATATATATATATATATATACAAACAAACCAAAAAAAAACTACAAGGAATCCACCAGCCACATGTCCCCGGCTTTCGCACGCGACTTGGCCCCGCCAAGCCACGCTGAGTCCAGCTTTTCGCAGAAGGCCTTGGCCTCCGCGTTGGTGCCCCCGCCTGGGCGGATCTACGCAAACATGATATGGCCGTGGGCCAAATCCCATTTTGGTTGGGATTGGTGAATTCACCACCCATGTTAGGTTTCCGATTTTAGTGGTTGGATTGGGATCTTCACTGGGGGTACGGAATTTTGGATTTTGACCCATGGCCAGATGCTACGCCCCCCCCTGTGGTGCCCCCGTTTTGCTTCATTTTGGCAGCCTGTATGGTTTTGATGATGTTGCAAAATCGTCTGGCTTTTTGGCGGACAGGCTGTGGTGGTTCAACTGTTTTTGAGACCGAAGCAGAGACACGCGGGTGTGCGGTCTATCATGTCCCTTTCATCTTGTTTTGGACAGAGAGCACTTCCAGGGCACAACTCCAAGAAAAACGCGTTCCAACCAACAATCATCAACATGTAGACATGCTAGAAGCCTTAGGAATCGCATAAGGCACACTAGCCACCCTTTCCGCAAAATTAGCCGCCTTTTTGGCACAGAACAAGCTGTCGTTCCGTGCAACTTCTTTGCGCAAGTTTCTCTGCAAAAGTTCTCTGAGCAAGTTTCTCTGGGCAAAAACATGGGTGAAACGCTTCGATGAAAGATGGTCACGGAATATCTACCTCTTGCACACAAGAAATGCATATCTTCTGGATTCAAGATTCGCAATTGTTCAGGAAAGCTTGCTCCAAATCTTGACTCCAAAAAACAGGCCGTAGAGTCAGTTTAAGCCTATAGTATAGTATAGGTTAAGCCTACGTAAATACAACAAGAACTAAAACACGCATTGTAAACAAGACGTAGACATGCCAGACCCCGCCAAAATTTCAAACACGGAACCAAGAATCCTGGAACAAAAAAGAAGAAGTTTTCCAGATTCAAGAATCCCAATTGCCCAAGAAAGCTTCGTCCAGAAAAAGAAGGGATTCAACATTGAAGCTTGCCCATGCCAATGGTTGTGAAACTTCTTGTCAACTTGCCCCCTGAAATCATGACTGCTGAATCACAACGCAGGACTTCTGCTTCGAGGGAATTCATCTCTTTGAATGTCTCCCCGTAGAATCTAAATACCGGTACCAGGTCTGTCACGCAGATTCCGGTACTAAGGAATCTGGATGCAAGATCCAAGATCCAAGATTGTTGGGGGATTTTGGAGAGAAATCTTGGAATTCCCCCCCTTAATACCAGTGTTACGTTTCTTCGTACTGTGTGTAGTTTTTGCATTACCATGTCCAAGATCCAAGATCCAAGATTGCTGGGTGACTTTTGAATGCCCTCCCCGGAATCCTCAATACCGGTATGTAAACATACGAATGTATACATATTGTGCGCAATACGCACACCATGCATATTATGTGTGTTACAATGTGTACTACGCGCGCTGTTTGTGCGCTACACACATAGTGGAGGAACCTTTCTGAACCCTCCAACCCTTCCCTTCTTCAACCCTCCATCGTTTCGCTCCCTTGTGGCCGAGGGTGGTGGCGATTGCGCTGGCTTGGGGTGCGAATGCAGGGTAGGTAGGTTTAGAGTGGGTTGGTTTGCATAGGGATTGTTCATGGTTTGTTTACCGTGGGTTGTTTTAACATGAAAGGGCTTTCCTTAGGTTTGGTGGAGGGGGTTCATGGCCTCTGCGCTTTGCGAGTCCAAAAAACCATCCGAACGTTCTGTGTTTTGACTATTACGCATATTATGTAGAGTATGTATGTTGTGTGCGGTGTCTATTTGCAAATCACATATTATGTGTGAGTGGTGTACACTATGTGTGTCATGTTGTCTTATGTGTAGTAAGCACATTACACGCAATATGCATATTGCGCAGCTTGTTCTGGAAACGATCTGTATTGCGCGCACGTTGCATGCTATACGTATTCCGAACATTATGTAATAATTTTGTGCAATACAAAAGGCATAGGGTGCGTGCTTGTGTATGTTTACGCGCACTCTGTATACTATGTACAGTATGCATAGTTATGCGACTATGTCAATTCTCGTGTGTTACGTGAATGATACGGTCATGTGTGCTCTGCGTGTGCATTTTTCGCGCACTCCGCTTTGGAAGCCACGGCTGCAAAACTGGAGGTGAAAGAGCCTTGAACAAGAAGCCGTATTGAGACAAGTATCATACGGAGCGGCCCACACGCTCCGTGTTTTTCGTGTTTTGGGCTGGTGGGGCAAATTAGGGAAGATTGCCGCCCGAGCCGGAAAACGAAGCAGCTTGAAAGCAGCGCTTTCAAAGCGTAACAATAGAAATGGCCCTGGTCCATGGTCCCTAGTTAAGAACCTCGCGCTCGAGTTGGTTGCGCGTTTGGCGCAATGCCAGCAAACATCATAGGCCGCACGTGGTCCAGTCCACAGGACGGTCGAACTCCGGAAGTGCAAGTGCAGCTTCTGACTCTGGCTTTGGGCAAACTCATGCGCTTGGTGATCAACGCGCAGCGGGCCAATTGGTTTGGAGCTTAGAGATGGATGGCGTCCCATTTAAAGCCTCCAGGCAACCAAACATTGCAAAGGGGGCCGACTGGCTAAGCTCTGCTCCCCCCTTTAACATACGCTTTTTTGAAGGGGAACGCTTTGGTGGGGAGTTTCCTCTATGTTTCCCATCAAACCATCCAGAACCCAAAACAGAGAAGGGGTTTGCCATTGCTTAAGCGCAAGGGCCCCGAAAATACCAGTAAGGAAACTGTAACGGGGTAGCGCCGCAGCAGTGTATTGGGCTTGTTCACACTCACAATGCAGGAAGGCCGCGCTCACCTGTCTTGCACCACAATGACCACTCAGGTCAGGTAGAGTCCAAAGGGCACGGGCGTAAGATTGATCAGCAACCCGACCGCCGACCGCCCGGACCGCGCGGCGCTGGTTCCACTGCTCCAGCCCACGGCAGTTGAACTGCTTCGAACAAACTCAATACACCAAGCGTCGACTCAAAAGCACTTTCAACGGCACTGATGAACTCAGGACGAGTTGGTTTTGCGCACTACTTTGCTTTCTCCTGCAGTTTCAAAGGCTTGCACCAGTTTTGCTTCGGCTACAAAGTGACACGGGAGCAGCGTACCCCCGCTTTTTCTTGCATTTGGGGATCCTGTTGATCTTTGGAAAAACGAAAACGTGAGCGACTCATCCCCTTGATCGGGCCTATTTTGGGGCCTCGCAAGTCGTGACCCGGAGTTGACGCATGCTACGTTGGTCGCCTCGGGGTGCCTGGGGGTATGCATACGTTACTGTATATGATGCATGTTGTCTATAGGATGTCCTTATAGCGTGTATGATTTGTAAAGGATATGCATATGATGTATAAGGTGTATAAGGTGTATATGATGTGTATGATGTGTATGATGTGTACGATGTATGTTATGTGTATGATGTGTACTATGTACATCATGTATGTTATCTACATTGTGTGTCTTGTGTAAACTATGCACATGTTGTATAATATGCATGTTATGCATATTATGTATATGTGTGTATACTTTGCATATTGGGTACATTATGTATACTATGCATACGTCAGTATTGTGTGCGTATTGTGTATAGTATGCGATGTTATGGCATGTTGAGGCATGCTATGTTTGTAACGGCATGTGCTGTTGCGGTATGTTGTGCTATGTAATTCTAGATAGATTGTACTAGATCATCTCATATCACACAATATCAAATAATGATAGGTGATGTTATTGGGATTGATTGAAAAGGCAGCCAAAGGAAGACCAGACCAAAAGTTTACACAACCCCCCTCCAAGCAGCCAGCCCACTCCTAATCAATCATTTGGGGATAAGTTTTGATTGGACGGGATAAAGCCATTGTTCGAGAAATGAAATCATCTTTGAGGTTCCAACAACTCAACTTCGAGGCAACAAATCACCCCAATACCAGCTGATTCATTGCAAATGTGGTGGGGTGTGGATGTTCTATGAGAACCCTGTACTCAGCTCTCCTCGAACTGCTGCTTTGGATTGGTGGTTTGGAGTTTGGGGGATACCCCCTACAAGAACCAGGGGTTCAAATCCCCAAACCACCAAACCAAACCAAACCACCAATTTGGGTAAGCTGATGTACGATCTATCTGGGACTCAAGGAATGAATGATTGAATGAATGATTGAATGAGTGAATGATTGAATAAGTGGATACATAAATAAGCAAATGCCAAAACAAGCAAATATGCACCAAACAAAAAACCTGCAACAGCAATAATTACAACAATAAGAGTAGTAACAATGATAATGGCAATAAATTGTGGAACACCGATTTAGCATTACCCCTAAACCTAGATAAGTAATCATAATCATACAACGCCATGTTGGATGGTGAGACATCTGATAAGGTCTGGGACCATGAGAGGTTTTTCTACCAGAGAAGCTCATTCCAGTGCTCAAATCATGCATTGGGCGAAACAAAGCTTACTTGCAACAACCATTACAATGATGCAAGGAATAACAATGATAATGGCAATAAATTGTGGAACACCGATTTAGCATTACCCCTAACCCTAGATTTCCTCATCATCATGGGGAGCTGCCGAAGGGCTCTCTCGCTTCACGAACTCCCTGAAGCCGTCGAGGGCCAAGAAGGGCCCCTGCGCCTCCTCGAGGCTCTTGCCCAGGGCCTTCCTCGGGTGAGCTTACGCGAGAGCTTCATCCGGCGGGTCAAAGTTAGCGTAACCAAAATGGAACCCGGAAACATGGAAATATGGGACACCTATGGGAAACCTATGGGGAAATCTTGTGAGTAGTCAAAACCCTGTACAAACATGGGCGTAATCCCAGAACCATGTGAAGAACTAAGAAGGCGGCCGCAGCTATTTATGGCTGGGATCGTCCCTTACCGGCCTTCACTTACCCGGGATTTGATTGTGGCTCATCTGAATCTCGGCCCAAAACGAGGTCTAGAGTGGAAAGGATGCATAAGGGCAAGCAACACAAAACTCGACAGCCCGTTTTTTGCGGCCTTGTGGGCTGCGCAGTCTACTTGAGCCACAGCCTTGGCTGTTCCTTTTTTGGTTTCCCTTTCAACCAGCCCGAAAACGGTGTCCCCCGAGGTCCTGGACCCGGCACTTTGACCGAACCTGGGCGAATTTTTGAGCAGCTGGCAACCTAAGTTGGTGGTAGCAACTTACCAAACTCGGTGGTTGAAACGAAGGAAGCTTCAAAAATCAGGCTCCGGATTGGTTTATAAAGAGAAACCCTGACCCAGTCAATCCCAAGCAAGCCCAAGAAAGAAGGCACAGTAACTTACTGTAACCCTTCGCCATGGTCTTCTTGAAGGGTGGCAAAGCCAATGATACCTACAAACCCAGGGAAGCTGAAAAACAATCGAGGCGTTTCTTTCTCCCTCCAGTCGGGTTTCTCCAGGCCCGCCGCTTGCCACACCTCCTTGTCCAGAGGCGCATCACCCTTCTTCACCAGCTGAAACAGCCTCGGCCGGGACGGGGGAGGGGGGGGAGGGTGCGGGGGGAGCATCACCTTTTTGGAGGGTTTTTTGTTTTTTTTTGGGGGGGGGGGTTTGGGGGGCGAGGGATTCTTCTGCATCCAATATCCATTGGTCAAGCTGCAAAAAGGCTCGGTAACATTGCAGACCCCACGGAGATGAGAGAGGGAGGAGACTTCGACAGGTCTCAATGTGGCCAAGTCTGCCCACCATGACTCCCTATGTCTTCCATCGACATCACCCACCAAGGAAACAATTACTTAAAAACAGCCCAAAGGTTGATGTTTAACCCACCCTTCAAGGGGACATATGGCTGTAGGTCAAAAATGGGTACCCAAAATGGGTTGCACTGGTAAATGGAACCAAGGAGGGAGCCCTGAAATAGACAGGACATCTTTGAGGCCAAAGCGCTTGTTCAGCTTAGCCTCGCCCTCATCCATCAAATGCAGCGTCTTCTGCATGAAAGGATACATAACAAATCGGACCTAAGCAGGGCGCTTCCGAACACTGATCAGCGCTCAATTTAGACTTTATGTGAGAAAAAAGGCCACTTTGAGCTAGTTGCCGTAATCTAGATTGTACTCCGAGCGCCGAGCGTGCAGCAACTGGATCACCTTGCCGCTCCGCGCAACCGAAAAGCACACATGGGCATCACAACCCCAACCGATCGGTGAGGTGATATACCGAAAACCCGGTAAGAATCACGAGGGCCTCCCCTCGTCTCCCCGCATCGGTCTTGACTTGAGGCGACCTCCTCCAAAAAGTGACGCGGGAAAACGCCCCAGCCAAGCGGCCATCAGCGAGCAGGCCTGAGAGATTGCACGACCCGGTCGCTCCCAGGAGGACCCCCGGAGTTGATTTCGGGGGAACCGAAAAGGTGGAGTGCATCCAAACGCAGTGGCAATTCAAGCACCAGGGCTTCAAAATCACACCCCACTTGGTCTTTTCCGCTCTTGGTGGTCCGTTCAAAGAAACGACCAAATGCATGTCAACATATGATGTTCCTCTCCCCGAACAGGTTCCTTCTTTCTTCTTTTCCTCTGAAACCATGGCGAATCCACCGCCGAGCTGCCAAGATGTTGGGCACCTCGGTCCAAAAAATCGAGCGGGAATGTGCACAGGAAACGCAGGAGTTTGGGTATGAAACCCTTTTTCCACCAACCCCGCAAAGGGTAGCCTCAAAAACACTGGTGTTCATGCGAATTCCCCCCAACATTCTCTTTTCAAGGCTTCTGATGCCTTGGAAATCCATGAAAAATCGCATCGCGCCCGGCAAGCCCCGCTTGCCGCTTGGTTGCTGCTCCGAGGCCCGCGCCGAGCGCGCCAGGTAGGTCTGGGAGCGCGCATCAAAGAGCGAGGCGTACACGGGGCCGATGCCCTGGGGGCAGGATGAAAAGGGAGGGAACATATGGGACACCCATGGGGACATCATGTGAGTAGTCAAAAGCCGGTATTGAAATGGTCGGAATCCCAGAACCATGCTTCAAGAACTAAGGCGGAGATCCACTGCTATTTGTGCTCGGGACTGTCCCTTACCAACCGGAGCATCTACCCCAGTTTTGAGCAAGTGGCTCATGTGGGGAAACTTATGGAAAAACCAAAAGGAGACCTGGGGAAACATATCGCATCCTGCGAATAAAGAAGCCTCGGGAAGCCTTAGGGCCCCCTTTCAGTGAGTTCGGTGAGGCCCGCCTGCGTCCCGTAGCGGAATCGGACCCAATCTCACCAAACTCCTTGCAAAAAATGTGTCCCCCACTTGGCACACCCCTCTTCTTTTTTGCGGGTTCTGCTTTGGGATTCCCTATCTCCGAAAACAAAAAGGTAACGAGGGTACCCACAGCACTTCCCACTTCCCCTGCCATGCCCAGCACGTAGCCGATGACCCACTGCACGCTCTTGAACCGCAGGATCTCCTCGGGGGTGGAAAAGCGGGAATCCACGTACTCCTTCAGCGGCATGAAGCCTCCGAAGGGACATGGTCCCACACAGCTCATGGTTTCCCCCAATGGGTCAGATGTTGGCTTCTCGGGTCTGTCCTCTTTTAAGCTTTTGAGGCTATGGTGGACATCCGAGTTCGGTGGGGATTCATGTCCACCCACCACTTTGGCAACCGGCACGACCGGCACGAACCTCCCAGACCCTCTGTCCACCGCTTGTGGGGAACTCAGCTCTGTTTTGCATACCGAGTATTCTACCAAGGCGTTTCAAGGGCCTATACCGGCGTGAGCGCACGCTTCGACTCAAGACTCGGTCGCTTCAAAGCGGGTTGAGTTGCATGGGAATTGGAGGTGGGGCTGGGAGCAACGCAAATCCCATACATTCAAACAGGTGAAAATTGAAGGGACTTTGACGCACATCACCAAATCTATGTTAGGTAATTTTGTGTGGGGTCCCTATCAAAAGTGGTTTGATACGTCAGCGCACTTTGTTGAGCGCTTCCACAAGCCTCCAAAGGAAAACCATCCCAAAACCAGCAGACAATGCTACGGAAAAAACAAATCAAACACCTGCGCCTGAGAGCTAAACACTCTTATCCAAAGTGCCAGCCGTCTGATCGCTAAACGCTCTTAGCCACGTGTCCACCGCATGATCGGTGCGACCCGCGCGCAATACAGAGGGTCCACTGGGCGTTGACTGCAGGTGCCCATTTAGGCGTACCGCATGTGTCCCAACCAATCACCCCAAGGCGCCCCTTCCAACTCCAAGGCGCCGCCGATCAGGGTGAAGGCGCCCAGAAAAAACACCGGGACCCAGTCGGACAAAGCGATGCTCAGGTTCGCAGCGATCAGGACCTCAGGTCCACGCCTTTCGAAATGGAGACCGTGCTGGGGATGGTCCGAGCGAACCCAACTCCCGCTTCAAAAAGGGTCCGTCGATTCATGCGGAGCCCAAACCGCCACAAAATGCGGCGCCTCGCCTTCAAACTCCCGATGCTTTCCACCACCAAACCACCCCAGGTAAAACGACACATCTGTCTCTAGTGTACACCCACCAAAAACCAACGCACCTTTCTCCTCTGACATTTCTTTTAGGTGGAAATAGATCCCGCTCTCGACCCAAGCGGCGCTGTAGAGATAGGCCAGGGACACGGTCATCATGGTGCTGTAGCCCACTCGCAGGCACAGGGCGGGCACCAAGGGGAAGAAGACCAGGAACAAGGGCTGAATCAAAATCAGCATGGTCACCTCCACAATGACTGTGGTCAAAAATAGGTACCCGAAACGGAACCCTGGTAAATAGAACCCACCCTGGTGGTTTCATTTCGACCAAACACAAATTGCAGTTTTGTGCATATCGTTGAAACAAGGGGGAACCCAATAGTGGTTCTCCTCGATGTGTCCCGGAAAATGTCCTCAAAACAAGACGGCAAAAGTTAGGGATTTGGGGGGGTCTGCTGTGCATCCCTTTGTGAGCTAGCCCCATGCACAGTTGGGTGGCCCCCCGGTTTTTGTGGATCTCTTTTGTCCCGTAGACTACCACCCAGATGGCCAAGTTGCTGATTGTTCTTGTTTTTGGGGTAAGGTGGATGGCAAAGAGCGATCGCAACTGGCGATCCAGGTGGTCTTCCTTTCGGACATTCGCTCAGGGAATTGCTCCTTGCTTTGGATTCCGAACCTCAAGCCTGTGGAGTTTCCCCCTGAGCTTCCAGCCCCGCTTTGCGACCAGGAGTGATATGCCTTGGCGACACCGGAGAAAAACGAAACACTCGAGAGATGTGCGCAAAGATCCGGTCCGGATTTTCCAAATCCTTCCGGTGGGTTTGCCTTAGCTTCAAAAAGCCAACCAAAAAGCTTGGGGATCCATGTCTTTTCCAACCCCACAACCTCACAACCTGGGTTTGGACTCTTCCTCTTGGGGTCCACAAACTGGTTGCCCCCCAATTTCAGCACGGACACCATGAGTTGCACCGGAATCATGCCCAGGATGTGCAGCCAGCCTAAGACTCGCCACCCACATGGACCCCAGCTGGTGTCGACCACCATTTTCGGGCCCCTTGAAACGGGTTTCAAACCAACTCTGGGAAGCCACGCAACTCACGGCGATTGGAACCAATTCGTTCGACGGACCCCTGGACGTCCAAACACATGAGCCTGGCTGTTTGATGGGACGTACCCAGGAAGGGCTGGGGCCTCTGCCCCGCCCAAAAAACCTGCAAGCCAAGCCTTTCGCCGTATGGGCGGAGTTTCTGGCCTCGCTTTGAATGCTACCCCGAAAACGGTTGCGCCTGCCTAAAAAGCAAAAACTGAAAAGAAAAGAAAAAAGGGGGGGGGGGGAAAAAAAAAAAAAAAACGGCCACCCCCACCCTACCCCCTCCTGAAGTGAGACACAGGTTCCCCCCCGTTCTGCTGAGACTTCGGCACGGCTCGATGCAAACCATCAGCAGAAATCGCCAGGACAAAGGATTGTTGTAAACATCTCCTGAGCTGCACGAGGACTTTTGAAAAAAGCAGATGTGCCTCGATTTGTTTTTGGAAACCAAGCACAAAAACATTCTTCAGGGTTCCCAAGTTCCAAGAATAATGGGGTCAAACCCAAATGGATATGCTTTCGTACTTCTTGCCCTTGGTTTGGGAAATTTCACCCTCAACTGGATAAGTTATCTGAACCTTGGATGGAGAAGTTCCTTTCAAGTCTGATCAAGTGATCACTTACCACTAACCAAATGAATTCTCCAAGCTGCTGTACGACATGACCTCGTTCACCACCCTGGAAACTGCACTGCCGGTTTTCTCCTCCTCCTCCTCCTCCGGCTTCTTCTTCCTTGAAACTGAAATCGTGACAGAATCCATCTTCCCAAAAGCGGGCTTCGGAGATACCGTACCCAGACTAGCGCGCGGTTGCGAGCCAAGTTGGGCTACATTCCCCCTTTATGCATGACCTCGCCTAAAGGACGCTCACTTTAAACGGGCCTAGGTGATATTTCAAAACCACCCCAAACGAAAAACCATGCGAACCCTGCTAGATGTGTTTCTTCGGCTGGTCCAAAACCATTCCTTCAGGGACCTTGTACTTTTGTCGGTTGTTCGTTTGTGGCTCTCCCCAAAAACTATAGAAGCTTAAAAAGTGCAGAAAGCGCTCAGACTCGCAGGGCGTCCCCTAAGGCAGGGTTGCACAAAATTGCTTCAAGATCCAGACCCCAGCCCATGGAACCAATCATCGTTCAAACAAGAGTGGCTCAATTCTGGGCTGCTGTTTTTTGCTTTTTTTGTTGTGGTTCCCCCAAGCGTGTTCAAGCAAGTGGTTCAAACACTACTAAACTACGAAAGGGGATGGCGTCTTCTGTGCAGGGCTCTCTTGGCAAGGCGCTTTGTATCCATGGACTCGGACATCACGAAAGCTGCCAGCCCCAGAACACTGGCGTTGACCGCGAAGATGATGAGCCAAACCTGGGCGTTTGCGTGTCTGTTTTGAGGGAACCCTTTTTAGGACTGGTTCAAGGGGCAGCCAAATGGGAGACCACCCTTTTTTGGGAGGTCCCCGATCTAAAGACAAACCCATCCCTTTAGTTGGGCGAGACGTTGAATGAGTTCTAAGGGTTGGCTGGTTGGCTGGTTGGCTGGTTGGCTGGTTGGCTGGTTGGCTGGTTGGCTGGTTGGCTGGTTGGCTGGTTGGGGGTGGCTGGTTGGGGGTGGCTGAGTGGTTGGTCAGTTGGTTGGTCAGTTGGTTGGTCAGTTGGTTGGTCAGTTGGTTGGCTGGTTGATTGATTGCTTGTTGGCAAAATCATAATAACAGAAGTAAGATCCAAATACAAAGAAGAAGTAGAAACTGCTTGCATCGACGCTGCAGTGGTGTAATTCACCAGCTCCAAGTACTGCACCACATTTCCCAGGATCGGTCCCCACAGCAAGTTGCCCACGGTGTCCTGCGGACGCTGTGAGGCCTTGAGCCCCTGGGCTGCTAAAAGCTTAACGGGGAAAAGCGGGGAAATCGCCCTTTGAACAGCCAAAAAGCTCAAGAGTGAAAATGGCGAATCCACTCAAGGGGATGGCGAATCCATCGAGCCAAATTTGAACACGCTCGCAGGAAGCCGCCCTAAGGAAATCCGGGCAAACGCCTCAACGCTTTTTCGGGGCCTGCCTGCATCGACAAGACCATGGGAGGGGGGACCAGTGGGCTTCGGCCCATGGGCTGGGGGAACATGAGAGGACGATGCTGAAAAGTTCAAAGTGGGCCATATGGTTTCCTGACCAGACATCCTGGTTGTTCTCTTAATTCCCGCTCGGCTCGCGTCAAGTCAGAAACCAATAGGAAACCAGCCACGTCGTTCCCTTTGTCCAGACCGGTCCAAACGTGCCCAGCCTTTTGTTGTCCTACTCTACACCAGGATGGGCCCAACCAACTGTTGCTTTCATGTTCAAACCACTCTTGCCCAAGCACCCTTTGGCTGCCGTCTAGCTGCAGAACCCTTCTTTGGTGGCCATGCTTTTTTGGAGGACTTCCCAAAACTCCCACAGGCGCCAGATCGATTTCACCCGCTCGCAGCCGAGGCTCCAAGATGGACTTGGCCTGGTAAGCCGCCACACCGCCACCTGACACGGAGATGTCCAGAATGATGAGCCCAGAGATGTGGTCGATGGGCAACAAGCCCTGCGACCCGGAAAAAAGAAACAAAAGAAATAACAAAAAAGAGGGGAAAAACTCGCTCGATGGTGTTGTTGTGTTTCTGTTTTTTCCCCCTTTTTTGCTTCTTCTTCTTACGACGAGTCCTTTCCCCAATGCAAACCTTGCAAGGAAGCTTGAAGAAGCTCAAAGACTGTGTACTTCCGGGCGTCAACTGGGAGTTCCGCCCAAAGTTGGTAGAAGGAGAATGAGATGTCTCATGATCAAAACGTGGCATAAAAATGGTCATAATCCCGAAACCATGTCAAAAATTCATGTTCAAACGTGGCATTCAAATGGTCGTAATCCCAGAACCATGCTTCAAGAATTAAGGCGGATATCCACACCCATTTCTGGCTGGGATTCTTCCTTGCTACCCTCCAAATTACCCGGGCTTTGCTTGTGACTCTGATGAGCGGGACCAGGGGGAGCCCGTGGCGAACGATTCACCAGATTCCCTGCTTGCGAGTCAGGCACCTATTTGAGTGCCTGAAACCTTGGATGTTCTCCTGAGGCTTTCCACTGGATTTGCGGGACAGTGACTACAGTGAGGTTTGTGCAAATCCTTTGGTAGAACGCAAAGCCAAAAGGTGTTGGGCGGTCTTCTTCACAAATGACAGTCTCAAAATAGACCCCAAAAATGGTGGTTTTCCCTTTGGTTTCCGTTCAAAAACACAAAAAGAGCGGAGCATCCCTTTGGTTTCCCTTCAAAACCACGAAAGCGGGGCACCCTCCAAAAAGCGACAGACCCCTTTGGCCCCATACAGAACATCAAAACCCAGGAGAAACCCACCAAGGGCAACACGAGAAACCCGCCTGCAAGCCCTGGCCCGCCACGAAGAGCAGCCGAGCCCAGCTCGGTAGGGCGCAGGCCAAGATGAAGAGAGCCTGAGGCAAGCGACTGACTCAGCTGCCCGCTGGGTTTTGCATGGCAAAACAAGGGCCATCCCCACTCTCACCCATCGCCACTGTCCCCATGCGGCCCGCCCACCCAAAACTCACATCTTCTGGCAGCCTCCGATCCTTTTTTGGTTGGTTGACTTCAAAGGAATCGGAACCCTTACCCCCACTCCCCAAAAAAGTTCGAAAAAAGGGGGCACCGGGGAAAATTCCCCTTTTTTTTTGCCCTTTCGGGTGTGGTTTGCTTTGCCCGGCAACTTGGAGGTTCGGGGGGGTTTTCGTTGGTTCAACGGCACTTTGCCCTCTATGGGGGCAATTTTGGGCTTTGGGAGCACCTCCAAAATCTGATCCTTCCTCCCGTTTCGGGTTCTTTGTTTTGGTGAGGGCTGCACCAAATGAGCCCATTCCAAAAAAAGGTCACCCACATCTCTCAACGCAGCTCGGTCAAACGAAGCGAAGGCTGCAAGCGAGCGACCACGGACAGGGTGGTACCACATAGCCCTACCAGAAGAACAGCCTTGCGCCCGAAGACCGAGCCTGGCTCACGAAACTCAGTCCACGCGCCGGGACCGCCGGGACGGGATTTAGATGGAAGACAACCACAGAAGAAAAAGCTCTATCTCGCCGGGCAGGAAAAGAAGAAGAAAAAAAACTAAAATGAGTTCTTCCCTCCTTACCCGCGGGGATTTGATGGGACGGTATGTTGATACAGCCGCTCTGAAGACGGCCTTTCCCGGTTTTCCGTTGAGTCCCAGCTTCGGGTTTGGGGCAACCACCTGCAGGTTTCCCAAATGAGACTCGGACGCTGGCTCCAGGGACGCAGGCTCGCCAACCCCATGCGACACCCCCGCGCCTAGAATGGCCACCATGGTGATCGCCAGCAGCATGGCGAAGCCTTGGTGGCTCCACGATTTGTGCAAAGCTTCAGGGAACCCAAGAAGGAACAGGGATCCTTACATTATACACCTGAACATTGCCTTGTAAATGGTGGTTTCGCTTTATTTGGGTGGAAAAAGCCATGTTTCAAAGAGCAAAATGGAGATCTTTTAAGAAGCCCTGAAGAATCGGACATCTCACCTCCAAGCGGCTTTCTTGCGCCTGCCCCCGTTGCGAAATCTGGTACCTGCGCTACTCGAGAACCAGGCTCTCATGAGCCAGGCTCCCAGCTTAAGCAGGGGAAAGGAGTGAGCGCCGTGAGACTGCATGGAGTTCGCTGAGCTTTTACTCTTCGGCCCATCACTTGTTCCACTCCAAAACATCGGCTTGAGGGGGAGAATGTCCCCTGTAACCCCTATTAACCCCCACATTCCGGCCGGTCAACGCCGTGGAAGTCCCTCCGGCAGCCCCCCCCCCCCCATGAACCCCCGAGCAACGCGGGCCCAAGTTCCGGAGGCACACCCCGCAGTGATCACCTCCAGGCGATTGCCACACCACTGCGAGCCGGTGTAGGCGTCTGCCAGCGGCTCCTCACAACCCTTGGGCTGGATTCGGTGTCCAGGTCACCTTGGGGGAACCAGAAGGACGGTGGGTTGGACACGTTGGAACAAGGGGGTTGGCCCAAACCTGATTCATTCGAAAACCAGCAATACTGTCGTTTAATGGGATCCCAACTATGCAAGATCTCAATAATTGGCATTTGGTGAAGGGGTTAATCTCCATGTTCGATGTTAAAAATAAAATAAAAATGTTTCGGTTGCATTCCTTTACATCCAAATGATTGGGGAATATGTAGTGGCTGTGACACCATTGGGATTGTATAAAAATGGTACCAGTTCCCCCAGATACCCACCCCCCTACCCTGTGAGTGGTTTTCTGGAAGAAAAGAATGCCCAATTGCCACAAACTGTGGGGCAAGCTCGGCATACTTTTCAAACGAAACCCACACCTTTCTTTTCTTGGGGGGGTCAAAGACTTGTTCAATCAGGTAGGCTCAAAAGCACCTTCACATCAGTTGATTGAAATAAGTTTCAGCCCGTTTTGGAGCCCATCAGTGTCATTCAAGGTCCGTGCAAATTGGTGGCTCCCCTTCGGTTTCCCTTTAAACGAATCAAGAAACGGGAATCCAACAAGGAAAAACTCACTCCATGCCGTCCATACGTGGGATGAATCGCCCCCGAGATGATAGGACGGTTTGTCAACCCTCTACAAGTGCCTTACAGGATACATTCAACAACCTGCTTTGGCTAAAGGTGACTCTCAATCCTACGCGGTCGTTGGTATCCTCGGCACGTCCAATGCGAAGAAGAAACACCCCTCGCTCGGTCGGTCTCCTCACATGCCACCAGAGATCTCGCGAAGGCAATCTCCACCTGACACGCAGCTTAAACCGGAACGAAGGATGCTCGGTACAGCCCGCCAGTTGCGATCGCTTTTTTCCATCCACTGTACCCCAAAAAGCAGGCAACAGTGACTGAAACAAAGCAGAAACTTGGCCATCTAGGCAGTTCCAATTTGGAGGGAGGGAGGAAGAGGGGAGTTGGATTTCCGTGTGGCTTTCCGCCTTAAGAGGGCAGTCCCGGTGGCCTTTTGGTCTCCACGAAAGTGGAGGGTTCTCCGATCACTATGGCAAGCTGCTCTTTGCAAGCCTCCAAAACTTCGAGGAAGAACCTCCCAAGCGGAAACTCCGAAACTGAGTGAAGGAAACCTAGCGATCACTTGGCCATGGGTCAAAATCCAAAATTCCGTACCCCCAGTGAACCTCCGATTCAATCCAGCCACTAAAATAGGAAACCAAAAATGGGATTCGCCTACCCCAAAATGGTACCCAAACGGTTTTGATCCACAGCCACTTGCCACACGCCTTTAGCCTCCAGAACTCGGGTCCGCTTTCGACTGGCCTGGTTCACCAGGTTCTTCATGCCGTGGGCAAAGAAGAGAACTAGGAAGGTGGCCTCAACGACAAACCGCCACGGGGCTCGGCGGTTTTAAGGGTACCACCTTTGTGGCTTTAAAGCAGAACCAAAAGGATACCACTTTATTTCATGCGTTTTCCCTTCTTCTTCTTTGTTTTTGTTTGGGGGGGAGAGGTCAACATAGGATGCGGGCACCATGTGCCTCCCAGGCACACCCAAAACGCGGGTACAGTTCCCGTCCGGTATGATGGCAATCATGGCTGAGTGTGCCCACATCTTGTCCAGGAAGTTGGAGTCGAACCATCCATTGGGCCCCCAATTTCACAAGCAAGCGTCTAGGGGGAGACCATTCTTCTAGGGTTTGATTCCCCATTCTTTCCAACCATCGTTCGTTCCACAAACCGGCCGTTTTCCCTGGGTTTTTTGAGGTTTTCTAGTAAAATTTGGATCCCTAGAAAGAATGGGGTGAATGGGGAAGGTACCCCTCGAATTCTTCCGAGCAGCCCAATGCGACTTGACCTCATCGCCAAAGATCATGGCTCTGGCTCAACAGGCCCCGGCCGACTCCGGTCGGCGAGGAGTCTTGGGTGTCGGGTGGGACGTTCAACTGCAACCAGATGTCAAGGTTCGGACCTTCCCCTTCCAAGACCTTTACAAACCAGAGGACAAATCTGATGCTCAACGGCTTGAGGGTGAGCTGCACCTTGCGGCTTGCGGCTCAGCTCACAGTGCACTGCACGTCTGCACCCATTGACTCAGATGCTGCGAGATTTGGTTCCATTGACTTTGACTCATTGACTTTGACTTTTGGACTTTGGTTGCAAAGATTCAGAAAGGCAGGGCCATACTATAATAACGCATATGGAGCCAAGTAGTTTCTTCTGAAACGGCCAGGGGCCAAGCAACCTTTGCAGGAAGCTCGCTGCACTCCCGCCTGACAGGAATTGAGAAGAGACCGATTCCGCGACACCAGGTCCTGCAATGTCTGACGCCCCCGCAAGAAAAAAAAAAAAAAAAAACGACCGCAAGTGGACACCGTGCGCCAATCGAAAGGTGAGTCACAATCAAAACCCGGCACAACATGGTGAACCCAGAACCATGCTTCAAGGATTAAGAAGGCGGAGGTCCGCACCTATGGCAAGGGGATCGTCCCTTACCAACCGGATCATCTACCCGGGTTTTGATTGTAACTCAGGTGTTACAACCAAAGTGGCGAGACCCTGGTGAGACACGCCCGTAAGAAGAAGCAAACCGCAAACAGGTTGCCCCGAACGTACTCTTCTGTCAGCACATCATCTGTAGAAGCTTGAATGCTGTCTCGCGCATCTTTGGCAGCTCCTGCTAGAGTTCAAGTTGTCTTGGCTCCGAAACCAGACCTTCCATTTGTCCAGTCCAGTCGCCGGGAAAAGGCATCGAATTATGGCAAAAAGAAAGGAACTTCAGGAAACAGCAATCGCCCATGCGAACGCTGCCCCGAAGATGCCCTGAGAAATCCATGTGATTCCTGCAGGTCGTCGTGGATCAATCCTACTCGAAGCAAGAGTCGTGACACCGATTGCTTGAGCTCGCCCATTTCGCTCCAATGCCAACTTGGGTAGCTCGTGAAAGATGTTTCCCGCCGGCAGAAGGCTCGAGCAATTGCATCATCCAAAAACCACCTGCTCTACAAGGAAACCCTCCAGAACGCCAGCCAGTCATGTCGACTTTTCCAGCTCAAATCCAGCTCAAAAGACCCCGGTCAAACGGAAGGAGAAACAAGTTTTGCTCGAGCCCTTGGAGCTTCGGCCCGTGGGCCGGGCGATCAGCCAGGAGCATCATCCTGACCCCAAGCAACTCAGCCCAGCGCCAGGGAAGCGGCTCAGAGCCATCCGCAAGAGCCTCAGGGACCACTGCTGGCGATGCGTCGGGATCATAGGTGTCCTGGGAAATAGATGGCCCTGGTAGATCATTAAACCACCAGGTAAACCAGGGATCGCCATCTATTTTTTGAGCAAAACAACCAAAAAGGACACCTATGCGTCGGGATTTGGACGCCCCGAATCTTTTCGCTGCATTTCCCCCCCTTCTTTTCCTCAACCGAAAAGGGTGCCCTCAAGAACACTGGTGGTGTTCATGTGAATTTCCCCCTTGGCCCCAACCCCCGAAAAGGGCATGGAGCAAAGAAAAACACGCGCACCCAAGTTGCCTTCATCTTTTTAGGCGACCCCGAAAATGGCAACGGATTCCTTTTGGGTGTCCTTTAAAAAACAACTCAAAAAGGGGCTCCCCAAGAAAGAGGAATTAAGACCGGCCAACATTGCTGAATATACGAGTCGCTACAATGGCAGGGGTGTCCTTTTGCTGCAGAAAGTGGCCCATTTTGAGAAACTCCCATGTACCCCTCAGAAAGTGGCCCCGTACCCCAATCCCAAGAGGCCGATGGAAACGAAAAGCTACTCCTTTCTGGTGATTTCACCAACTGTCCTCATCATGTGCCCTCCTCTCTTTCCTGCTTATCTTGACACATAAGTCCATATGGCCAAGGGGCTGGATGTCCTGGCCTTTTCATGGTAGCCAACAAAGACAAACCAGGCAGTTGCTACCTCCACGATTCGGGCAAAAGGGTCAAGGGAGGCTAGGACGCCAACAGCCACCTTGAGTGCAAACCCGCAGTCCATCAAATGGCCATAACGTTCCCCCCGCAACATCCCGTATTCAGAATGGCCTTTCTCGACCCCATGTTTCCTCCGAGGCTCTTTGGTGGCTGAGTGGCCCTTTCAAACGCACGGTGATTTTATGTCCGACCCAGAGGGCTTTGGTGGTTTTACCACGTGGCCCCGCAACCCTTTTGAAGGCGTCCCCGCCGAAGCACTTGGGTTTCCCTGAGCGCTCCAACCGAAAAAGGAAGAAGCAAAACAAAAAACGCCTCCTGAAATGGAAATCCTGAGGTTGTTTTGAGACATGGTTTATTTTTCTAATCCTTAAGAACTTTGATGTATATCATATGCAAAAAAAAAAAAAAAACGATGCAGCCCAAGGGGCAGATGGCCTTGGTGTCGCCCGCGCCCTCCACGCGGACGTCCGGAGATCCCTGGGCGAAAGAAAAATCCCATCAGCTCATTCGACGGTTTGGGTGCAGGGTTCCGCTTTTTTTTGACTACCCCAAGGTCGACTTAAACCCCAAAAGGGAACCCTTAGGTTTAAGTCGACCTTGGGAGTTAAAAAAACGGAACCCTGGTTGGGTGTGGCGTTGAAGGGAAACTAAGAAGAAACCCGCAAGCTGACTTCCCCGTTTTATTTGCCTCAGTCGGGCTCCAGGGGAACGACTCGACGTGATAAAGGAGAACAAGTGCAAGCCGGAACTTGGCATTTTGCCCCAAACTCCCGCTTCTTGAGGAAGCTTCATTTCAATTGAGGAACTTAGAGCAACCACGAGTCTTGTACTACTTGAATGGTTCCTGAATGTAGCCAATTTGGTTTACGTGTCTATAATAAAATGCTATCTTGGCAAGCTTCTTTTTGAGGGTCAAAGGAGAACCATGCGTTTTGGGGCTGGCCCCTTTTTCGAGACAAACCCTCAGTGTCAAGCCGCTCAGGAGGCGTTTTGAGGGCGAGTTTAAGGCCAAACCACCCCCGCCTTGTCCTCGCCCACCGCAGGTGCCTCCAGCTTCTTCAGATCCTCAATCTCAGCCCACTCGGTCTTGCCGTCGTCGTACTTCCTGAGAAACAGCTCAGGATCGGATGCACCGAGTTTCCAAACATGCAAGTGGCTGTAGGTCAAAACCCTGTACCCTGGTGACCAATCGAAATAGGTAACACATGGGTGTTCATCCGCCCCAAAATGGAGGCATAGGTTATGACCCATGACCAAGTGACTTTCGAAAGCACCTCTCTCCCAAATCAAACGACAAAACGCAAATTAGTGAGCCCAGGTCCCAAATTGTTTTACCAGAAAAAGCCCCCTCCCGCTGCGAACCGCCTTTCTGGGCAGAGAATGCTGGCCAAGAATCACAAGCACGTCAGTGGCTGTGTGCTGCACAACCTTGCCACTCTGCTGTCGGCGGATGTTGGTGACCTGTCCAGTGGATTTCCTCTAGCGCACTTCAATGTCTCGTGTCTGCCTGGACCCTCAAAAACTACGCTTCAAAAGGATGGAGATCTTGCATAAGTTCCTCCTTCCCCACTTTGCTTCTCATTCTAAATGCTGTTTGAGGGTCCCGGTTCTCCATTTCTCACCGCTCCCAGCCTGCATTCCCTTGGACACATCCACCACGTCGCCCTTCTCCTCTTCCTGAAAAATCCATCCGCGCGAACCGCGCGGGAGGCAGACGCTTGGACCCAGATCTCGGCTCCGGGCACCGTAGCCCACGAGCGCCTTCAAGCCGTCCATGACCTGCGCAAAAAAAAAAAACGCGCAGCCTCGGAGTCCCCAGAAGCGTCGGACCCAATCTTTTTTGCAGCCCAGAAGCTAATGTTTAAAACCACCAAAAGGAAACATATACAGAAACAAGCGCAAAAACTTCTTCGAAGGATCGACTCTAGGGACTGAAATCTTTCCCCTGGAAGCTAAGCGGCAGATTCCGCAGCGTCCGCCACCTCGCTTCGAAGGCGAAGCACGCGCTCCCGGCAAACTTCGAGCAAAACTGAGCATCAGGCAGTCTCTGCGATGCCTCCCTCCTGACGGCCCGCAAGAAAGCACCAAAAGGCATGGGGGTGGCAAAATAGGGGCACGTGTCTTTTTGGTGCCCCAAAAAAAGAAGCAACCAAACAAAAAAACATCCCAAGAAGGGCACCCTCAAAAAGCACAAACCCAGTTGTTTACGGACCCCCATCCAAAGGAAAAGTCTCCAAAAGTCCCTCTCTGGTGGTTCATACATGGAAACCCCTTCCGAAACAAGGAGAAAAGGCCGAAAAGTCTGTTCAGCCAGATCCCACGATTGACACTTCCGTCCTCCTTCTTGGGCTCCTCCTTCGGTGTCTCCTTCGGTGCGTGTCCCATTCGAAGGCTTGGATTCTTCATTCGCGAAATCTCGAGGTTTAAGGTCCTCGGGCTTGAAAACTGGAACAGAGACCCCAAGCAACTGGCAAAGACGACATCGCCATGTCGAGAATCACAAGCGCTTTGGAGGAAAAGAGCAATGTCCCAACACAGGTCCGACGACTTCACGGGTGCGAAGCTTACTTTGAAGTCAGCGCCAACCATCCACTGAGGATTCGTCACCGAACGTGCGCTTCAGTCCCGATCTTCCATTAAACAACCAACTCAACAAGACAGCCCCATAAGGTCCAACCAAAAAACAAAACAAAAAACAAAAAAAAAAAAAAAACAGAGGAAAATGCAAAAACAAGAAGGAAAAAAGAGACAAAGCGCGCTTCAGGTATGGACAAGGACACCCCAGACAAAGAAGAGACCCGGCATTCTTCACCCCCTTCACCCCCCCCTCCTTGGGCGCAACGGGCTCGGCCTTCTTCTCCTCCTTCTTCACCTGGCCATGGTTCAAAACCGTTTTGGGATCCCATTTTGGGGTTTTCGGTGAATCCACCGCCCATTTTAGGCGTCCTATTTTCGTGGTTGGATTGAACCGGATCTTCACTGGTGGTATTGGGATAAGCCCATGGCACCCCGGCACCAGAAGTCGCCATGGAAGCGACTGGGGGGGGCCGGCAGCCTCAAGGGGCTCCCGCAGCTCTTGTGCTTCACATCTGGTGGCTCCCTGTCACGACCTTCAAATGATTTGGATTTGTTTTATTTTGTTTTATATATATATATATATATATATTCCCCCCCACTTCAATTTGTTTTTCCGATTTGTTGTTTGTATTTTTTCCCTCACAGGTACCCATGTTGGGGTTGTTTTAAAGAGGAGGCCAACAGGGCAACCGCCTACTTTGGAGGTCCCCTGCTACACAACAAACGGACCATAGACAAGTCAGCTCGCTTTGATCGAACCGCCAGCCTGAGGAGGAGCCGCCTTCTTGGAGTTGTTGCAGCCCATCCTAGGCTGAGCTCTGGTGGCTACGTGGACGTCTCAAAACACGAGCCCAAAAAAGATGGCGCCCTTTTGGTCTCCCTGAAAACCAAGGTGAAAAGGATACCCTCGAACAACACACACAAACAAAAAGATGTCCCCCATGGTTCAGGTGTCTTTCTTTCGACACTAGATGTCCAAGAAGCCACATGGCCTCTCTTTACCAGCTCTGGGGGTCTAGCTGTGTTTGGGTGCACTTTTGTTCGGGTAGTACCCTGTTTGGTTGCTTACAAAGGAAACTCAAGGAAGTCCAGCAATCATAGGGGCTTCGCCTTCGAGACAAGTTTGCCTTTAAAGTTGGGTTCCAATGCAAAAAAAAACCTCTGGGTGTTTTGCTTTTTTGCCAGAGAAGCCAAGAGCAAGGCGACCTCTTTTGGGGGTCCCATCTCTTCAAAAGGGTCGCGCAACGCGAGACGAGCTGCGCCCAAACCCCGAGCGCTTCACTGGCTTCACTGGCTACACCAAAGTTGGTACGACCCCCATGAGACCAGGTGGAACTGGCCAATGGTTCTTGTGGGCTCTCAAATGAGATGCTCCGAGTTGTTTTTTGTTCAAGGCCAGACTTCGAAGGGCGAAATGACGGCTTTTCATGATGAACCCCCCGCTTTTCTCGTCAGGAGTTGACCTTAGGGTGTATGATTCTTGTTCTGAGATGCCCAAGGTCTGGTCACCCATCCACGGTTGGCTATTTCTTTCGCGAGCTCAAACTCACCGGGGACTTTGCATGGAAGGAGACAACCGAGAAAAGCCAGGTGTCGGGGCATCCAATTTGATCCAATTTGTGTTTCCTGGATCTTAAAGACGCAAGCTTCGCGTTTCACGTCCAGCCGCACGAACTGAACAAGGAAATGGGTGTGTCTCAACTTCCCTGTTAAACAAACCCAAAAGTTTGTTGAACTGCCCTAGTTTCCCCTCCACAAACTACAAGGACTAAATGAAAGTGCCTCCGGGCGTCTTGAAGATTGAACGACAAACAGCGGAAGGACTTGAAATTGTAGATGCTAGTCTTAAGCCAGCACAGCTGCGGACGTCACGCATGCCATGTCCCTCGTGGTCTCGGCCAGCAAAACATTGAGACATGGGCGGATCTGTCGCACCGAACGCCTTTCGCAGGCCGTAAGTTTCAGTCGCCCACACGGCCGCCCACTGCCTTGGAACCGATGAAAAGCCCCCCCCCCCTTGCCAGGGGCAGATCTCGCTATGCCCTCAGGAACCTTTGCAATGGTCTCAAGCCCCAACTCTGGTCCATACAATCCCAAGCAACCGGATCGGAAAGCCGTGGCTGTCCGACCAGCAAATCACTTGAGTTCGTGTCCTTTGGAGGTTGCTTTGAAGAGAAGCCAAGAGGAAAACAACCCATTTCGGGGGGCCCCGTACCTTTTTCACACCCCCTGAGCAGTTGCCGGGTGCCATCCTTCCCGGGTGCCCACGTTGGCCGTGACAGCGGCGGGGCTCCTGTACCGCCTTCTCCTTTGCCCGCAAGCTCTTCATGAGCTTGTCCGCCTGCCGGATTGACTCAGGTGAGTGGCGAAACCACGGCAAAACAAGGGACTCCCCGGCGTCGCCAACGAGAGAGGACCACACTCCAACGCGAAATCTAGAACTGGCTTGGCGTCGTCCCTCTCTGCAGCAGTTGCGCCGAAAATTGACGGCTGTCTCTGAAGGCATTGCACTGCGAGTAGAACTCCCCACCAACAAGGCCAATAGGAAGAGGTGTTGGGTTTTCCGAAAAGAAAACAGATACAAATATGGTCATAGGGGTGGCCTGACTTTCTTGCTCAACTAGGGGAAAAAAGAAAAACGTAGGCTTCGAAAAACGCAACCTTTTTGCCGGCGGCCCCGCCCCCCCTTGTTGTTCGACTCCCCCCCCCAAATCCCCCCCCCCCCGTTTTTCAACCCCCCCCTCCAGAACAACAAACCCCCCCACCCCTTATCGAAGGGCTATGCCCCCCCCCCCCCTGCCCCCGAAGGAACGACCCCCCCAAACCGCTCCCCCGAAGGGACCGACCCGGAAAACCGACGCCTTCTCCGCCGGAAGGTGGTGCAGCAGCTCCAAGGCCAAATAGTCCACCTGAGGTTTTTGGGGGGCCCGCACGAACGTGGGCGCCGCACGCGGGTGTTGACCCCCACTAAAACGGACTTAAACACCCCAAGAAAACCACGATAAAAAGCTGGAAATAGAACCAAAAGATGGAAGTTAGAACCAGAACATGGGAAAAGAAACCTGGAGAACATGAGACTTGGAGACCGAAAAGGATGGGAGAAAGGGGGTGGGAAACCATGGGCTTCATGGTGGGTTGGCAAAACGCGACTGCCTTCGGCGTCGTTGCAATTTCCTTTGAAACCACCCCAAAATGAAAGGGTCCGAGATATACTGAGCCTCACAAAACACACTTAAATGGGCTGAAACAAGTGGAGGGGAGGAGGCTTCTTGATCCTATTCAGCTTCTTGTGCCCTTGGAACTGACTTCTGGGTATTCAACAAGCCGCATGACCCACCTTCCATGTTCCTTCTGAAAGTTGGTCTTGGGCCTGTCCCACCCCCAACCCCCCCAGCCAAACCAGATTTTATTATTGTTATTATTATTATCTGGCAAAAAACCCTGTGGCCCCCAAACCGTCCTCCTCCCACTCCCCCTGTCCCCCTGTCCCCCCTGTCCCCTGTCCCCTTGTCCCCCTGTTATCCCTGTCCCCCCTGTCCCCTCTGTCCGCCGTCCCAAGCCAACTGTCACCGTCCCGTCGCCTCCTCGTCCTCCGCGAAGTCATCCTCGTTGGAGATGGCCGAATGCCTCGAATCGCGGCCGCGCGCCGGGCTCGGGAAAGCCGCGAGAGAACTTCCCCCCGCGAAAACGGCGCCTGACGGAGGGAGTGCGGGGGGCGCACCTGGACACCAAGAAAGGAAGAAACAAGGACCTGGGCCAAGGCGCCTGGAAATGTTATTTATTAAAACTATTAAAAGTATTATGTATTATTAGTTTTCGACTTTGGGAATCAATCAAGAACGGCAACTGCGAGGTGAACAGAGTCTTCGAGTTAACACTCTGTCGGGTGGTCGTTGTACGGAAACCACAAGGAAACTACCGTACCGGTTTGGGGGTTCCACCAATTGATTGATAAACACCTTTGCAACACAAATCATCGGTTGACGTGACATGTGACCCATATCTGACGAGAAAATTAGTCGCCCAAGGGAGCGACACAGAGAAGTTCTCGTCGTCCTGGCGGCTTCGAAGCAAGCGTGTGTCTCAAAGTTGGAGTGGTGTCCCTTTGGCTTCCCTCTTAATAATAATAATAATAATAATAATAATAAATAAGAAAAGAAGAAGAAAAACAACTAAGGCCCTCCAAAAAAACCCACCAAGGTTGGGCGTTGAAATTATTTTGGCACCGAGGTCAGGATGCCAACGTTGGCAAAAGTGGGCGACTTGGTCGGTGAGGAAGCTGACATGTTCCAAGAAGGTTCCTTTAGGATTTGAAGGGGTTCGATCTCAAACCAAAGGGTTTGAAGTGCAGCAAACGTGCAAGCTTGACCGAGTCCATCATCTGGTTGATTTCAGCCTCGGATAACTCAGACCATGGACACAAGAACGCCTGGACAGTTAGGCGTTCCCACCAAAAGGACATGGCCAATATGGGCTATGCTCCTGGCACTTGACAATGAGTGGGATTGTCTTTCAATCTGGGAACCCCTTAAACCAGTGGATGCCCCTTGGTTCCCTTCCAAAGCATACTCTCAAAACACGACACACCGACAGGTGCTAACAGGTGCTATTCACTACACCTAAGAAGGCCCTACTGACGCCTTGGATTCGGGCCATGACGTCGAGATGCAAAAGGCTGGACTTATAACGGGCTATTTCAAAAGGCCGGTCTACCAGCTCATGTTGCAAAGCTTTTGGTGTGTTGGGTGGTTTTTGGGTCTGCTCACTCGAGCCTTGAGTCTGTCCCATGGTGTGGGGCACCACAAATCTGCGGTCTGCATGTCAGCTCACTGCAGCATCATTTGCTTCCCCTTGAGCCCGAACGGCTGATGGCAATGTCCAATCCTGGGTGAACAAAGTGCCCAATGACAAGCAAGGAATGGAAAAGACTGCCGTTTCTGTCTCTGGCCCATGGCACAAAGAATTAACTACCGGGATCCCTGGTTAGCCCATGTTCACCCACCAACACGTCCAACGAAAAATAACAAAGACTGAAAAACCACTTTCCAGAACATAACTTAAACTCATGTTTTGCTTGGGGTTTCGTAGAAACAGGGTGGGGGTCGAAGCCTCCTTTTTGTTCAGAACCCAAACGAGAGAAACAAAAGCAAAAAAAAACACACAAAAGGAAACCCTAAACACCACCGGCCCATGCCCTAGCGTGCTGGAGGCCAGTAAACACGTAGTGTTCTCGCGCCAGACGCACCCCAACGGGGCACGCCTGCAACAGTAGTCAGTGCAATTGAAATGTCAAACCGATTCCAACCAGAATCAGAAAACCCCAGAACAAAATTCTTCTCGGTGGCCTGGCTCAAGATGCTGTTTCGGCTCGAATTCACTCGTAAAATGTACGGGTGGACTGGGTTAGTCGAGCTGATTGTGCGCGTCCCCCGTTGTAGGGGTCAGCCCTGCACCTTGTGCGTGATGGCACGCCAAAAAACAGATACCCCGCATGTGCACACAGCCACTGCGGCAAGCCCCGCCGAACTTGTGCCAGAATCCCCCGCCACTGCAACGCGGTCAGAATGAAACCCCAGAAACACACGCGACCCTGAACTTAAAACCTGTGTACACCCAGTTGTTTTTTCCCCGCACCATAATTGCCGGTCGACTGAGATAGGACTTGGGACGGCCCTGCACACGTACGTGTGTCGTGCTGCGCAGCTATTGCAGGCGGGCTGTGGCTGAGACCAATCCGCTGATGAATGACCGGCTCCATTCTGTGTGGTGCGAGAGCTATTTGCCAGTGCTAACTGCGCCCGTTTTGGCAACTTGCCCTGTTCCCACGGCGGCCAGCTGAGATGCCAGTGAAGGCGGGTGTTCAGCTGTAAGTGTGCTAAGGTGCTCCATTTTCGCGGACCCCGGCAACGCTGGTATGTTTGTACGCGTGATTGTCAATATTGAGTCATCTTGAGTCGACGGAAAGTCAATAATGGATCAGTACTGACAAGGGCAAGCTCTTTCTCTAGAGGCTATTCCCCAAACGGATTTAATTGCACCTGGGAGGGTTCTGACACTCGTCCGTCCAGGAACAACCTCGGATTCGAAATCTAAAATGCTGCGCGCAGGCGTGCTGCAACAAAACAACCCTAGATGTCGCTGCTATTTGCCTCCAGGTTGCATTTCAATCAAGGTCGAGGTTTGCCAAAGGAAGCCCCTTGTTAAGGCATGTTGCACTGCTCCTATCTTGAACCCAAACCAGACCACCCAAAAGAACAAAGCAAGTCCGAAGCGGCCGCAGTTCTTTTAACCGGGATTGCTGAAAGTAGCACTGCTTCCAGGGCACGGATGCGCCTGGAGCAGGAGGTGCGTTGACCCCCCGTGAAACTTAAAGGCAAAACAATGCGTGTCCTTGCAGGTGCGTGCAGTGCGCGCAAGGCGTGGCAGGCGTGCCCCGGGTTGGCCAGCAAGTGGATTTTGGAGCCCGCGTCGTTGTCCCAAAAAGTCACGAACGCGCCCATGAGTTTCGTGAAGGCGCGCGCCACGGTGACGTTGTGCTCCGCGACTCCGTTCGGGACGCTGGACTGCTGCGTGTGCACCGTGGGGTAGGGAGCGACCTTCCTGAGAGGAGCACGCGGTTGAAGGACTCTACCAGCGCAGAGTCCAGGACGACCTGGGAGGCCAGAACTCGGACGTTCTGGATCTCAAAGTCGGTGCTCAGCGTGGCGCCCGACGGGTGTGCGCCGGCGTTACCACAGCGCAGTCGTCGCGTCTGCGAACTTGATTTCTATCACCAGGTTCAGCTGCGGCGGAAGCATCTTCCCGCAGCGCAGGATGGTCACGATGGTGGGGCGCAGCAGCACGTCCGCGTAGCCGCCCTGGTGCACCGCGCGGGCGATGCGGGGGTCGTCCACTTCGTCGAAACCCTCCATGGCCTTGTTGCGGTTGTACTCTCGGCCCTTCAGCAGGTCATGCACGGCCACGGTGCGGCCGTAGTAGTTGATGTCGTCGCAGCGCTGGCCGTTGGCGAAGACCTGGACGCGCTGGACGAAGTTGGGCGCCGTCCGTGTTCCTGACACGGAAGGCGATCTTGATCGACTCGGGGTCGATGAAGGACGTGCGGGATGCGGCAGACCCGAGAGGTTGTGGGGGAGAACGAGCTCAGCGAGCTGGGGAAGTACTGCACATCGTGCCGCGCCGTTACGTAGCTGGTGTTGCTTGTTTTCAGCTTGTAGTCCAGGCTCTGCATCAGCTCATCCTGGGCTCCGGCGGTGTGACTACCTCCATACACGCGTTTTGAGTCGTACGGCGAAGGAAAACTATTCCTCTAGTGCCTATACCAATATAGACACTGGAGGAATAGCGTTTTGTAGCGCAAAAACCGTGCAAAAGCTATTACTCTAGTGTCTATATTGATATAGGCACTAGAGTAATAGCATTTTTAAGCGCAAAACCCTGCAAAACGAGCTATTACTCCGGTTCGTACATAGGTGTACAGACTAGACGACGACATCCTCTCCAAGATCACGCTGAAGAGCGGTTGTGGAGACGCGCTCCGACGGCGGGCACTTCATGGCCCTCAGGGGGCCCGTCACCCTGAGGCACATGCGCTTCCGGCTGACCGACCTGGACGGCAACGTCGTCCGGCCTCGCGGGTTGTCGTTGTTGTTCGAGTTATATTTTGTCCACGTATAATTAAAAAGGATGGAGCCGACCGAACAAGAGGCGCCAGAGGCGCAGGAGTACGCTGCGCCGGAGGCACCGCACGCTGCGCCGGAGGCACTACACGCTGCGTAGGACGCTGCGCTGGAGGCGCCGGAGCCGAAACGACGGGGCAGGCCCCCTGGCAGCAAGAACAAACCGAAGCAGGACGTGCCTACTGAGCCGGCTGCCCCGAAGCGCAAGCCAAAGCCGCCTCCGGTTGAGGCAGCCGGCCGAGGCACCGGCGGAGGCACCGCCGGTTGAGGCACCACCGGTTGAGGCACCCCCACCTCAGCTCACAAGAGAGCAGCAGCGCACCCTGCGCATGCTGGAGAGGCAGTCCGCTTATGACCGGTTGACCACAGGCGCAAGCGTATTAGTGTAAAAGCAAGATGATGTCCATTGAACCCCGCGATGAGCCGCAGATGCTCCGGTGGTTCCGCAAGACGTACCCCAGCTATAACTTGCAGCCGCTGCTGCTGAAGCGCTACCGAGAACTGGAGGAGGAGGCGCGGGCCTTCAACAACTGGCTGGGCCGGCTGACGGAGGCCGTGCACCGCCAGGTACCCCAGCTGCGCTACGCGCGCGCCAAGCGCCGGGGCGTGGAATGAGCCGCGGACGAAGTTGCGCAACGGTAAAGAGATGAAGACGCTTCGGGCGCACGGCTTCAATCAGCGCCCGCGCTTTGAGCAGGTGGTGGGCTACCTTGAGCGGAATGAGCCTCTGCAGCACACACCCCTGCAGGCAATTCTTGAGGACGGCCTGGGAGCCACATCGGACGAGCCTGGCCCGAGAACGACAAGCACACGGCCAAGCGTGATGATAGGCCTGTAAGCGCACGGAGGTGGTCTACAGCGTGCGCAGCAGCAGCAGCAGCAAGCTGGACGGCGCGGGCGCGGACTTCTCTCAGGCCTTGCCGACAAGGGGGGGCATACGTGGGACTTTGTCTACGCCGAGACGCTTGAGACACTCGAGACTTGTCTCAGAGACACTTGAGACACTTGAGACACTTGAGACACTTGAGACACTTGAGACTCACCTTAAAAGATGCAGCTCAATTGTCTCTCAAGTGTCTCAGCTGTCTCAGGTGTCTCAACAGCTGAGCTCTGCCCCAAGCCCTGGCTCAGCTCTCTGTTTAGAGGGGGTTTCCCAAATGGATTCTATTCTATCTGACAGGCTCCTAGCACTCGTCCGTCCAGGAAACAACCTCGTCCTGCGAAGGATGCGTGGAGGCGTGTGGCTGCAAAATAATGACCCCTAGATATGCGCCGCAATTTGGCTCCAGGTTGCATTTCAAGCGAGGTCAAGCTTTGCCAAAGGAAACCCCTTTTCCTTTTTCTATTTTGGGACCCCTTGTTTTCTTTTTGTTCTTTTTCTTAGCCCTGCAAAGGTTGGCTCGCTTGAAATGCAACCTGGAGCCAAACTGCAAGCGTATCTAGGGGTCATTATTTTGCAGCCACACGCCTCCACGCGAATCCTTCGAGGTCGTTTCCTGGACGGACGAGTGCTAGGAGCCTGTCAGATAGAATAGAATCCATTTGGGAAACCCCCTCTAAAGAGAGAGGCTGGTGGTGTCCAAGACGCGTTGCTCCGCGCAGAATCTGGGGCTGGGAGCGCAGACGGCCGACCACTGGGTGCGCAAGTGCGCGGCGGCGCGCAAAAGCTGCTGGCTGGTTGCGGAGGAGATCACGCATGGACATGGCGCTCTGAGCGGACCTGGCCTGCGCTGCTGGGCGACTTCCGACAGCTGCCGGCCGTGCTGGACTTCTGGGCCGGACGGCCCAGCCAGCTGATACGAGACCTGGTCTTCCTGCGCTCCTTGCGCGTGTGGGGAGCAAGGTGGACAGATGCTCTCAAAGCCCAGGACCGCGTCGTGGATGGGGCGGTAGGTGCCGTTGCTCAGCAGCAAGTGTCTCAGGGGGGTGTCTGGACTCCTAAGACAAGTTTCGAGTTTGGCCACGTTCCTGCCCGGCATAGAAGCCTCCAGCCTGCCAAGCGTCGTGCGCAGGTACCGCGATTGACCGGCGCCACCGGTCAAATCATTGTAGCCACGGTACTTCCAAAAAACCCTGGTGCGGGCTTGGTGCGGGCCTGGTGCGGTCTCGCTTTCAGCACGGCGAAGTGACCGGCGCCACCGGTCACTTCACATACTTGCGGAAACTTCTAACGGCCGGAGTTCGGACTGAATGGTACTCAACTGCGCTCGCGGCAGGAATCGAGCCCCGTGCGGAGTAAGAAGCGCTTAACCACTGGACCAAGGCGTCGGCGAAAACATATGTAAACATGTTTGAAGGACCTGTCACCGGCAATATCCCGGAGGTCCTGGACAACGGAGAGGAAACTGACGGCACGCACGTCGCCGCAGGGCAGCTGGCCCTGGCTCTGACGCCCAACGCGGCAGCCATCCAGTCCCTGGACAGCAGCGCGCTGGCGCCGGCAATTGCGAGTCTGGCCACGGCAGCGGCACCACGGACGGACAGGTGGCCGCGCACGGCAGCAGCATCGCAGCGCTGCAGAGCTTGCTGACCACGGGTCTCTCCAACAAGGCAGACCAGTCGGCCTTCGACGTGCTGGAGGGCGTGGTGGCCAGCTCTGGGGGGTGCGCAAGGGCTTCCAGACCCGGCTGGACAAGGTGGAAGCCTGGCAGGCCCGAAGAACAAGTAGTGTCCAGCTGTGTGGGCAGGTAGAGGAGCCTTGCTCAGCTCCTTTTTGGGGCAACAAGTAGGAAAAAACTGTCTCTGCGTCCAGAGAACCTTGCTCAAGCTTTTTGGGGCAACAAGCTGCTTTTTTAAATGGAGGCGCTGAGAGATCTGGCCGACGAATTGAACGTGAAAGACCCGCGGAAGCTGTACCGACTCGCACGGCAGCGCGACCTTGACGCGACGCAGGCCATGGCCTTCGAGGCGCTGAAGGCCGACGTGGGCCGGCAGGCGCAGGCGCCCCGGCCGCGCGCGCTGGGCAAGTCGGCCGCCAAGGGGCCGAACGACCGGTTGCAGGCCGACCTCATCGACTTCAGCCAGAACACCCGGGGGAAGACGAGGTACGGCCTGATGGACGTCTTCACCCGGGAGGCTGCCGTGGAGCCTCTGCAGAACAAGAACGCCGAGACGGGCGCATGAAGGCGGTGGAGGACGCGGGCGCCTTCCGAGCGCCGACGAACGCGGCGAGGAACCGCGGAGGGGCGCGAGACCCTGCTGAAGCTGGCGCTGCCGGCGCCGCAGGGCAGCGGCAACGCGGCGGGCCGACTGACGAGACGGGGCAGGCCGGCGGCCGTGAGGCAGCTGGACGACTTCCTGGCGCCTCCGAGGCCCAGGACTATCAACTAGCCTTCCTTGAAAAAAAAACTGGTTCTTTGAGGCACTCAGGCCTCCCTGCGTCCAGGGAGCCTTGATTGGACCCTTTTTGGCGCAAAAAAAAGACTGTCTTTGGAGGCACTCTTCGGGCCTTGTTTCCGAGGAAGCAACCCCTTTGAATTGCCTGGTCGAGCGAAAAAAACTGGCTTTGAGGCGTTCTTCAGGGTGAAGGGAGTTCTCGGACTCTGAAGCCACCCTTTTCGGGGAAAATCAGGCTCAGGCGGAATTGCTTGATCCTGGTCGAGCGAGAAAACTGGTGAAAGCATTGCTCAGGCTCCGTCGGAATTGACTGATCCTGAGCAAGCCCCTTTTCGGGGAAAAAACAGTTTTGAGACATTGTGCAGGCTGGGGGAGAATTCCCGGAGCCTGCTCAGCTCCTTTTTGGGTCAGGGTTTGGGGTGCTCGCGAAAGCAACGGGGCTGGCAACTTTCCAGTACTTTTTGAGCCAAACCGCGCGTTTAGAAGATGGGCGCCCCAAGAAAAAAAAACAGCCGCAGTGCGGTTGGCAGGGGCAAGGAATCGCGCAGAAGACCCCCATAGTTTGCAAGAAGAAGAGGGGGGAAAGTGCGACAGACTGCTGGACATCCCAAGAGAAGGAAAAAAAAACGTCACATCTTGCGCTTTTTGCGCTGCTCAAAAAAAACACATCTGCACCACAAGTCTCCGCTCCTCGTTGAAGCCTGGGCAGGCCGTTGCGACACCTGAGACAGCTGAGACACATGAGACACCAAGCTGACCCCAGGGTCTGGGCAGAGCTCCAGGCCGTTCTCACACACACGAGACACCAAGCTGACCCTGAGACACACTGCACAAAGAAAACGTGAGTGTCTAGTTGTCTCAAGTGTCTCAGAGGGGTGTCTGGCCTCCTCAGAAAAGAAAAACGTAGTTGTCTCAGGTGTCTCGGGGGGTGTCTGGGCTCATGAGAAAACAAAAAACGTGAATGTCTCAGTTGTCTAACCCCTGGGGTGTAAACAGCTTGAGGCCGCTGAGAGCGACACCTGGCACACACACAGACCAAGACCCGGTCCATGCAACAAGAACAGGCAGCGAACCACAATGACTGGACTTCCAAGACACTGCCAACTCCTGAAATGTGGACAGGGCTTGAGACCGCTAAGAGCAACACCTGGCACACACACAGACCAAGACCCGGTCCCTCAAAAAAATGCAACAAGAACAGGCAGCGAACCACAATGAATGGACTCCCTGGCAGTTGTTTTTTTTTCTCACGGGCGCGCCAAGCTTGCATCAGCGTTCCCGGTGCTCAATTTTACGCCGCTCTTACAGGAGTCCTTGCCGCCATCTGCCTTGAGAAAGCGGTAGAGCCTGCTTCAGAAGATCCGCACAGGACCACTTGCACCGCTTGCCATTCACCTCTACCAAGATCGTCCTTCTCCATCTTGCATCGCCAAGCTCATCTGTAAGTTCTTGCTCTCTCTTTAGAGGGGGTTTCCCAAATGGATTCTATTCTACCTGAGAGGCTCCTAGCGCTCGTCCGTCCAGGAAACGACCTCGTCCTGCGAAGGATTCGAAACCTAAAACGCTGCGTGGAGGCGTGTGGCTGCAAAATAACCTCCAGGTTGCATTTCAAGCGAGCCAACCTTTGCAGGGCCCCTTCCTGGCAAAATTCCTTCCTGACAAAATTCCTTCCTGGCAAAATCCCTTCCTGGCAAAATCCCTTCCTGACAAAATTCCTTCCTGACAAAATTCCTTCCTGACAAAATCCCTTCCTGACAAAATCCCTTCCTGACAGAGCACACTTCCTGACAAAATCCCTTCCTGACATGTGTCAAACGAGGTTGGGCTGACTTGCCCCCCGCCCCTAAAAAAAGAAAGTAGACATCACACACAACTCCAAAGCTGACTCACCCCCATTCCCCTTCGCACCCCTGGAAGCTGACTCGCCCCCGCCCCCCAAAAAAAGAAAGTAGACAACAACAACACCCAACTCCAAAGCTGACTCGCCCCCATCCCCCTTCGCCCCCCCGGAAGCTGACTCGCCTCCATTCCCTGCAGAAGACAACTCACCCAACTCCAAAGCTGACTCTCCTTCCTGGCAGAGCCCGCTTCCTGGCAGAGCCCGCTCCTGACAAAATTCCTGCCTGACAAAATTCCTGCCTGACAAAATTCCTTCCTGACAAAAATCCTTCCTGGCAAAATCCCTTCCTGACAAAATTCTTTCCTGACAAAATTCCTTCCTGGCAAAATCCCTTCCTGACAAAATTCCTTCCTGACAAAATCCCTTCCTGACAAAATTCCTGCCTGACAAAATTCCTTCCTGACAAAATTCCTTCCTGACAAAATCCCTTCCTGACAAAATCCCTTCCTGACAGAGCACACTTCCTGACAAAATCCCTTCCTGACATGTGGCAAACAAGGTTAGCTGACTCGCCCCCCCGCCCCCCAAAAAAAGAAAGTAGACAACACACACAACTCCAAAGCTGACTCACCCCCATTCCCCTTCGCACCTCCGGAAGCTGACTCGCCCCCGCCCCCCAAAAAAAGAAAGTAGACAACAACAACACCCAACTCCAAAGCTGACTTGCCCCCATCCCCCTTCGCCCCCCCGGAAGCTGACTCGCCTCCATTCCCCGCAGAAGACAACTCACCCAACCCGGAAGCTGACTCGCCCCCCCGCCCCCCAAAAAAGAAAGTAGACAACACACACAACTCCAAAGCTGACTCGCCCCCCATCCCCCTTCGCCCCCCCGGAAGCTGACTCGCCCCGCCCCCCAAAAAAAGAAAGTACACAACAACAACACCCAACTCCAAAGCTGACTCGCCCCCATCCCCCTTCGCACCCCCGGAAGCTGACTCGCCTCCATTCCCCGCAGAAGACAACTCACCCAACCCGGAAGCTGACTCGCCCCCCCGCCCCCCAAAAAAAGAAAGTAGACAACAACAACACCCAACTCCAAAGCTGACTCGCCCCCATCCCCCCTCGCACCCCCGGAAGCTGACTCGCCCCCCCGCCCCCAAAAAAAGAAAGTAGACAACACACACAACTCCAAAGCTGACTCTCCTTCCTGGCAGAGCCCGCTTCCTGGCAGAGCCCGCTTCCTGGCAGAGCCCGCTTCCTGACAAAATTCCTGCCTGACAAAATTCCTGCCTGACAAAACTCCTGGCTGACAAAATTCCTGCCTGACAAAATTCCTGCCTGACAAAATCCCTTCCTGACAAAATTCCTTCCTGACAAAATTCCTTCCTGACAAAATCCCTTCCTGACAAAATTCCTGCCTTGCAAAATTCCTTCCTGGTAGAGCACACTTCCTGACAGAGCACACTTCCTGACATGTGTCAAACGAGGTTGGGCAAGCCAAACGGAAGAAGCTGACTCGCCCCTCGCCCCCAAAAAAAGAAAGTAGACAACAACAACACCCAACTCCAAAGCTGACTCGCCTCGCCCCCAAAAAAAGAAAGTAAACAACAACAACACCCAACTCCAAAGCTGACTCGCCCCCATCCCCCTTCGCCCCCCCGGAAGCTGACTCGCCCCTCGCCCC